>JASSRZ010000072.1:9587616-9606466 GCA_032164315.1 Malacoctenus gilli | reverse complement strand
TTTCTCTGGAGAGATCTGAAAATGTACATGCACCAACATTGATTCCCTTGAAATGACTTCATCAAAAAGACTGTGAGAAAAATCCTGACATAAAAGCATGAAAAGCTTGAAGTGTAATCTTTCTCTTTTTTAATGTTAATATCCTGTCTGGGAAACACGAAGACCCCTTTAATATTTAGGAGTGGATTGTTTTTTGTCATGAATCCGAATACAATTAAATCTAAATTTTTATCCGGTTTTAAAAGAAAGGAACGATGATGACAACGACATGTGACATCAAATCAACGTTTTCTGATAAGCAACAACACAATCCAGTTATCATGACGAGTGCAAGTGTCGAAAGGTAAGTTGTGTGATAAGAGATTACGTGATTTAAAAAGAAAATGAACAAAAAAAAAAGTATCGCTTGATGTTTCCCTTATGTTTCCACCAAAAGCCAAACAAACCACAGCTCCCTCCTTCAGTGGTCTTTTGAACACTAAAGAGGTTTGGGGTGTTAAGTGGCTCAAAAGGAGCTTAAAATGAATCCCACGTTCCTCTGAAAGAAGAATAAAGACGAGGTGTAGCTGATTCTCCGCAACAAGAGGATGTAAGGTGGGAGTTCCCCTCTCTCCCTCTTTCTCTTTGTCTCCGTTTTCTAGTACAATGACCAGAATAGCAGTGAAGAAACTGTCAAAACATATTAATACAATAAAAAAAGAATATATATTGTGCATTACATTCCGAGGAAACTGCGACTGAGACTCCAGGGAGCTGCAGTTTGTCAAAAAAGAGTTGAAGGCTGCAACTCTCCCTGGAGGTGTGTTTAGACAGAAAATGAAGCTAATGTCATCATTTGCACAAACTCGACCGCTGAGCCGTTTTTGTTTACTCGCCCCGAACCGCCGCTGTACCGACCACCTCGCTGTAGGCTTCTTCACACCATCATGCTGGCGAGAGCGTGGCGGCGCGCTTATGTGACAGACCCGCATCAGTTTGCTCTCGTTCCCAGCTCGCCATTGACTTCTGTTGCCCTGACGTCTGGAGGAGGATTTCACAAAGCTTAGAGCAAAGTTTATTTAGCTGAGGCTCTAATGGACACTCATTTATGTCAGACACCAGCACTGTGAGACAGCTCAACATGGAAGTGTCTTGTATAACAGATAGAGACACATCTACACAGTAAATGCGCTAGTATTTGGTCTTTACTTTAGTTTTAGTACAAAACGAATGCAGCTTTTCCAATACACAATTTTAGCACTGTTTGAATACTCCATTCAGGATGTTTTGTTTTACTGTTGTGCATCCCTTTGACTTGTGTATGGTTTCCATTGCAAGGTGACAAACATGTAGCCCAGGCCACTTAGAGCCACTTCGTGTTACGCTTTTATTATGGCATGTAATTTGTTTGAGACACAGAACAACGTCACTATATGGCGTGAATGTCATGTTTATGTCATGTGACTGTTCATAAGTGCAACTGCTAATTGTGATGCATGGCTAATTTATGAGTCCTCCCACCTCCTGAACCTTCCTAATTCCTGAACGTTGTTGCCTCCTCTTAAACCATTCCGTATTTGTTTGTTTCTTTTCCACTTAGAAGCAGCAATACGTCAGCTCCCGCTCTCAGTTTCACAGCTGGTCCTGGTGAGCAGGTCAGCCGCTGACACTGTGGACCACTTCATCAGACAGATAGCGATGGCTCTGGTCTCTATAGCTCTGCCATCATCAGCTGCACTGGGGTCAGATCGCGCCCCAGATCTGGGGCTGCAGGAGGTGGCTCTGTTTCTGCTCCAATCACTGAAGGTCGCGATGAGAAAATGACATTTCAGTCGGGGCCGAAACTATTGCTGATACAGTCTAATTGTAAAATGCTGTTTTGAGCTGAAATCTTCTGTTTACTGTTCATAGCAAATCGAACGGATCCACAGGACGAGCTTATTGTGAAGTGGCTCGATTCAGTCGATCGTGATCACTTTGAAGTATACGGTGCTATTTTAAAACCCATTTCAAATATACATGGTGAGAGCCCAGCGGGTGAGCAAGAGTCACAACATGAATCATGTGCTGTGCACATGAATCTTGTTGTGCGCATGAATCCGGGAGTGTGTGTCTGCGGGAGTGTGTCCAGAGTAATAAAGACTTAATTACAGAATCACTTTCTCCTCGTGATTATAAAACATGCAAGATCAACCTAATTTGAACCGAATTACTGCACTGTAATGTTTTCGAGCACTTCACTACTTTCTTATTAACTTTCTCATTTGTAAGAAAGGAAGAAATAATCCACAGTGTGCTTCGGTCTGGTGATGCTGACAAACTAATTTAAAGTTGGGAACAGTCTTGACTCACAAGTTCGCCGGCATGTGCGTGGCCGCGGAGCAGATGATCCTCTGGCGCTGCGAGGAAAAAAAAGTGGCCTTTACCTGCTTCAGGTTGAAGCGCCGCAGTTTGGTAGTCGCCGCCAACTGATCACGCCTGAACATATAAACGTTTACAGATCATGTGGGATCATTTAGGACTGATGTGCAGGTCTGCCCGTTGCAAAGGAAGCAGCTGTACATCACTGCCGCTTCCGCCCACTCCGACCCAACACCATTTTCCTTCCAGTGATTTGTTCACTGACAAAGTCGATACTGCCAGCGGACCTGAGCCGCCGGTCCGGGCTGCTTAAGAGAGTAGGAGCAGCGAGAGGGGACACTGCGCTTGAAGACACATACTTGTAATGACAGAACAATTACAGTGTCTCGTATATCACTTGTCTTCAGTGATGAAGGACGGGAGGGGAGTCAGTGCGCTGTCAAGGCAGATAAAACTTGCCGTGCGTTTCGTCTTGCGTCTGTTCTCGGCTGACACGAGCTGTAACGTCAACAGAGCAGGAACCCGTGTTTCTATTAATGCGCTCCATTAAGCGACGGTCCGAAGACAACGCGGAATAAATTGGTTCCTGTTTTTCGAGAGGCATTTGGCCTCTTGGATATTGCTCATTACTCGTGGGCATGGGCAGAGGTTTGCTCGGATGTCGTGGCGCACACCTGGTCAAGTCTCTCCTTTCCAAACGTCTGGTTTCAATTCCAGCCGAGTGTCTGCGATTGGGAAAGATTTCACACCTGTAATGTCGGTTCCTCGGTCCTCATCAGAGTCCTCTTCTTTCACGTCCGTTTTCAACTCTTCTTTCATTTCTGGGACAAAGAAGTCCGTCTGGCGAGACAGCGGGACCATGTAGTTGATGACACCCGAGTTACAGATCTCGATATACGGGAACGCACACAGCTTCCTTTCCTGGAGAAAAAAGAGAGAGAAGAAGAAGCAAAGTGGGAAGTTAGATGCACTGCAGGATGCGATAGTATCACCCCCCCCCCCCCAGATGCATCTTCTCACATCTTCACAAATGCTCGTGTGATGAAGCAAGTGTTAACCTTTTATTATTGCATCGCGGAAGAGGAAGCCATAAACACATTCACACCATGAACTGCGACTGTTAAGTTTGTTTTTTCAAAACGGGTGAACTCCAAAGAGCAGGTTTAAGTGGATTTTCATTTTCACAGAGCTTAAATCCAAATGATTTGGTCCTTTGTGAAGCAATAAGATGCCCCTTTCTCTGCTCCGTCACCAGCTTTTGTAATTTGCTTTAGTCTCAGCGCTGATTGTTCGGAGGATTAAAGCTGAAGAGTACAAGTTTCACTTTTGTTTTTGTTTGTCCACAGAAGACAAGCGGCAGCTTCAGAAACTCGACAAAATCTCTCTAAACTCCTCACACGAAAACTTGAAATCTGACCATCTTCTGTGCAAGAGGGCCTGAAAAGGAGGCAAAGACGGATCTCAGCGGCTGGAGGAGCGTGACGGCTTTCAATGCGCAGAAGACTTCAAACGAGCGCCAAATATCTGAGATATGTAGCTTTAAAATGTCTTCACTTTGCTGACATAACACTATGTCTTTCACACATTAATATGAATATATGCCCTCCCGTGTGAGTCCATTAAAGTTGCATTACCATCCACATCGATGTGTCTACATTTGCACTCTCCAGTGGTGTGTGTAGAAAGTGGGGAGTTTATAAATATTATACCATATTTTCTCTAAAGAGGACATTAGCCTTGCATAATTTTGCTTTATGCTTTCATATAGTTCTCAAGGGATTGCAGAGGAGTGAGCTCTCTGATGAGCCATCACCGTACAGCTGGAGCTGGAGGAAGCTGAGGTGGGTGGGCGAGTGGGTTGGCGGCTGGGGTGGCGGTGGGGGGTCTCGGCTACAATCGGCCGCACAGTGACAGATGAATGTTTCAGCATGAGACACAAAACAGGAGTTTATGCTTCAAACTGACTGCCGATGAATTGGACTCGAAGTCCGTTGAAATCAGATTGATGATCGGGCGCCTCCCAGATTTGCGGTTCGGATCCGCGATGCAGCAACGCGAGACGATAACCATGCATTTGGCAAAGAACAGTTGGCAAGCGGAGGCCAGTGGAATTCTGACACCCCTGCCATTCAAAGGCAACACTCTGCGCGCATTACAGAACGGAGAGTGGACACGACGTGACATAATACATGACGCAATTATGACAGGCGCTTTCTCACAGCATATAACAACGGGTCAGCACATCGCTGTGACTGGCATTGATCCCGTATATCTGGTAACTGCTTCGGACTTGAGCCGCACTTGTACTCGAATTTTACCTGGCCGTCACGACGCCCGGCTCCCCCCTATTATTTGGACCAGCAGGAAGTCTTGACAGGTGTGCAACCGAAACACCACGGGAGATCGGGGGAGGGCTATTTTCAAAGAAATGCTCCAGTCAGCACAGCTATCACTGCGCACACAGCTGCGCCGTGTAGCAGTGTGACACCAATTACCCAACGTGTCACAGTCCAAACTGCAGCAAGAGTGTGTAAAGGCGCACACATCCACACAAGAAGTGGTGGGCACTTGGCAAACACGCGTACGCGTCGGTCTCTTCGCTTGGAGTCCCAGCGGGACACGCAGAAGAAATTGTTGGAGGAAACAAAGGCAGAACTTTCGGGACAGATGGGGACCGACTGCTGATTGACACGGACCTAATTGAGGACAAAATACAGACGGCTTTGTTGTACAACGTCAGATAGTGAGGCAGGAATTCTTGATGAAGGAAAACTAGGATGGGACCAAAAGATGACAACTCGCCGAGAGTGGCATTAACAAGCGCAGCAGTCTGGATAGGCAAGTGTAAACAAATGAGTTTGAGAGTGGCTTTATTTCATGGGAGATTCTAGAAGTTATTGAGCGCAGAATTACAATCCGATTCAGATTTATTGGCCAACTACGTTCACACATATGGAGAATTAGTTTCTGGCTGTGAAAGTCTCTCGATGGTGGCAACAAAACGATAAATACAAAGAAGACAAGAGTATTCGTGCAATGAAATGGGACACAAAGAAAGTACAACTCCGTCCACCACAAAAAACAAAGAAATAGTCAGTCAGTTGAAAAGACCCAACTGATCCTGACAGAAACTCTCCACCATGAACTTCTGTTGCTTTATCCTGTTTCATGGACGTCTCGACGAGCAACTCACCGACTAAAAACTAACCTGTACCTGAAACGATTACATTTTTTTAGCGTCTTATCGAGTATTTACAAGTGTGTGATGTCTTTGTTGTGAAAGGCTGAGCCAAGTTTTGCTTGACTGGCTGCAGCGACTGTAAAAAACTTTATCTGCATTGTTTCGAGTCATGTCCTTCGATTCAGTCTCTTGGGCCTGAAGTGGCCAGATGAAAAAAAGACGTTCCAGCTCCTCTCTTTCAAGAATCAGTTGCTCTAAAGTCCTCTCCCTCTGAAACAGACCGTTCACAGAGTGCAAGGACTGAGGCGATCACTTCTATAAAACTGTGCTGACCAAATGAATGTGTCGCTATGCTGAGCAGGACTTTCGCGTCCTTGTTCTCCTTCTACGCCTCTTGTGACTCCCATTCACATCATTTTTTTCAGCACATAAACATGAAAACGGAAAGATCGTCCCACACTTTTATATAACACAGTATAACTCTCCACGTTTGAATGTTTGTGCTCGCACTTCTCTTCCTCCCGCAGCGCGAATGTTCTCCGAATTTGGTAAATGCCTCGTCTCTATATTTAAATGAACGTACAGACCTGCAGGGTTGTCATGGATGCGTGACGAAAATGCCTATTCTGGGCTATTCTGAGAGGGGAAGAAAGAAAAAGGAACAAGTTGGATGGTCTCACGGCAGTAACCTGGCTCATTTTCCCATGGGTCAGGGTGATCTCGGCTGATTGATTGGTTTTAATCTAATCCTTGCAAAAAAAAAGAGAGAAAAAAATAGGACTGTGGGAGCTGGTATGAATCACCTGGCTGCTACATACAGAGGCTCCAGCCCTGGGGCTGCCTATGCAAATGAGCGCCCATATCCTTGAACCTGCTCAGATAATGAGCAGGGAATTCGAGACAAAGACAGTCACTATACTCCAGGCATGCGCACAGGCACACATCTCCAAGGGATACAGTAACAGATAAGAAAAAGAAAAACAGCATGTGAGAAATGTGTTCCAGCGTGTGTGTGCATTACGGCTCACCTTGTTAAAACTCTAACTTGTTCATAATTGTCATATTTTGTCTATGATGGAGGTGTCATGTGCTTCGTGTGCTGCGCGCCAGGAGGAACTGCAGGTTTTTCATTTCCACACTCGAATATATATCAGGCGATTTTCCTGATTATTACACCATCGGCCACGGAGGAAATCATCCCCTATTATCTTTGGTAGAAATGAAAACCCCGAATACTCCCAGCACCGCGCGAGACCTCGCGGCACGCGATATATGAAGATTTATGCCTTCAGGAAATGACTGTGGACGTTTTCCAACAAACTCCAATATGTCATTTCAGCCAAAGGTAATTAGGACCTCTTTGACATTATTTTAGCATATGAAGTTAAGCTGTCAGACGCAGGACTGTGCATCACGTTGGTGCACGCTGTCCGCAAGTCGAGCTGCAGCACGAGTCTGTGTCACAGAGATGATTAAAAAAAATCAAATCATAAATACAAGTTCAAAAATTTAAATGAATGTAAAATAGAAAAAAAACAAACAACTTTTGGATAACAAATCGAGCTGGGACTTTGATGCAATACATTTGAATAATTGCTTCCAAAGGGGGAGAAAATGTTGAAAATATTACAGCATTTAATCAAAGTTCATTTATACATTTCAAACACTGAATGTTTCTCAGCACAGAAAAGGACTTCAGCTAACCACAAACAGGATGTTTGAGACGGGGGAGACCGCATTGCTCAGCCCAAGGGATGTAAGGTATCAGCTGGAAAGCTGCTGGAGGCAAGCGAAAGGGCCACATTTGAGTGCAAAACATGTTGAAAAAAATCTGCAAACAGTTCAAGCACTTGGGGGGAAAAAACGTAACTCATCCTTCATCTCGTCCGCCAGGCTGTGACCTTTAACTCCTGATGTATTTGCCAAATAATCATTTAAAATCATGAAAAAAATCATTAAAAGTTTTAAAAACCTCATTTTCACCTTCTGAACAGAGAGGTATAAACGATGGAATTCAGTACCTTTGACTCTTTCCGAGGATATAATTATATTTTCAGCAGCTCTTTCTTTTGATATCCAGAATTTTGCTTTGATGTTTTAAAAAGAAGTTGATGACACTGTGAATACCGCGTCATTTCTTATCACCTACTTTATTGTTGATGGACAGAATACCTTTGAACAAGATGGTAATTGTTCCACACTTTTTATTAATTTGTCCTCCTGACATATCGAATAAAACACTATTCAGCCTCTTCAAGTGGTACGAAGACCTTTGCTTTTCCCTGTTTAATTTATTGAAATTGCATGCAGGCAAAAACTCATGTACTGGAGTGGAAATCTTTAATTGATTTCTCTCTTTCGAACGTATGTTTTATTCATTTCTTGGGCCACTTTTTAGTTTTCGGACGCATTGAGATTGGGAACGTGAAAGAACTGAAAGAAATGCTCCGAAAAGCACCACATTGTATGAATTCAGTTCTTTTCCATTTTCCCCTGGAAAGACGGACAATTATTCAAGTAGCGCACTCAAGGCACCATATGGCTCCAGCTACCTTGCTTCAAAAAGACCTTTCGAATGGCAACATCCACCCGGTGGGAGCCTTAGCATTAGCATACACTACCGAGCTACAGCTGCTGAAATCTGCTGGCAACCATTGACATTTCATGTGACACCAAGATGCTTTCGTTTACTTCAATGAAAAACTGAGGGACATTTTCTTCCCAGGAAGATTACAGCCTCCTGTCCTCCTTTGCTCATATTGGTTACAGCTCACACACGGTTAGGGAGCCAGAAGCCTGATGTGCATAGCAACAGTACTGCTTTAAAGAGGTATTTCAGCCTGAATTATGCACACGGATACTGTTGTCATCACGTTTGCCACCAAAGATGTCGGAAGTTACCCTGCACATTTGTACATCGGGACATGGTGTATGTTGATCTGACTCAGCTCACCGATTTCCTTTCGCTTTGTTTCATGTCAACAAAAGCATAAACACACAGCAATAAAAACCTTCAATACACTCAGGTAGAACTGGACAAAAAAACGATGTTGCCTTTGCGCTGCCTTCATCCTTTGTGGCAGAAATTCAGCAAGGTGCTGTAAACGTTCCAAAGAGATGTTCCTACATACTGACCTGACTATAGAACAGCTGCAGCAGATGTTTTGGACCCATATTCAAACTAGAACTCCACAGTTCTACTGTATGCCGGAAGCACAAGTCCAGTGTGATGGTTGAACAAGGTCATTCAAGAAGCCAATGTTAAACAAGAGGAGCTTTGTGACATGCTGCATTATCCAATTAGAGCATTGCCATTAAGGGAGGAACATGGTCAGCAACAATAATGACTGTGGAGATCAAATGACGCTGATGTGGTACGAAGGAGCTCTAAGTAGAGAAGACCCCCCCCCCACCACCACCACCCCCACCCCCACCAGAGCTGTTGATACGAAACAGGAGAGATCCATGCTGTCTGAAAGCACGATTCAAATGTGGCAACAGAAATCGAGAGTCATCCGACCAGGCAAGGCTCTTCCAGTCTTCTACTAACTCTGGTTTGGTGAGTTCATGGAAACTGGAGCCTGTTCTTAGCTGAGAGGCAGAACATGTGCTGTGGTCTCTTACAGCTTAGCTGCCTCCGGGTTAATTGTGTTGTGCACTCAGAGATGGTCTTCTGCAAACCTCAACTGAATGGAGTGAGTGTACATCATCAACTAATTGGGCGCTTCTTTTGTGACCTCAGTGAACCGCGGCAACACAGCAATCTCTGCCAAAAAAAGACTGCCACAAGCAATCTTCTTATTTTTAGTTAATTTTCGGTAGAACCTGGACATGCCACACCCAAAGTTACCTGAACCACCTCCAATCTTCTCTATGCACCAAGCTGCTGCCATGTTAGTGGTGGAGGAGGAGAAGGAAATGTTGAGCAAAGTATGTCATTAAATGTTGATTCAAATCTCAATGGCGGACAAATTATGACCAGTAATTCACATTTGTACTAATAGGTAAAATGAGTAGCGAAACAGCCTTCAGATTAACTTTGTGATTGGCTGGAATCCAGATACATTTAACTTATCATGGACTCAGTATACGTTCCTTCAACTTGTGCTTGTGTCTTGGAGCTGCAATGACTTGAATGTGCTCTCCTCTCGGATACAGACTTAAAAATAAGTCACGACCTTCAAAAAACTGGTCAGTCAATCCTCGTCTAAAGTCCAACAGATGTCTCATCAGCTGTGATGGTCTCAGTGACCTTTTCCTCTCACGGCTGACACACTGTTGTAGGCAAAGAACCAGGATGTGACACCTTTTCAACAACCTCCACGCCGGGCCCCAAAAAAATAGGTCACTTTCAGTCCTGACCCACATCTCCATGTTGTGCAACGTAATGTCTCAATAATTAATGATCCTGCTGCACAGAAATGATTTTGCTATTAATCTTGTTGCATTTCAATCTAGTGAGGAGTGAGTGACGCAGAGAACAGGTCGCCATCACTCAGAGGGAAAACAAATCTGCCTGGATATTTTCACGTTTCACATTCACACAGTTTTCAAGACATTTTTTAAGAAAACTTCACAAAAATCAACCAGAAAAGTTGGACAGAGTGTTCATTTCGACGTTTTTTTGACGTATTTACAGGATTTCCATCAAAAAACATGGAAAAACTGGAGTTAATCTGTTGGAGTGACACGTGAGAGTGTCATTTATTGGAAGGACACCGTTTAAGCAATAGTTTCTCTGAAGTGCCCTTGACCAGTACGCCCAGTCTTTTATACCCCAGGGTACCACTCTGCTTCTGACCTTTTACCTCTACTGGAGGATATGAGCAGTAATTCGCCACTAAATCAATAAAAGTGCCGCTTTTTTTCTTTTACGACTGCTCACTGAGCCGCCTGTCAGGAGTCGCATAATTGCAACTGTAACAATCAAGATGAGTTTCATTATTTTTACGAGACTTCGAAGGTGACAGTTGGAATTTAAACCGTCTTCCTCGTATCACAGCGAACAAAAAAAACACACCTCAGAAGAAAAATGTGAAAAATCATTGTGATTGAGAAAATTTCAACCAACAACAAAGCAGGTAATCGCAATTTTTAGATCTTAAGCAGCATTTTTTGAAGCAAGCTTCAAGTTATCCAGGAATCACTAGAAACAGTTCATGATTCCAGTAATTCACAGATTACTTTCTATTAAACGTCAGGAATAGTTGCAATGGTTAAAGCAAACGTCATCAATGAGCCTTTGAATGAGTTTTTTGTCTGCGCGCGTGTGTGCATGGGCATGGGGACGGAGGAACAGACAGATATAGGGGGAGGGTCTCAGGGGGTTTTGTAGTGTCTTTGACCTCTCTGGCAGCTGCTCTGTGAACACACCCGATCCCTCCTCCAATAGAAATACCAATAAGAGGAAAGTAAACATGGATAACAACACCCCTGGAGCTTGATTTACTGCATCACTTAACTAACTCTGAACCATAAATAAGGCCACAGAGTAACTGGGCCATAAGTGCAGCAGACAAGCTCAATACCAATCCAGAGTGTTTCAACCTTGTGCAAATGAAATGTATTCTGCCCTCTTAGCCCTGATAATAATACCAATCCAAACAAACAAACAAATGTCCACTTCCAGATGTGTTTTGAAAGATATGGACATCAAAAGGCCATTTTCAAAGATGTGAACGTTAGGCTGCATCTTTCGTTTTATGTACTGTCTCTCAGCTCTGCCTTTGTTCAGTGGCCTGTCTGGCTGCTGGCCAAAAAACAGAGACAGAGGACCGGCGGAGTCACTCTGGAGAGGCCGACGGTCTCATACAGTCGGGGAACAAATCACAGCAAATATCAAAAGCTCTGAGATTGACTGAAACGGAAAGCTACTGTTTGGGGCCTCTTTTTAAGGTTGTTGGATGTTCTATGGACGAAATTCATAGTAATAAGTAAATGCGCATGGTGCAAGCTATGGGGGAGCCGGGAGGGGGGTCTCAGCTGCCCTTCATGAGACATAAGCTCCCCTGACAACATGATTTGTGAAATTTTGGGGGGGTCTTTAAGATATTGGCCTTTTTTTGTCCCAGCAAACGTCCCTTCAAATCAGAAATCAGAAAAAAAGAAGGATCCTTCTGGGACCACTGTCATGTGTATCCTCGTCAGTGTTTTACAGTCAGGGCCGGTTCTTGGCAAAGGCCAGATCGTGCTACAGGGTGGGGGGGGGGGGTAGCAAGCAGGTTAGTGCACCTTTCATAAGTGAGTGACCACCAGGAAAGCCTATAAATGACTAGCGTGTGCATGGCTGAACACAATTTGTGAGAGGTAGCCCGTGATACTGGCAGATTTAGGTGGAAGGGAAAACCAGTCTGAAAAAGTGTCGGTAGAAAACACTAGTATGGCATAAAGCTTCATTTTTGTGCTTTTGGTTCATTCTCTAGGTGTAACAGTCCCATCAAGGTGACCTGATGGATAAAAAGTGAGGTGCCGCAAGATGCATTTCCTTGAAAGCTGGTGCAGATGTTCACAGTCCCTGGAGCATCAGGCTCTCCGACCTTGGTGATCCCCTGACTTTTCTTCATGTGCAACCTTGAGGTGGAGATTTCTGGGCTGATATTGAAAAAGTTTGACTGATGGCTTGAAAAATGTGTTTGCATGTACAATACACGCAATGCGACTTTCTACAGTCTCCGATTTTTTTTTTCAAACCGGTCCTATAACTCGTGTGTTTGTCCATTGATTTGCTTGTTTCAGGCTCCAGCTTTTGTTTATCAGTGAGAGTGAAAGTGTGAGCTACAGTCAGTGTTTGGCAGGACTGTAGTGTTTTGGCTAATCGATGATAAGAGAGGTTTTTTTTGGGGGGGGGGGCTCAAGGTAAAAACGTTTAGAGGGCATTGCCGTAGATCACATAAACAACAGCTGTGACCATGTACTGTACACCCTGAGAAAGGTGCCGATATGTCAACAGACACTTCAATTTCCTAATGTCCACATCATTAATGTAGCGACACATGGAACCAGCCAGTGTGGCTCCAAAATACAACAAAACAAACAAACCCGGCAGTCAAGAAAAAAAACCCCAAAAAAACAACAGTCTATTTGAACGATGTCACGCAAAGCGGTAAAAAACTTGTTCTAATAATGCTGAACACTAATTCTTCTTTTGATTGAAGACTTTTGCTGTGTTGGAAATATGTGAGCAGCTTCACATTACAATAAATGAAACTCCTTCAAGAGCTTGACATCATTATCGATGCAGCAAAGCTGCCTAATCATATTAAGTCGACATGTGCAAACCCGTCAATTAAATGACTGCACTTCAGATGGCGTGAATAGATGGAGTCGAGCCTCGAAGATGACCTAATCTGCGCAGTCGAAAGCAGCTTTTTCTTTCAAATGCAAAGGAAGTGGCGATCTTTAGCATTTGTAGTCTTGTTGGGAGGAAGAATCGGTGGCAGCACACCGCCGCCTCCAGGGAACAATGTGAGATATGGCCGTGGAGCTGTGCTGCATAATGAAACGAAGACATTATGTTCATCCAGGCCTGTTTTCACAGCCACAGCTTACAACCAACATGGGCCCCACTGAAAGCTGGAGTGCAACGGTGGCCTCCAGCTGTGGGTGTAAGCCACTTCATCACAACAGGTAATGTACACAACACACACACACACACACACATAAACATATGGACCCACACTCTATCTCTCACACACATCTATTTATAGAAGAATAATATCTCACCCGGGTCCCTGGGCGCACAAAAAAGGAAAATTAATACAGAGGCGAGGCGAGTGGTGGTGACAATTGGTGACAATCTCTGGAGTTCTCTCGTTCCCCTAGTCGATTTACTCCCACTGCACTATTCCAGCCACATAATCCACCCTCCTCACACCCACCATAACCTCCGCTCTCCTCCCTATCTGTGGGAAGGGACAAAAACTCTACTTCACACCTCTGCGGAGGTGTCCAATTCAGTCTGTCCCTTATGGTCACACACTTCCTCAGACTGGAGTATTTTCATCCTGCCAGAAAGACGCGTATTTTCTCGAATCCCTCTCAGCCAGCCCGGACCTCCTCCATCACTTCCCTCCTTCCATGGTTGACCAGGTGGATGCATCCAAAGATGACTGGGTGGAGATAGCACAGACTAAAAAAAAAAGGCGTATTACTGGGGAGCCTTCGGAGCTGGATGAGCAGAAGGCAGGGCGGTGGGTTTGTTGCAACCTCTCCATGCACCCGGTGCAATCAATAAGCACCAAACACTTGATGAGCTACAAGTATAGTGACTTTGTCAGCAGCTGCTGTTGTCTCCAGAGGTCTTCCTCAATTGATCTGGTGTGCTGGCAAGAGGTGAGAGGCAATAAGAGCAGCGAGAGCCCCCAACTGCGGATTATAAACTCCCCCTCACGTTTCCATTCCCTCCTTCTGACCCCGGTGCTTTTGGAGGAGCAAGGTGATAAAAAATTAAACACCAGCCAGTTAACAGAAAAACTCAATCAAATACAGCTGATCCTCTCTTTAACTACGCAACATAAAACCTACAACAAACTGACAAAGAAACAAAAAGATGAAAAAAAAACAAAACAAATAAAGTCAGGATTAAGTATAAGACCCATTTGCACAACAGAAGTATAAAAACAAGCCAAAGACTTGTGAAAAAAAAAGAATTGTTCTTATTGCATGTTTTTATGACAAGGTAAAGTCTTAAGGTGTTATGCTGTAATTGGCAGTCTTTAAATAAGACAGAATTTATTTTATTTGAGTGCTCCAGAAATATTTGCCTTCAAATCCTGATTCCAGATCAGCATTCACGGTCTAATAATCTGTCAGTGTTCAATAGCCGAGTTCTTTGCTGTCGATTTCATAGCTTCAGGAATGGTACCGAGTGTGGCTCTCGAGCCAAAAGTAAACACACACTCGCTCAAAGAGCAAACAATTGCTTGGCGGAAATGGCGAGACTTCCCCCTGAAAACAAATCCGAGTGAAAACACGAGGCCATTAAGAAAACCACTGGAGAGGTTCGCAGTCAATTAGTCCTGGACTTTAAAGCCTAAAGATTCACTCAACCATTGCTTAGAAAGCAGGATATGGAAATACATGAATATGAATGGTGATTAATTTTAAACAGGCAGACAGATCCCCTCTCTAATTGAGATCTTAATCTGAGAGTCTAATGTTAGAGGTGCTCACATCTCCATTCTAATGAGATACAATTAGAAGGAGGGGATGTGGACAGTGAAGACAGAGAGAGTGGATATATAGACAGTGAACAGATTTATCCATTCTCCTGCTTCCGCAGGCCCCTCATGTACAGAGCACCTTAAATATACGCCACATAATAAGTCTCTGTACACCACGGCAGCTTTTCTGCGCTGCAGCAAACCTGGAGGCATTCAGAGGGGCCCCCGAAATTATGAGTGAATAATTTCTGACCTGTCAAGTGAAGAGGACCTAATTCTTTGCAAATGGCGGTTTGTTAAGCTTCTGTGGGATAATGAAGCTCCACCAAGAACACAAAGCCCCCAGCAGATTATCAGAAATTGTGTCCCTGTCGCATCCTTATGCAGACACGCACAGTCACTCAGTTCGTAAGCATGCATCTTGTCCTGGATATAATTAAAAAGTTATGAAAGACAGCAGGAAGGGAAGGAGGGGGTGGAGGGGGTAGGGGGGGTTGAAAAACATATTGTCCAAAGATAGAAAAGGTGTGATTAATGTAGCAGCGACATAATTAATGTGCCATTAATGAGTTCTGTCGCCTGTGTTGGAAGATTCGGTGGGAAAAACGAAATGACGGACAGCGCACGTCCTAACAAAGGCCTGCCAGTTAAAGGAAAATACATATCAAAGAAGTAAAAGGTAATGAAAATAATTCCTTTCACTCGTCCACATGCATAATCAACAGAGAGGAACACAATTCCCTTGACAAGAATTTACTTGATGTATTGTCCTTAAGGGAGTCCGGACCACGTCTGGCCTCGCCGGGCTTCGAAACGAGCCATCAGGCATTCCACCGGCTCTCTATGAATAAACCATGGGTACCCATCGCTGGCATCCACACAGGAAGAAGGGCGCACATGCCAAATTAAATCCATCCGACAAGAATACAACAAAAAGGACTTTTCAACCTCTTGAGCTGGAGCCACAGTCTATTCGCTGTACACTTTAAAGTCAAACTTCCATGCTGCTCCTGTTTTATGCTCTGCTTCGCTTGGATGTTCGGCGGACGCAACCTTCCGTCTCCCGTTTTTGAGATGAAAATATAGATATCTCGTGCATCGATTTACTGCATGATAAAAGCATTAAGAAGCGCTTCATGCTGCTTGAGCGGTCTCTATGCGCTTCACATGATCAGTCACATCCACAGATTCGCTCATGAAAACAATGGAGACAGCTGCCATGCAAAAGCGCCCACACGCCATTAGGAGCAAATTGTCGACAGCGCCTTGCCCAAGGACACTTCAGCACACAGAGGAGGCGAGATGGGAATGGAACTGTCAACTTTTGGACAGAAAGGCAACTCACTTCACCAACTGAGCCAAGATTCCTATTATATTTTCATTAATTGTACAACCCCCTAAGTATAATCTAATACAAGGCTCGGTGTGTTTGAATCGTGCTTCTCCGATTGTCGCACTCCTCAAAAAGATAAGTGAAAACGCTCATTGTTACATGGATCAGCTCTTCATTTGAGACAAATGAAGAGCTAATTCTTCCGGTCCATTGCTGAGCGTGCAGAGTTTTTGAACAGCCCCGAATCCTTCTTGCGTCTTGTCGCTCAACGTGGCGTCTCCTTAACCAGAGAGTTCATACAGCATCTCTCAAGCTCTGCCAGGTCGAGCCGATCATCAAATGGATTCACGCAGCCTTGAGAATTCACAATGAGAGTCAAAACAGAGGAGCCTCACGCAGCTGCTGGAGTGAATATTTAAATCGTCATACAGTGTCGAACAGTTGGGAAGCTCAAATTAGGTCCTTTTTGACTGGGCTGCCCGCTGACAAACCAATACTCCTTCAAGCGCTGGTGGGTGAAATTCTTTCAAAGAAAAAAAATATTAGTCACATCACTACTTTCTTCACAAAAGTTGAGACTAAATTCTGTTCTCTCTCACCACAGGTTAGTTATTTAGGAAGAAAAACTGTCATTACATTGGAGACGCAGTAATGTAATGTATATTAGTGGGTTGTGAAGTCATTCCGGTAGCTATGAAATGATGCCCTCGATGAAAACACATGTTATTCTTTGGATAGCTTACCGACAAAAACTGAAGAAATATTTTGGTACAGACAGTTTTCAGAGGCTTGGAGGTCTGAGAAAATTACCACCGGACAACACGAAAAAAGGTTCAAAGACAAAATTTACATTATGTTGGCCAAAATATGTTGAGGCCAATTTTGATCACGAAGGTGCGCGAGAACCGCAGCTGGGTGAAATAAGAGTCTTCAGTCTGAATGCCAGCGCTCACAGAATCCGCTCATTATGTCGCTACACAAGCCTTTATCAACTATGAGGCAGCCAACGTGACACCCATCACAACCAATACTCCTCAAAGCAAAAGCACTGCCAATATCTAATTACGGTACAGCACAGTGGCCAATGGGTGATTAATTCTGTCGGAGTGTGTCAATTAGCCAACATAAACTGAACATAAAGCCCACAGAGGAGCGATCAAGGAGGCAAACAAACTTCACTTCCATGGCCACAATCAGTGTGAGCGGAGCAAAACAGGAAAGCAGGGCTAATCGTATGACTAATGGCATGTTTCAAGAGGTATCAAACACAACAATTTGTTTGCACATCACGCCTCCATCTCCAGAGACCGTGGAAAGAAACCTCGGGGAGGGACGGTCCAATGTCAGCTGCAAGACACAAGCTGTTGGGTCTGGGTTGAAGTCGCCACTGTCCCGCTGCTGTCCACAAGGCGAGAGCCATGTTTAAGCCACAGGCCACCCTCCATTAAAGCTCAGTCAGCGTGGCACGACGGCAGCCTAATGGTAACAATTAACGACCCCTTCTGCTGACAGAGCTCCGATCTGAATGCCCCCTCTGTGCTACTCCCAGCCTGGTCCCGTCCTAATGACTGTGCTTTTTGGGAGCAGCGAAAAAGAAACCTGCGCCAAAAAAAGACAAAGCAGGAATGTGAAGACTACAGGAGGAGCAGAGACCCGAAGGAAGAACAGCACAGAGCGAAATCGAGACGGGGGCCGAGATCAATCTGACGGCGACGAGAACTTCCGTGAAAACGACGGAGAAGGCGACTCCTTGGTTTTGCGGTTCTTTGACATTCTGCAGATATGGCTTGGTCGAAGGGAAGCACTGGTGCATTATGGGAGGCAAAACATATAAAGATAAAACAATGCCAAGCACTTTGGGTTGTACAGATTTTTCGCAACACAAGCGGTCATTTAAACCCAGTTCTTAACAACAAGAACACATTGTACAGTTGTAGCATTTTGCATTTATTTGTTTTCTTTTGTTGTCTACAGCAGAGAGGAAGAAAGAGTGAAGGTTTAAAAGTATTTTAGCAAATGTCAGAAAAAGTGCATCAAATAGGATTGAAAACTATTTTGCAGTAACAAACTGTTTCATTGTGTTTCTTAGCGTTTTTAATATTGAGCCTCGATCTGCTTCCTCAATCACAACACATTGTGTAGGAGTGCAAGTTAGTCTGAAGACAAACTTATGTCGACTTTTAAAGACCCTCTAAAGGCACACTCCTTCTGTAATCAGTTTCCATCATGTTAGATACTTTTTTTTGACATTCAGATGATGAAAACAGCTTAATGGCTTCTGAAGCGAACGCTTCACTTATTCAGTTATTCAGAAGAAAGTCCGCATGGATGTTGGCAGGCGGAAGCAGACAGGCCATCTGGAGGAGTGGGAGTTTTCCTGGTGGGCTGCTTGACGAGTGGGCTTGTTATGAGTCGAACAACACCAAATATGAAATGAGGGAGACGAAATTCTCATGTCGTTTGATCCGTCGGACCAACTGGCTCCATACAGATGCGAGTCTGGCAACGTTTAAATTAACATCTCATGAGGCCACACCTCTTATTCTGCTCTGATCCAGTTCTGTACGTTGTTTCCGCTCCAAAAACATACAACTGGCAGTGTTTCTGTTATGTCACCTTCAGGCGAGTGACTATTGAAAGAAAAAGAGTAAAATCAAATGTTTGCATTGAAATGTATATTGTCTCCATGTTTACCCCCAGGCCGTCACTCAGTTTGAAGAAAACGTGCAAAATAGGGCGACTGGTGACTAAATTACAGAGAGAAATGTGTGTGTGTGTGTGTGTGTGTGTGTGTGTGTGTGTGTGTGTGTGTGTGTGTGTGTGTGTGTGTGTGTG
>JASSRZ010000072.1:9559277-9583513 GCA_032164315.1 Malacoctenus gilli | reverse complement strand
ACACACACACACACACACACACACACACACACACACACACACACACACACACACACACACACACACACACAGTGACAGCAGAGCCGAGATCGCTCTGTAACAGATATCAGTTCACCGTTGTCTGCTTTATCAAGCAGTAACAAAACAAAAAAAGACCAAACATCGAGTGTTTTATCACATATCTGTGAACGTGAATGTAGACGTTTGTGTGTCACCGCCTTCAAGTCCATGTGTCATTGTCGAGGTATCGTATTCAAACTGGGATTCTTGGGGCCTCTGCTTGCGCCCAGTGCACAGTGCAACTAAACTGTCTCCGCTCTAATCACCCCCCCGGTTCAACACCCACGCTGCCTAAATAGCAAGCGTACTTGTACACTTCCATGCACTCATGGGCGTGTTGGTCTCAAAATGTTGTGTGATCAGGCGTGCTCGCGGCACGCCATTACACTGAGAGAGCAGAAAGCCATTGTACAACTGACTAACTAAAAGCAGGTCTCAAGACCATGGTGATTCTGCGGTTATTTTAGGGCAGACAGTTTACTGCACGCATAGATGAGGGGCTCACTGCACATCTGTTCTGCTTGCTATACGGAAGGATGCAGCCAAAGCCGTGGCTTTGCTCCAAACTTTTGCAGCCCGATTGAATTATTTAACTTTCTTGTTCTGTACATCGCCAAAATCGGCCAATCAGACGAGGCAAAACGAATTTGGTCCTTCATCACATTTGCCTGGCTCATGTGCTCTCAATCTCGTCCTTATATCCACCTCATTTCAGCTCTTCTTTGGGGTTCATCCCCTTTGATATGCAGCACAGTTGACTGGTGTCCTCCTGCAAGTGTGTCTGCTCCATCAGGCTTGAACTCAGTAGGTGAGGCACATGCCATGAGCCATACATCCACCAGGAAGCCTTAAATATACACTCAGGAGAGCAGGGAGCAGGAGGATGTTTAGCGGTCTAGTGGTCTACATAGCACGGCGCGTTCTCCACCCTCCTGCCCGCGCAGCACTCTTCAGTGCACTTGGGTGCATCCCATCACCTTCTGCCATCCCGCTCGGCAAACCGCTCAGTGGCATGAAGATGTTTATGGTATTTCACACCGTGCCCGTGCTCCGCCTCATCCCTCTGAGCGACAGCTCCCTGAATGGCATTAATAAATTGAGTCGCCCTGTTAGCTGCCTTCACTCCAGTTCACTGAGGAACAAGCACTCAGTCAGCAATTATGAGCGACCTCGGGGTCAGAGGGGTAGGTTTGTCTGAAGCACTTTATCAGCTGAAAAACACAGAGGCTGTGGCACAAATGTGAACACCACATCAGTTTGGCATTACACTGCTTGCACAATGCTCTGTATTGGGAGTTGTTTGGAGGGTGCTGACTGGCGGTGGTGGCGGAAGGACACAGGCTATATACCAACACTATACCTCTGGTCTAATTGTACATGAAGCTTGAGGAAGTTAACTCACTCATACGTATCATGTGGTCTCCGTGTGAACATGTTTCTAAAGGGCTCCTGCTGGCGGATCTCTTTAAAGCGCCCTCATTTGTATTCCTCTCCACTTATAATGTGGCCTTGGAGTGCGTGCAGGTAAGCGCGTCCGCCTCAATAGGTGGTGGACCAAAAGTGGGAATATCAGTTTTAATCATTCCTCTCTCAGGGGGCTCACAAGGCTGTTTAAATCAGCCTCACACTTTGACATTATTCCTGTGTCACATTAACCTTTCCTCCTGTTCCTAATGTTTTCCATCCCCCGTGGACAAACAGCAAATTTAGTGTGGGTAAGGGAGGAGAAGACACGCCAGCGCGGGGCATTCTCAGTGCTCGTAGTGGCAGAATCTATAAAGAAAATGAAGGTTAGTGGGGGTTGAGAGGGATGTGCCTGAGACTGCTGATCCATAACCTGTGGCATGTTGAATGTTAAAATACCACATGTGCCCTTGAGATGAAAAGCCCTCCCCTCTCCCACTCTCCTCTCACAGCCTAATGATTTAGCATCAGTGCCAGGCGTGAGCCAAGCTAAAAGACACACACACACACACACACACACACACACACACACACACACACACCCACACCCACACACACACACACACACACACACACACAGTAATTGTCTGCCATTCGGCACACATAATCACACCCTATTTAAACAGTATCAATCCAATACGTGTTAAATTATCATTGCTTCGCAGTGTCAACCTTTAACCTGCACATCAGCTGGTGAAACAATGGATTTTGTCGTTTGGTCCAAATTGGTTTAGTTTTCAGGTGTAGGACAAAATGAAGTAAGAAACACCTTGGGTGCTAACTTCAGCTCATAAAGGTGCAGAAGGAGGATCGGGGCGAGTGTCTTATGCTGGTCTGTTTATCCTGTCGGCCTCCCTCTGTTTAAACAAACAAGGTGTTCGTCGACGCATTCCTACTGCACTCCTATGTTAAGGCAATAGAAAGGGATTATGGTTGATTATGGACCAACTGAAGCCAGAATTTTGAGCATTTCCCCCAAGTCCCAATAACTGGCAGCATCAGGATTTCTCTGTGTGTGTGTTTTTTAAAGTAGGACAGTTTGTGCATTTTCCTGAGAGACTGTAAGAACATCATTACTTACTTATCCTCGAAACACAAACAGGATTTGTCATGATCTGACCGGAAGAACGTTTTATGTACTTTCTAATTTCTGACGAACTGTCTCACAGAAACAGTTTGTTAGTTTTTTTTTAAATAGAACCTGAATTTGTCTGTGTTCGTTTAAAGTGGAAAATGGTTACAACCATCCAGATTTGCTGGGTTATTAAAGTGAGTGATATAAACACTGGCACTGACAGTCCATTTGATATAAACTACACTAAATACTTAGATGTGTTATTGTTGAAAAGTTTCTTTTGATAGATTCTGTGCCAGTGTCATTTCTGTAATTTCACAGTGGAGCTGCCATCTTTCGTTATGACGGGGGTAAAGATGACCTTTTTTCTTTAAAACCACCTGTGGCTGTACGCTAACTTATCAGGACAGTTATGTCTGTGCTGGAGATCTGTCTCTAAGTCTCTTTGATTAAAAAATGTCTGCAAGAAAGGAAAAGAAAAAATCACCGCTCTGTTTGACGGAGTCTCTGAAGCCCTGATGGCCATCCCAGGCCGGCTCCCCAGCTGGATGGTACTACTGACCACAACACGATCGGCCTTTGATAATGGAGCTGCAGCGGTGAAAGGTGAAGGATGAAGCGCAGCTTTCATTGCTTTCCTCGCAGGAACAAAGGCCCTCTTTGGCAGTTGTGATACATGAGAAAAGTACAAAGTATCGCATACGGTATAGATGGGTAACAGTATAAATATCACTCAGGTACACCTCCAAAAAACTACTTTTTTCCTGATCTAAAATGATCTGATAACCGTGTACATTTTTTCAGCTGTATCCATATCTTCACTCAATCCTTTCTATCACCATGTAAATGATTCCAGCTTTAACCCCCACCAGCCTTCCTTTTCAATTGGGTTTGAGCCTTCATCAGGCACCCCCACAAACAACATACGAGAAGCACTCGAAGAGCGCATACCTCCGCCAAATGCCCTTTAACCTTTAATGCTTCAACCTGTTGCATATCGTACTCACTTAAAGAGGCGAGCGCTCTTGTAACACCACAGAAAGGTAATTTCATATCTTTTGGGATCTCTGGGCAATTGAATCACCAACCTTTATTAAGTCAGTCCTTGTACCACTGTGCAAATTTCATCTGAATCTGCTGAGAACTTATTGAATTATCTAAGTGGAGGAGATAATAATAAAGATGTAGTTCATGTCTTGCTCTCCTACCACTGGAACTGCAACTGTTATCAGGAAAATGAGCATTTGGCTTGATTTGAAACAGACTGGCTCTTCAGACACGCAATGTAGAAAACCCGACCGAATCTGTGGTCTTGAGCCTCAGTAGTAATGGTGGTGCTTAAGTAGAAATGCTCAGCCATGACACTGACTACTTATTCATTTATGATCTTCTTGCACATAGAAACCACCGCATGCACATGTTAAATACAGGACCTTCCTTGGATGGTGCCTTTTAGTGCCTTTTGAACCAGTACATTCTTTGCGTCGGTGCCCTATTTTTATTTGTAATGCAGCTCTTCAAGCGTCTCTTTGAAGTGGAGCCAAACAGAGCCCAAAATGTGTCTTTAAACAGACCACCGATACACTGCACACATTTTCTACTGTATGCCATTTGCCGCCTGTCTGGTTGCTCTTAAAGATCCATGAAGAGGGAAGGGAATGCATAAACCATGATGGAAGCTGCTGTTCTGTCTGAATAGGAGATCTATAGGCAGTGCAGGTATGAGGGGCTGTCAGTGTGATGCCGGTGGGACTGGGTCTCAGGCATGCTAATGTGGCATTTGAGTTCAGAAGTGAATGTGACAGGAGATAATGGGAGTGGACCAGGGACAGGAAGGGCCTTATTATCACTATGATAACCAGCACCTCTTTTTTTTCTTCTAGATTTCATACAAGGCCAGCGTGGGTCCTACAGAATGGTTTAATCGATAACTCTCTGGCACAGTTTGGCCTCTAACGAAGAACCGGCCGACTGAGAGAAAATACGGAAAAGTAAAAGCATCAGTCATGACGATGGAGAGAAGTCTGCTAAGGGTACTTTAGGATTATTCAGATTCACGAACATAACTGAGGTACAAGGGAGGGAACGTGCACACAAAACACACCAACACAGGGGTGACAAGACAAACCAATTGACATTCACTCAATAATTTTGCATAATTGGATAAACACCGATGCAAAAAGAGGAGAGTGTCCTCCGAAGTAAACCGCAGATTCCAAAACAGCTTTTGAAAAATGTCCTTCTGCTGACAAGTGATTTTAACTCGCAACTAATTTGGGGATAATATTCAGACAACTGTGTCAAAATGCTGACTTGCACCCTTGTTCTGCGTCAAATGAAGTTTACGATGTGCTTCACAGTGGTGCACAAACTGTAGCTGGTGTGCAGCTGTGCTTGGCTGTTTGTCCAGCTCTCAGTTACACCGATACAAAAAAAAGGACTCAGGCAGTTGCTACTTTATGCAAATAATTTGATTGGCAAGATGTAAACGAGTCCCCCCGCTACACAGATGGACATCAAATGGCACATTGTCTGATTCATGCATCGCGAAGTACATTAGGAAGATTTAGATTACAGCTTTAAGATTCACTGGCTACTAATTTAAATGCATTTTGTGAGACAGGCACCATCTTATTTATTCCAGTTTTTTGAGGCATTATACTTTCGTCTCGAGGTAAAATGTTGTTTAAAAAGAAACATCGCACGATCTCGACCGACATGTCGATCCATCCATCTTCCATATCTTTATACAGACTCAGGTTGCAGAGAGCAGAGGCTGCCCTACAATTTTCTTATCGTCTGTCATTTTGACTGACGGGGTTGTGAAAAGTCTGTCAGCATATCTTGTTACGTGTCATTTGAATTCATTTGAAATGATAATAAGACAGCTTCCAGGAGTGAAAAGCTGCTCCAGCAAAGCGAGTGAAAACATGGGATTGGCACAGGATTTTTTTTATTACATGTAATGTATATTATAACACTCTGTCATCACACATGTTATGACCTGCCGTGATAACTACGAAGGGAGCAATGTCCGAATTTTGCGTCAAGAAACTCAAGAAAACATAAAATGTGATGGTAAATTGTCACATTGCACCCTAAAGATCTACCATTTTGAAACTTGTACACAAAGTTATCTGGGAAAACTTTTATCAATTAAAATGTATCAAGCTGTTGTGAGAACATCTTAACCTGACAATTTGTTGGAGGCATTTTGTCGTTTTGAGTGAACGCATCATATCAAACTCTGCTGGACGATTTGTGTGTCTGCTTGGAAACTCTCTCAGGTGTCCAAGCGGTTTTATTTCTTTTCTTTTCGCAAAGAAAAAGGACATCATCCTGATTTAAACAGCAAACCATCAGACCTGTTGTGCTTACACTGCAGCAGTGTCACACCCTGGGTATAAAAAAATCCAGTTTTTGAAGTATTCTTTGGAGTATTCTTTGAGAACAAAGGGACAAGTCACCCACAGGGAGACCGCTGGAGGTCTGTTGTTCTGTAACTTCAATCGATCACAAAGCGCGGTGGGATCTCCAGCATCTGTAATTCTCCTCCAACACTCCATTGCTGCTCAGCCTATTGGCACATTAATCCCAATCTGCAAAAGCTGCCGTAACACAGATCGCATTAGCTACTGAGTGATCAAATTAGGCGCCAGCACGCTCACCCGCCTCCGCAATCAGTGGCACTTTCCGATGGAGACAACTACACGCTTACAATCAATTTGCGGCCCTAATCTAATCGAGCAGCTCGCACGTAGCACCGGGGCCTGGGTTTGTTTTTTTTTTTCCCCTCTTTTTATTTGCAGACTCTGTGACATGAAAACATGATCTCACTGAGCCAAACAATGACACACATCCACAGGCGCACACACACATGCGCCCACATGTTCCGACGCAAATCCATGCAAGCACATGTATAAACCCATTTTCTGACATGCATATCCAGCTCGCCCTCGTGGACATGCATGCCTCGCTACACCCACAAATAAACAAATTTGACTCCTGCCTCTCCCAGGAGCCTGCTGCCTTCTTGTTAGGAGCCGGTTAAGATGTAGGGCAGCCGGCAGAGAGCCGGCAGAAAATGATGTTGACACTGTCTCCTGATCAGCACCATTTCTCTCCTGAGCATGCTTTTAGCAGCTTCTCAAACAGGTGAGAGGCGACAGGAGCCCCCTCGGTGGGACAGGCAGTGACGCTCTTCTCCCGCTCGTCATCACATGTATGTGACCTGAATAACAAAGACTTTATTGTCCGCGTGCCACACTTCACTCAGACATGTTTAGTCTATGCACTCCTTGACCGTAACTTTCAACAATTTGTGTTCCGGTAGAACTACGCTTTACAGATGTTTTGCGATCAACATTTCTTTTTGAATCAAAATTCTGTCGTTTGTCCAGACATGAATAATTCTTGGTTTTGGCTCCAACATTCATATTTTTAAGGCTTCATTTGCAGAATTTTCATCAGAATTTCACAGAATCTTAAGACATCACTTATGATAAAGCTGTATAGCCAGTGACCTAAAACTAACAATGAAAATATTTAGCCCTGCCTGTATCATTGACACTGGGAGCAAAGCGTCGATGGCTCCAGTGTTTGATCATTAACTGCAGCAGCCGTTCGACAACATGCGTCCACGACATTCTTCCCACAGGGAGAGAATAAACACAATCAATATTTGCACCCATGAAGCATTTTTCTGGGCTCCAGAGTACAAACCGCGAATGTCTCATCTCGTTTAATGAGGGATGGCTCACCAGGCATCTTTAACACACAGATTGTTCCCTTTGCAGCTCCGGGCTGCCGCTTGTTAGGATGTGACATACGGCTGCTGCAAGTGTGCCGTCCACAAAGAAATGCAAGGCAGGGCTGATAATGCGAGACAGCTCAACATTCGCCCATATACCAAGCTAATATATACTAATACACTGCCTGCCGACTGGCATCTTTGGTGCATTCTCTCCTTCTTTACCAATTTAAAAGTTGCCTCGTCTGTCTGAAGAGAACCTGTGTGAATTTTTTCCAAGGCTGTGCGTGTTGCTCCTGGCGGGAGCTCCGGTTTCTCATTAAGGCTGGATGAACTCCAAACTTGTCTGTCGGTGTGACGGCGAGTGTAAAAGTGTTTGTTTGCATGCACGTTACCCGCAGCATTGTGTGGTGACCTGGACGGGATGCAGGACCTTCTCACCTGATTCGGTGTTCCAGCTTGATTGCTTCACAATACAGCACCTTCATTTTTGCACCACTGTGGTCCCCTGTGCAGGCCAGTGTCACATCCAGGTGCTCACTGCCACTCTCCACACAGCGACACAGGAGAAGCCCCTGATACGCTTCTGCTGTTCACTTTTCAACCACTGTCAGATGCTACTGTGCAAAAAATTAAACTTTTGTTGTAGTCATGACCAATATTATTTGTATTATCCATTAATTTCAATTCATTTCACAACAGAATCTAAGAAATATAATCTAATTGAAAGAAAAGGAAATGAAAATAATTCAATTAAGATAGACAAAAGATATATGATCAAATAGATTACAATAAAATAAAGGCAGTTAAGTTCCCTGAATAATTATAGATAATGGGGTTCAGAAATGAATTATTGCTCCATTGAAAGGTACGATGTTGGACAAACAGCCAGAGATTCACCAACATTCGGTCCCCACAAGAGGGCCGAACCAAATGATTAAAGACTGACATATACTGACATATATGAATCATCGCAAAGGAACCCAAATGACTCAAGCAGATCTCAATTCTTTGGGAACACATTTTTTGTAGCAGGGCAACAAGCTCCAAAATATCTATCAGAGACAAGGAAACCAATTTGAGCTGGATTACAAGATTCAACAGTCACCATAAATACACAAGTAAAGAAAAACAAGAAATGCACTTAATAATGTGCATAAACCTCTCAGGTTCCGTTCAGAGATGATACAGTGTTTTGAAACTTTGTATGACACAACATTCTTTGATTTTTTATATTCTTTTATTTTCCCAAAGCGCTCCCATTAATTTGATTGAAACTTGAAAAAACAAGAAAAAAAACAAGACATTTTCTTTTTCAACTGAAGCTTCAAAATCTCGTCGATTGTGAAGTCACCTGGGACACCGAAAGAAAAAAAAAATGGATCTGACAATTACTTTCACATGAGGCGACGCAGCATCCAATGCGAGGCCTTCTATCTTTAAAACCCTTTAATTCCCCCAAAGAGAGCAAAGCTGCAAGTGAGCACCGAGGAAGGAGGCGAAGAGGTGAAGAGGTCGGGTTAAAAGACGACCGTTTTATGAGCAGTTATTGGAAAAGACCGAAAACAATGGAATAAAACTACTGGACTGGGCAGGAACAGGATCACATCAAAGCCATTCAACATGAAACTTGTTTGTTTTGTTTTTTTATTGTAGCTATTTTATTTTGTAGGATTCAGCAGCTCCTCTGGTCTGGCACTTTGCAGTACTCCCAGATTTTCATGTGGCCCCCGCAAGTTAAATCAGGGCCCACTTAAGCTTCTTCACAATCCATATGTTGAACATGAATGCCAAACAGAATGCTCAGTACGGCATTAGCATAGTGATACCAGAATATTACCACTTATGCGGCATAAACACAGCATGCCCCGTCTCCTCTCATGTTATTACTCCTCTCCCTTTCTGTTGGTACGGAAATGCCTAAAGGCCAGTGCGTGTCTGCATGGCTACTTTACATAAGTCCAGCATCTTGGTGTGCATCCACCGGAAAACAACCCCCCCCCCCTCCAACACAGAGAGAAGGAGGTCTGCAGCATAACAACAGCTGTAAAATCAAGCCACAGCAAAAGCAAAAGTCGTAACACATTTTGGAAAATGTCAACAGCTTATCTCTTTTGACACCTCGGCTCCTGCTCCTCTCCTGTGTCACAGCAGCCGGAGGGGCCGTGGATTAACTGCCGTATGCTCCACCCATAGGGGTCTTTCGGCGTGATCCGGCATCCGTTTAATATTCGCTCGCCCGCAGTGACCAGGCGGAGTGGCCTTTTCACCGGGGGACGGCCGCAGAGACGGGCTGACCGGCCGATCGAGACGACTGCATTCATATTGCTCAGAGATCCGACATGACGGTGTCCGTCGAGGGCAAATGGAAATCAGGGTCTGGCAATCAATCGCAAGCTAAAATCCAAACACCTTTGTTGGAAGTGTGCACTGAGACATGATCAGACAACTGGGGGGGGGGGGATTTAAAAATGCATCCAGGCAGATTTTTCCCTCTATTCATTGAAACCAAATTACACGGCCCAGCTGGGTAATACTGAAAGGATGCAGTGGAAGTAACAGAAACGACAGCTGAGGGCCTTTTTGTTGAGCGCAGCATGACTGTTGAACAAACGAGCACACGAAACAAACAGCCACAATCTGACCATGATTTAAAATTACTTTCATATTTTCATTGGCTCAGTTCATCGAGTAAATTATCCAATTAGAGAACCTGGAGCTACAAGCAGGAGATTTGAACACGGGCACTAAAAAACACAGTTTTTATTCTAATCACTATTAGAATCCCTAAAAGCAACAGCAGTAGGCAGAGGTAGTTCCTACAGTAGTCGCAGAGGCGATAGTTGTATGGAGGGTTGCTGTCACATTGCGAACTTTAGGGCAATTGTTGACTTTGCACAATGTTTCCAGTAATGTATTGACACGCTGTTTATGGCTCGTTCGCTCGCCACGCTGCTCGGTTCCTGTGTCTAAAGAGCGGGGAGGACTGTCTCATGGACCTCCCCCTGAGAACGATAACGCAAAGATAATCCTAATCTCCACGAACCCACTCGTCTAAAGTCCTCCGTTTCAAACGGACCGATTTAGACAGATCCCAAAGTTCCTGCGGAGAATCGCTTTTTAAAAGGCCATGAACTTCTAGCTTAAAGGCCAAGATGTCCTTGCCGACTTAGCTGGATGTAATAAGCCAAAATCAAGTCAATAAACCTCCGTGAGCAATCTGATGAGCGAGTTCCTTGACACTCGCAAACAGGATTTGTGTGCGTGTGCGTATGCTTGGATGGAAATAGTATTTCCAAAGGGGGGGATCACGCCTCGAAACAGATGATGACCGGATTGCCTGCATATGCAGGCAGCTTCAAGCCAACCTTTTTGCTCTCCAGCACCCTCACTGCCTCGTTATCACCCTTCCCCACACCCCCCACCCAGCCAAAAAGGGGCTGCTTCCTGTTTCAGTTTCAAGATTACAAATACTTCCAAAATAAAGGCTCTAAAGAAAACTTTGCCAAGTTCATGCAAAGTCCTGCCGGGTGTTTTGCACCGAGACTTGATTGAAAATCAGTTTTGTTACCGACGAAAAAGTTGCCGTGTCATTGCTAATGATTAGGCTGCTGTAGCGATGGCAACATAGCTTTCAAAGAACAATTATCTTGATTTTGTGCGCACATCGGCGCCCCCAAAAAAACCTGGACCAATAGGTTCTGATTTAGTGACAACATTGTCAATATACCAGTTATGGACATCTCAGCAGAGACATGGCAACGTGACAGAAAGGGGGCCGACCAATTTCCTTCCGCCCCAAAACAAAAGTCGCGTGCGCGGCGGGGCACACAGACGACTGCGTCCACGCAGGCCAAGAATTCTGCCATGGAAACACTACCTGAGAGCGCTCACAAAGAAAAGGTCTAATTGGCAGCGTGGTGCGTGATGCCCAGCTGGAGCTGCAGCGGGGAGACTTTCCCAGAGCCAGAGGGAAGCGGGAATCAATAAGAACACCACAAGCGCTCCTGCCTGCTATCAAACTTACTGCATCAGTGAATTGTCACTAAGATTAGCAGACTAAAAGCAGCGCTACAAGACCACTTGAATGATTAAAGCTTGGCCCTGCCGAAATGTTTACTGCTTGTTCTCCAGGAGTGATTAAATACACATAAAGGGAAAGGTTGGCGTGTTTGGAAAAGGGTGTTTTCAGTTTGCTGCTTGGGCCTGAAATTCTGAGGCCAAAAATACTGAATGCACAGAAGAACAATGAAGACGAGGGAGTTGTTGGACTTCACCTTTTTCGGTTGTTTTCCATTGGTCATTTGGCCATTTTAAATACCTTTCAACTCTCATCTTTGCATGAGTCTCATCAGCTTTTTTCTTCATCCAGTTTGAGATCACTAACACACGAGTTGATGAACAGACGAAAAAAAGCTTTTTAGCAAATGGAGATTTCAGATTTCAGTTCCAGATCTTAATTTTACGCAAACTCATTCCATGGCATCGTGACAGTTCTGTATTTTCTCGAAAAAAATTGGTTCAATTCAAATCAAAATGTTGCTTACACCAGAGAATATCGTATCTTTTACTCCGTTGGCATCACTACATGAGACATATTCTACTTTGTAGTTTCATCAGCCAAAAAAGAACCCCTCTGCTTCCTTATCAGCTTGAGACGATGCCTTTGGATAGCTTCCTTACACCTATTCTGAAGATGGAAAGCATGTTGTCTTATCTTTATAGTGAGATATACTGGCTCCTCTGAACTCCGCAAAAAAACCCAGGGGAGAGTGATCGTGAGGAAAAAATTGCAGAAGCGCTCTTTGAAAAAAGCCTCTTCACAGAGTGCAGACATCACCGCCTAACGTCGGCTTATACAAGGCAAGAAACAATTTGGCGCACTTTCTTCTTTGACTTTGTAGAGTTCACACAAATTCCGATAAAGTCTGCCGTGTGTCCTGCATCCACAGCTTCACGTGCACAACTATGTTTTCTTTCGAGTTTCTTCAAACACTGTGTGACTGAAATCTGAGATCCCCAAATTTTGATTGCTGCATTTCAGGTTTTCCAACATGTGCTCTCTCGGCCTTGAAATCCCATTTATTTGTATACATATAACTGAATATAATAAAAAAAATGCGGACAACTGAAAGTTAAAGACGAAACAAAAAATGAGCTCAATGGAAAAAATGCTGGATGTAGTCCTAAGCATTTTCGCCACACAATGAAAAGACTGATGTGATTCTGGACTGAGTTTAAAGTTTGCATGTTCTTTCTGTGCGTGTCGGGTATGACCATTCCAAGGTATGGATTTTGGTGCCTGTCGGCACGTGAGTGATTGAGTCGCGCTCAGACTCTGGATTGATTTCCCACTAATGCGACTGCAGTTCTCTCAAAAACCTGGCACAGCGAAGAGGGAAGGCTTCACACCGAACCGAAAATCCCAGCGCATGTGTGTGTGTGCGTGCGTGTGTGTGTGCTCAGGGCTTCAGCACTTCCACACACTCGCTTTGTAGGAAAGGAGAGGGAAAAAAGTGATGAAACTGTCATCAGCGTCACTGGAGTCTAAATATAGCAACGCGCATCCACAGCCAAGTGTTTTCTCTGCAGACTGTCAGATGGCAGGCTGAGGGGATAACAGGCATATTAATTGTAAACATGTAATATGAGGCGTCGCAGGTCAGAGGCGGCTCCCTCCTCTCGGACTGATGCAGAGGTTATTATTTTGGAGAGCCCTCGAGAAGCAGGAACCTGGTGGCAGCCAATAAAAATGTAATGCAGGGAACAATGCTGAGGAATGACAGCATTAATAATGAAGGAGATTTATCTTGCTCTCGCCACAACCTGCATTTTAAAGCACACAGTCACATCCACACTGCAAGCAGACAGGCATGTTCCTCCTCCGACTCAAATTCTCGCCCCCCCCCGCAATCAGTCAGCGAGTCAGACGCCCGCTCACAAACTCGCACATCACTTATTGACTCTCCCTTTTGCTTTCCTGCACTTTGATGGCGTCGCGAGCCACAACCCCTGCTACCCGGCGCCATCCCACACAGAAATCGCTGAACACAGAGCAGTTAAGGGAGTCTGCGCCCTGAGCCCAGAAAGGCATTAAAGATGTAGTGAGACTGAAGAGGATCAAAGGCAGGTGCGCGCCGACCACGCCTTTCCCCCCGCCTACATCTCTGCAGGCTGCACTGAGTTTCTCAATGCATGACAAAAAAAACCCCTCCAAACAAAACATGAGAGTCATGACAGTCATTTCAAGAACCAATGGACAATGATGATAGAGTAAAAGCAGGGGAAGCAAAGAGGGTGAATAATACACACGGATGCAGAAGAGTGCAAGTGGTGGAAATATACAAATTATTTTACGTTGCCACACAGTTTTTGTTTTTTGCGTGTGTGTCAAATACAAACGCTATGAGGCAACGACAGCCTCATGTTTACCAGTTATCATTGAGATGACCAAAACTGTATCAAGTAGAGGTGAGTAGAGTGGAGTTGACTGGTGGGAAAGAGCCATGTGTGGGGAAAGTACTCTCTCTGGCCATTTTGACCAATTTTGTATATTACATAGTAACAACAGTTGCTTCAAACAGAATAGCTTTAACCTTGGTAATTACATGTGGAAAACAAAGTCATGGATGGGATTTTTTTCCCCATACGTCGCTCATCTCGCTGTTTGAAAGCACCATATGTTCCGGAGCATCTTTCAAATTCCACCTGGATCTCCATAAGTACCCAAAGCTTTGCACCATCTGACAGCTGTGCGTTCATCCCACAGTTAAAACTGCATTCAATTTCCCCCAAACTGAACGGCGCCGCCAGAACGCAGCCTTTATTTTTTTCCCGCCGGCCCCACAATCCAAGACCGGCGATCGGCCTCCTTCCCCTGTGACAAAACACTACCTGTTAAAAGTCTCCTGCTGGGTTCCCGCCCCGCAGCAGGGGGAAAAACAACGAGCATCGAAAATAATTACTAAAAGGAAAGCCGATTAACATAATGCATTATCACCTACTTAGCGAAATGAGACAGGTGGGGAAGGCGGGACAAAGAGGAAGACAGCACCTCTGAACGGTGTCTCAAAATAATCCTGAATAGATTATCAGATACCGCTGTACTCAAACACCCCGAGAACCTTTGAAAAAAAAGCCATACTATCTACGGGCCCACAGGGCCTCGTCTGTATGGTGTCAATGCAGGGGGAGAACAAAGCAAAAATGAGTTGTTATCTGCAAAACAATTCAACCCTCAATCTGGTACCTGAACACAATTCTGGCAGCGAGATAACAGGAAGGAGAGCTACATTATAAAGCGTGACATTCCGGAGCGCCATGAGAGGAAGTGAGTGGGAGGATTCTTTCACCTGACTCAGAGAAGAAAATAATTGCCTTTATAGCCATGTCACGCGATTTAATTTTATTAGGGGTACACTGCCTGACTGTGACTTTGCGCCGTGGATGAGAGTGACGGGGGTCTGAGACAGGAATCGTGCTACAATCGCTGTCGAAGGCACGGTTGGTTTTCATCACTGTCTACCGGGTGGAGGAGAGGGCTCTTGTAATTAGACACACATTATCAGATTCGTGTGTGTGTGTGTGTGTGTGTGTGTGTGGTTTGTTTGTGTGTGTGTGTGTGTGTGTGTGTGTGTGTGTGTGTGTGTGTGTGTGTGTGTGTGTATGTGTATGTGTGTGTGTATGTGTGTGTTCATGCATGGGACGGACCTGGTGTGCTTCGTGTAGACATGTCGGGCGTCATCCCCGAAGACGAGGAGGAGCAGGGGATGTACGACGACGTGGGACACATCGCTGACGCAGACGAGAACGCACCAATCGATGACGAGATCTATGAAGTGCTCCCAGGTCCGAACCACCACCTCCCGTCACGATATTTGACAGGCTGCAGATCCTGGAACTCTATATTGTGTTATCTCCTCAGATGAAGAGATCAGTCCAGTCAAGCCTCCTCCAAAGGTGGACCCTCTGAGTAAACCTGCGCCTCCCCCTGCTCCAGGTACACAACCCTGACATTTGAAGATGTTGAATTTAAACTACAGTCATGGTGTCCGTCTGTCATGTGCAGCAAGATCTTTTCTTGGCGAGACATTTTGTCGAAATGAGATCGCCTCATTCACGATAAGGATGCATAAAACATGTGAGAGTGAAGAGGAAGAAGAAGTAGTGACACTGAGAGGGAGTTTTTGCAAACAACTGAAAGTTGACACATGCTGGAAATAAACTGAGGTGGCCAACTTCCTTTTCACAATCAGCAGTGTCTAAGCTCTGAACGTACCGAAATACTTTGGCACCAAAATATCTGTCGCTTGTGTCTTTCTGATCGGGCGGATACCAACAAACTCTAAATCACCACCAAAACAAACTGGTTGAGGATTTTTCGAAGGAACAGTCTTTCATATTTCAAAACCACAATCTCGACTTGATGACGCACATTTTCCACAGTAATTCTTCATGTTTCATGAGGAGTAGGTGTCTCAAATCCTTGTTTTTCTATTTCTGTGGGAACAGAATCAGTGCAATTGGTTCCAAAGTGGTCTTTAGTCTGGAAGTGGGACACAGCCACTGTCTTGGTTTGGCACACGATGCTTTCAGCTCTCTGTTGCCTCCTATTGGCATCACTTCACTCCTGCATGGAATCCTTCACCTGAGACCAGCCCTGATGCCCATGATGTCCCATCACCTGATTGATGTTTTCCATCCAGATAAGAGCACAGACTACCAGAATTACTACCAGGGCCTGTGGGATTGTTTCGGGGACCACCCGGATGAGCTGTCCTTCAAACGCGGAGAAGCCATCTACATCCTGAGCAAGGTGGGACCCCACTGCTGTCTCTGGTAAACTGATGTCGTCAAGTGAATGTATTTTCTGAAGCATTAGAACAGCTCTAACTCGACTCTGGTGCAAAAAGTTGGAGATGATGTAGTCAGAGTGGCTCTGCTAGTCTCGGACCACCTAAGTGAGTTATTTCTAAGCCCTCGGAGGAGCTGATTATTCAGATCCTTTACTGGCAGCACCTGGCCCACCGCCTGGAGGTGGACCATGCTCGCTCTGCCCCTCTCTCTCTCTCTCTCTCTGGCGCTCTGATGGGGATTGGTTGTGTCACAGCGGAAACCGTTTTAGTGCTGCTGGCGAAGGCCAGGCTTAGCTGGCACACGGCGCCATTCCATCACTTCCATCTGGACTGTTTCAGCGCGCCGTCGCTGCCGCCATGCCAGGCGAGCGAGCAGCCCTCAGGCCACACACCTCTCCGACGTCTCGCTCTCACCTCGCCAAATAGGAATCTGTGTTCTCAGGAAACCCGGGCTTAGTCCGCCACTCTATTCAGAGCAGGTGAGGACGTGTAGTGGACGCACAGTTTCCGAGGCTTGTCAGTGGGCCGGGGTGGGAGAACTGAGGAGCCGTTCTTCACCCTAATTATGTAACGAAACAGGAGCTCTTTTGTATTTAGCTGGCCCAAATGAAGACGGCGTCTGATTTGGTCCCGATGAGTTAAAGCCTCTCTTCGATTTGACACAAAATAAGATGTGCATTTTGGTGCTGATGCATTTTCAGACTGTGTTTTTGTAAGAAAAAAAGTGACTCATTCGTGCACAAAGAAGGCGGCAGAAACATGTGAGAGTTCCTCCATCCAGACATGCTGTATTTCCTGTCTGGTTTGGTTTCTATGGCGCATGGAGTCAACTGAAACGTGCTGCTGTCAAGGAGCCAGGCCTGTTTTTTTCAAATTCAAGTCTGCCATCTAGTGGCGCTTCGAAGCAAAACATAACAAACAACTTGAGCGGCATAAAATAGGCGGTAATGATCAATTTTAGTTTAATGAGTCGCATTTAGTGTGAATTAAAGAAAGATCATTTGTTTGAATCGTTCTCCTTTCATCAAAATAAATTCTTTGCAGACTTGTCAGAGGTGAAATCCTCCTTTTCTTCTCTCAATAGTGCGACATTAAAAAGAAATGGCAATAGATGACAAAATGGCAGAATAATCTTTGATTTAGTCGCAACACGAGTGAATAATGAGCGATCGGGCCAGTTTCGTGTTTCTTGCGACCATCCATTGATTGTTCCTTCAGCCCTAATGGAAGGACACAAATGCACAAAGCAGACAGACCTCTCAATGCTCATTGACCAAATGCCTGTTTATTACTCCTGCTCGGTGTGGGGAAAAGGACCAAGAATCAAGTTGCCCTTTCACTTAGACTGGGAGTGCCATTAGCTGAAACCTTGGTGTTGGGGGTTGTGGCCCGCTGCGAGGGCAATGACCATAAAACCTGTCTGGACTGCAGCAGCCAGCTGCAGCTAAAGGGACAGCCGACTCCTTCCTACACCCACCCCCCCCCTTCCCTTCCCCTCCCCTCCTCCTCCTGCATCACTCCCCTCCTTCACCATTCTCCTTTCTCCCTCTTCCGTGCATCCCTCCCCCATTCCACAGCCCAGGAATAGCTGTAGTGTTACAGCTGCGAGACCCCCCAGTAAGGACCTGTGTGCTGAATATAAGGCCTGGCTGAGGGAGAGGTGTTATGTTCAGATATGTGGCGCCCCATAAACACGCACCTTATCCTCCTTTCTTCCATGCATATCTAATCGGGAAGTGTAAGCTGTTCCCCCCCATGAAAAGCTAATGTGATGTGTTGCACTCATTATCGTCCCTGCTCGTTCTTCCACCAGGTCCTCGGTTCCACAGTTCGTGTGCGGACTGATGCGCCCGGGAGCTTCTCGTTTGTCATCAGCGATACGATTACAAGACGGTGGATTTAGGCAGCTTAGCGTGTTTGCGTTCACGCGCCTGTGTGAGTTGTCGCGCTGTGTGGCGTCGTTAGTCATCTATAGCTCCGCTTCCATGTTGTGTCCAGCGCGTGCTCGAGCATGACTTATTTTGTCAGGCAGCCAACTGCACAATGAGCTGTTGCCATTTTCAAAGGCTTGTGGCAGGAAGTCATAACACACGCGCGCGCGCACACACACATTTTCCTTCACACACAGCTTGTGCCAGTGCGCTATATTATCCTCGAGGGCTCAGTGATGAAATGTCATTTTCATCATCTGACATATTTAATAAAATGAATGTGTCTCTCGCAGTCATGTACATGTCCTAATTCCCAATTTGCTGTTAATAATTTACGTGTTTATATGACACAACTCTGCAGACGGATCAGCTGACGGAGGAGTTACGACTCCCGCAGTCAGTCAAGTACCTTTTTATCCGGCGTGATAAACGACCCATCGCGATGTGTCGATGTCGGCTCCTGCCATTGTTATTCTAATCGTCCTGTTTCTGATACCGCCGCATGATCACTTACGTCCATTAGTGTGTCTCTGGGAGTAACGGGACACAGATGTGGCCCCTCGTCGTCCCTGAGCCGCGGCTCGCATTTGAAACGTTGTGCAGGTCGGCCTCCCTTCAGCCGTGTCAGGGCGGGATCTCCGGTGTTGATTCACGACCCTGCAGGACTTTGAAGTGAGGTCAGGCTCTTGTCCAGAGAGAGCGGGAGAGAGGGTCATTCTCCTCCCGTCTCAGATCTCTCCTCAGTGTCTTCCTCACATCTCAGCATGCTGACAGCCATTTGGAGCTATTACTCGTCATGCTGTGACAGATTTATGCCTGACGAGCGCTATGCACACTGGGGTTTTTTTGTCTGGAGTGGAGGAGGCGTGTGTGCTGTCTCAAAACCGACACCAGGTAAAGAGGCAGGTTGCAGACTGCGCCGCTGTTGCGCCGAGCGAACGATTGAACCCGATAAAACGGCGAAGAAGGCGCCGCCGAGCGCCATTTGTTCTGCTCGTTACCAGCGCTAATTCTGGCTGCTAATTACTTCAAGGGAGATAAGCCAGGCTTGTAATTCTCGCCATGTCTTTGCTTCTCTTGTTTGCAGGAGTACCAGAACTTTGGCTGGTGGGTCGGAGAGAAGAATGGAGCCATTGGTATCGTTCCCAAAGAGTACCTGATGCAGCTGTACGACCTTTAGACACTCCTCATGTTGACGCTCATAAGTCAGTAATGCTGGTTTGAGATTTTTTCTTGTGTGCTTGCAACTCAACACAACAACAACAACTCAAAACAATGAAATATTCAATAAGTCTTAGTGTGACAATAATGGTCTTTTTTTACACGACTGAACTTTTTCTTTTCTGTATTTATTTTCTGTTCAAACTGTATTTTTACGGAAACTACATTTCACTGTTGGAAAATGTTTTGGAAACTGCAAAATGAAAGAAAGAATCAATCAACATGTGTGTTGTACTGGATCTTTTTTCTCTTTTTTTATTTTTTTTTATTGTCGACCCTTCTCGTCAAACCACAAGGTGGCAATAGAGTCTCTTTGAAGGTCACAGCTGGGCGCTGGGACGCTGAAGGCAGAACTCACAATATGGTTTGTCTCACTCTGTTTCTGTGCTGCTTCAGGGCCCGAAACATTGACATGATGTTTATGAACCTGAACGGAAGTGAACATAAGGAAAGCGGCAGAAAAGGGATAAAAAAAAAAAAAAACCCTCGAAGAAACAAATCCTAACACGGCTGTTTTCGATGATCAAATGTCACCAGAATATTGAAAAGCACTTTTGTAATATTGTGCAGCTCTGAAAACGTCAACATATCCCAAATAGTGTCGGCATCCTGAAAAGAATCTCTCCATGTGATGCCTACAATATATCAATGATTACATATTTCTTTGGACAAAAGGAATTTATTTGTATTTTGATGTGAGCTTCGAGGGGGATGGGTGGGTGGGGGTGGGGGGCTTCTTTATGACACCTGGGAGACTTTGCTGGGCAGAGGATCGCGACGTGGCAGATGGTTGGATGCGCTGCAAGCCCGAGTGCAATGGCTGAGGTTCACTAATAAGACAGCCACCCACACAGATAGCAGGGCTGCTTATTGCCCTCGGAGGGGCTGTTTGACAGCAGGCGAGGTGGCGCGTCCCGCCGAGGTTACACACATACTGTACATATCTTTTCTTTTACAGTCTCCTCACAGAAATACCAGCATTTCAATCCAATTTTCCATGCGTATATCACGGTAACATGCTCATTTTGGGTTCCATGCAGGCGCAGTGGCCTCGGCAAGGTTTCTCAAGGTTATGAGAAAATGGGCAGGAAAATGCATTCATTAACCAATAACTCACTGTATCTTTCTCTCCGTCTTCACACCATTTTTTTTCTTGCTCCTGTCTGTCTGTTTTGTTCCTGTTGAGTGATGAGCTGCTCCTCTGTCCTCTGGGTGACATTCAAAGCTGACATAAATCCTGCTCTTTATGGTATAGTGCAGCGATAAAGCTCCTCTACTAATTGGAGATGTAATGAATTACCATAATTAGTTATTGAACATACTACACTGAATATGGGGAGGAAACGCTGTGTTTCAGGGAACAAGCGTACTGTAAGAACGCGACATCCAGAAGTGGCGAAACAAACATGAGGCAAATATTTTTTACTTGGTGTGGCTGTTTTGTAATTTCACACTTGTTTTTCTTTTTCTCGAAAGAAATTCTCTCATCATGCAAACCTATTTTTTTTACCGCTGACATAGTGAGATTCTCCCCCCTTGGAGCCCTGCTTTTAATGCTTGGCACTGGGTTAGGTTGCCAGAGGCAAGTAAGGCTAAATATTACCTCTCATTTTTATGTGCCAATAAAGGATTTTCTTAATGGATGTCAACTTCACCCCTCATCTCCTGTTAGATTTGGACAGCCATGTCCCCAGAATATACAGGGTTTTTTTTATTGCAATTTAACACCAAGATATAATGTTTCAAAGATAAATGCCACTGTGCCATTAATCTACGGAGCACTAAATTACACTAATGATACCCGAATATCACTAATTAATACTTTCGACCGTAAAGACACGCTTTTATCAGCTAAATATATATAGATTGAGCTGCTGAGTAATAATAAATAAAAATTGGATTTGCTGAGAAAGATGATGGAGGTATAAAGCAAATTTCCCTTCAGGACAAAACACATTTGTCGCCACTTTCCGCTGATGTAGTAGAATCTGAAATGAGTTATTCCCTGGCGCAGGCTGCCAAGCGTAACATGTGTTATACCCTTTAAGTTGCCGGATTGATACATAACTGTCAGGGCAACCCGAGCACACGGATATCGCCCGGCTGCTCTCTGTTGATCTCGCTATTTCATGCCATCATCTCTGGGCTTGATGAGCAGGCTAAAGGCTTGATCTATACCACTTAAAGGAGGGGATCTTGATCAAGCTGTCAGCTGTTTCTTCTGCTCTTTAACCGGGTCACCCCGCGGTAGATCACGCCGGGGGCTTCATAGAGAGTTTCTGTCAGGAATAACACGGCCTTATTTATGTGGTATCCCCTGGCATTTTGCTGGAAATGTATTACCCCTCCGACCGGCTCTATGTCAGCATTCCATTAAAGCCTCTTCCCCTCGGTCTAAATCTTAAAATCTGAAACAGACACGTTTTAAATGCAAGTCACTCTTAATTGAGGTCAGTTTCTGTTAACATAACTCACGGCAGCTGACAAATTGAGGTTTCCTCCGCCGGCTTTGTGACTTTGTGAGAAAGACGTGGAGCCTCTAAAGTAAAGGCTGACGACAATAATGACGGGCTGCTCTGAAAATTCCCCCTTTTCTGGTGTTCTCGGCTTGGATTTTTACTCCTAATTTAGCGATTTTACAACATCTAATGTGTAATGTTATGAGCAGCAGACCCAAGGTTAGTGGCAGGCCAGTAAATATAGGTCCGGACGGGTCATTTATTACGAGCGCCACGCCCACTTCTCTCGCACGTTATCAGCGTCTGCTCTCACTTCTTCTTAATAGCCTTCTGAGTGCTGCAGACAGTGATGTCGGCGGAAGACCTGTATATCTCCGGAGAAGGAGTCACAAGTGGCTCCGGGGTCTGAAGGTCAAGTGCTCTGGCCTCAGAAATAGCGCCATCAAACCACCTACAGGCTACTGCCTCCGAGCGCCATCGCGTCCCCGCTGATGTCCCCCGCTAATGAAGCCGTTATTGCTGCGGATCGGCTTGTCATCTCACTGCTCCGCTCGCAGCCTATTCATTGCAGTTTGGAGCAGCTCTCGTGTTCCAGCGTGCGAGCTCCGGCGGTCCTGGCTGTCAGACGGGCGAGAGCTATGTGCTGGCATGTCATTCAAGATAAATCAGGCTTATTGAAGTGACAGGTGTTTGTCCACCTGCTATAAACATCTCCCACACCTCACTCCCACTCCATCTCTTTCCAGATTATTTATAAGGCAGCAGCCTCTGTAATCTGGCCCTGTTTACTCTCTTGCTGCGGCTCTAATATCAGGTCAGGGCTCCGCCGTTGATTTACTGTTCTAGTTAGCGAGGTGAGTAATGTCCCTGGATGGTTTGGGAGGATAGTTTGTAATCACGGGAGGTCAGGGATGCGAGTAATGCTCCAACTGTAATTACAGCCACCTTGTACCCTCTCACACAGCAGCAGACTGCCTGCCAGTTCTGCAACCAACTGACCACCCCGATCGGTCCCCTCCCCCGCGACACGTCGGTGGTTGTAATGACCCCGCGGCGAGGGCAAGAGTCCATCTCAATGTCAACTCTTTATATAGCTGCCTTTTTGCAAGACAGCCCCCGTGTCAGAGGAAGTAAAGGTATGAGTTACAAGAGGTTTGCTGAGCTAACCGAGTCGCTGGATGGCAGATTGTTGCCATCACTCCCGTTTAGTGTCGGCTCTGGTATGTGTCCAAGCAGAGGTCCTGCCAAGTTAACCCGAGCTAATTTAGAGCCGACACGGCGCTACACATGGAGCTGCTTATCAGTTCGGTGACACCACCAGAAAACCGGGCCAGCAGTGACCACAGACAGGACAGGAACAGAGTCGATATTACGCCTGTTTCACCGCATCAGTCTGGACAGTTTATCACAATAAACGATTTCAGCACCCAAATAACCACATGGGACAAAAGAAAGTGTAAAAACAAACAGAACAAATCCAATTAAAATAGTAGGATATTGATAAAATTCTTAGCTGGACCTCCTTCTGCTGTGGATGTTCAATGTGTCCAACGCCTACCTGCTTCTTAGCCCCTCAATGAAACGCTTGTCGTGTGTTGTAGCGCCTCGACTGAACTCTCAGTGGTTGTGTTTGCTTTTGAAAGGCAAAGGTCAAATCCCAATTATGAGCCCGCGTTCTGTTGAAAGCTGAACACTAAAAGTTAGAACAGGCAGGACCAACTTTTGTCTGGGACTTTATGAACTTTAGCCCTGATTTTGCAGAGTTTCACTCTCCTGGCTTAGCCGGCACCATTTTACGTGCATATTAATGAATTTTACATAGCCCTATTAACGCGCCATGAATAATAATTATGTGAATTCAGGATACTCATTACATATGTATTACATGAGTAGCAGGTGGGGTAATTTGAGTAATTTGTGGCTATATGCAGACATCGGGATGATGGACGGTGTCTGGAGAAGACAAGCCGAGCCGGTCAGTGGATCTACTGCAGAGTAAGGAGAATTTAGGCTCATCATAAAAGATTTCTCCTTGCCTCTTATTTCACTTGGACATTTTTATGTTTTTTTTATTTTCTACCTCATTGCAGCCGTGAGCTGCCTGCTGATTTACACACACTGGCAGTGAAGCTCAGAGGCCCCCGAGAGATGGTGCCCTCTACCCCTCCCCCCCACCCCTTGTTTCTCCACCCTCTGTTGTCTTCTCACGGCTAACGCTGGCCGTCTCCTGGCTGAACTGGGCCTGACCGAAAAGCTCCCACTCTCCTCGTTCCTCATCCTTAACAAGACGTCAGTCTGGAGCGGTTATTATTTACACAGAGGACTCGAAGAAAGAACAACTCAACAACATCTATCTATCTATCTATCTATCTATCTATCTATCTATCTATCTATCTATCTATCTATCTATCTATCTATCTA
>JASSRZ010000072.1:9520010-9544663 GCA_032164315.1 Malacoctenus gilli | reverse complement strand
AGAGAGAGAGAGAGAGAGCGAGAGAGAGAGAGAGAGAGAGAGAGAGAGAGAGAGATGTGACTTTCAAAGAACACGTGTCTTTCCTGTACAAACAGTCTCATTCCCATATTCCCATCTCTAGCCGATTTCCTACAGCCCGGTCTCGAAGGACCTGTTGAGAGAAAAAGTCATTTCAAAGCAATTCTTTGCTGGAGGCTGCAGAGGTGCTTTATGATGGATGACGGCTTTCCAACAATAAAAAAAAAAAAAAAAAAGTACAGCTGACAAAGGTAATTCTTTATTAGCACACGCGTAATGAGGATTTACTCTCTTCATCTCCCTGCTCGGTGGCCCCTGCAGCTCCTGCCTCCCAGCGTTGGCGGTCTGAGTAGTTGGTGGCCTCGAAACGACGGGGACAAACAAGCCACGCGACCAGTTCGGCTGCGGCGCAAGGAAGGGACCCTAAGAGGCGCGGGACGCTGCGCCTGACCCAGGACCGTCACCGCTCTCATTAAAACGAAACTGACAAGCAGCCCATCAACGCAAGGCAAAGCTGAATTAGCAGCGAGAGCGTGATTAACAGTGAAGGAGCACAACGTCAGCTGTCTCTTTAAATGAGCCATGTAAACCGTGGGACGGCAACACAACGCTACCGCCAGCAGACACGAAACAAGGACATCAAGTAAATAATGGGCTCATGGCTCAGCGGTTGGACATCAGACTTCAGATCAGCAGCCTGCAGATGTGAACGATGTCTATGGCCGCGAGATGCTTTGGGTGGCGTCTTGCACGACGACTCTGCAGCCTGCTTAAAGAGTACACTGATGTTTCGACAAAGACCTTTCAGGAGTACACGTGTTGTTTTCTGTTGCATTTCTGAAAGTGCGAAAAATCAAAAACAACAACAACAAAAAAAAAAAAACCAGACAGGAAAGAAAGGAAAAGACGCCCCCCCAAAAAAGGAATCCAGTGTGGTATGTTTGCGCTTCATGCTCCTGTTGGCAAGCTGACACTGCCAGCATGACAGCGTGGTGTTAAATAGGCTGTGATTGAACAAGGGGTCCTTCATTGGACTGCAGTCAATAAATCCGCAAGCCTCTCTGCGCCATCGTCATGTCGATGACTGCACTGGAGCAGCAAACACGAAAAATGTGCAGCTTTCACAAGCAGCACACCAAGTTTGCGAGGAGCCCCCCCCCCTCCCTCTCCCCCACCACTCCCAAAATAATCCTATTTCATCTTCAGTCCAGTAACACTAGACGAATGTACTCGATGAACAACACACATGGCTGCTCTGGCGTGCTCGCCCTCTTTCGCGATGGCGTCTTTCTCTCCGCGTCTGCAACGCCGAGACAGATGGTGTTTAGGGTTCCTCCGCGAACAAGCTGAAGAAACCTGTCACTTGGGAGCAGGAAGAACAGAAAGACGACTGGATAAGCAGGTCCTCCAGAATGGCTGTCTTTTGCCTCCTGCGCGCCGGAGCGATAACCTGTCTCGGCTGAGCGGAAGCCCCTTCGGCCCGCCCACGGGCGGATGAGGCAGCGGAGACCAAACCACCAGGAAGGAAATTGAAACTTAGACGAGTGCACAGGCGCGGGCGCCCCAGGTATGCTGGGACGCGGTGCTTCGCGGCCGAATTAACGGCACAGAAATCGAAGGGAAGTGAGTTTGCTTAGCCAAACAAAGCGGAAATTAATCGCGGGGAAAAGGCGGAGGTTCGTTTCGCGGTTCCCGCGCGGAGCAATATCGGCCGTCTCGCTGACCGGCTCGCTGGTCGGTCACTTGAAAGGAATGATTGGCTGCACGACTTGTTGAAACTACAAAGTTCAAAACCATCGATACGGCCCCAATTAGCGGTAGGCCCCGATTAACTCGGGATCAGACTACAGATCCAGAGATGTGATAAGAAAGGGGGCTCCGGTGGCCCCCTCAGGTCAGGAGCCAATAGGAATCCGGGCTTTTTTTCCCCCCTCGTGTCGCTTGCTCGCTCCGTAACCAAGTGCAGCTCTTTCCCCCTTTAGGCTGCGCTCAGACTTAGCTGGTAATTACACGTGGCATCCTGGGAGTTCTGGCATATATAATTACTGGTGAGGATAAGCAGCCTGCTGGAGGCGGGACCCGGTCTTCCTCCGCCACGGTCGCGGAGCTGGTTTACCGCTCCTTCGCCAGCTGGACACAGTGTGGCACTCCTCCAGCCAGATGTCACAGAGCAGGGAGTTAATCCTCCCTAACAGGAAATAAGAATGAACCCCCCCCACAACACTCCTCTGCCCAGGCCTACTTCCTTCTCGACAAATGTTTCACTCTCCTCCCTCACCCTTTTCCTCCGCCTGTGATAAATATTCAGCCGTGTAGCCCAATAGAGGGAGCATCACAGGCTAAAAAGCCCCCACATGTCAAGGCAAGATGGATGACGCAACAGATTCAAAGGCATTTTTCACCCTCTCGTTTCACTGAGTAATCGTAACATGTCAGCTTGCAGGGGGAACGTCTACTTTTTGTCGGGGGGGGGGAAAAAAAAGAGAAGAAGAATACGGCAACCTAAAAAGAAGCTCCCAGCACCTGTGTTCCAGGACAGAACAAACCTGCTCGCCAATAATCAACCCGGCCCAGATTGCTGCTTATACGTTTCGCAGCGTCTCACTGCAGTTGTCTATAAGCATTAACAGGGTGCTGTACTGCAGGGAGTGCTGGCTTGTCCACAATCTTGCATAATATTGACTTGGAGACCTGTGGGACCAGACTTCAGAGTACCACTGTATTTATTTCTCATATTATATCCACCTCTAAAAGAGTCGGCCCCCTTTCCCAGAAGCCCCTCTTTCATGTTGTTGCTCTCGACAGACAGACAAGCGGCAGTAAAATGCTAATAAATTTGACTGGGAGTGCGGCGATGCTCAGCGCTCTGATCTGAAATTCCGATTGATGAATTGGAGCACTGAGGGGCTCTCAAGGTGAGTCAGACTCCTACCAATTTATACCCCTTTTTGCGAGGCAGTTCCATGCCTCGCCTCATCTCACACTGCCACTCCCCGATACTGCGTGTGTCTAAACCTCGCGCACCCCCCCCCACCCCCCCCCCCCCCCCAGAGCGGGGATTCATCTGATCACGAGATGACCCAAACGGCAGCTTCAGCTGAGCCTCAATAAAAACACATTCAGGCATCAGGAGCAGCTGCATCACTGGAGTTTTAGAGATGCGTTTAACGCCAACAACAAAAAAAGTATGTTATCAGAAGAGTGGATTGGTTTATGAGTTATTCCTACATGATGTCATCTAAAGATTTTGCAGTTTATTTTCTAGTTTTGTCCATCGATTCGAAAACAAATTTCATCACTGCGGAGCTGAAATATAAAGGAACAAAACAAAAAAATGCAATTATTTGACTGTATGTGTGATAAATCAAAATTTAACCTAAGTTTTACTGGTGGGCTCAAATCAGAACGATCAGAGATTTCGACTTTGACTCTAATGAATGTAAAAGAACATTTGTCTTATCTTATGTGTTGTATCTGTGTTTTATTAGTATCACAGGGAACAAAAACAACCACCAGTTTGACTTGATGTGGCATAAACAAACAATTACCGAACAAAAAAACCTTGTTTATTCCCACTACAAACACTTTGATCGATAAAATAATGATTTGCCCAAAAGGTTGTAGTTTACGAGCTTCACAATATCGAAGCACAATAAACTGAGTTTTACTCTCCAGCAGTTTGATGTTTTCTACCGAATGACACAGACAAACACACACTGAGCTCAGAGCGTTCGCTGCTGCCCACTCCGAATGAACGAACTTCCCTCTGGATATTCCTCACAGCCAAGCGATCGGACCGCGGACTCTCTGCTTCTTTTCTTCTGCTCCATCCCCACGAGCAACAAGCACAACAATCCAATGATCCGGTGTGTACTTCACCCATTCGGGGACCTGTTCGATTCTTGCGTCAAAGCTGCATTCCAGCAGAGCCCCTGGCAAGTCTGCCTGGGACCGCTTGGCGTGTGTCGAAGCGTTACCTCCGGGTCACCGTCCAGTCAGCGGACACCTGTGATCGAAACTGCTAAACTGTCCAATCCCCGAGGCTGCTGGGATAAAGTTATGGCGGACCAGTATAAAGACACACGACTGAGTGGACGTACGAAATCTAAAGGCGAGAGGGAGAGCAATTCGTCGCTCGGTGTTGCTGCAACAACAACACCTACCTTCCAAACAACAGAGCGGTGAAATAAAACGGCCCATAAATGTCCAAGGAGCGATCAGCCCTGTCACATACACAAACAGCTACAGCCACTGGAACACAAAGCAGCTCTTTGATCAGCAGGCACAGTTTGCTTTGAATCCCCATCCTGGAGAGGAAGGACCCCTGCAAGCTTTCATCACAGTCATTAAACAGGGACTATAATACTACTTGAATGCAAAGCGAATGCAAATGAATTGTTGAGAATCAAACACACTCGAGGATCCAGTGTCAGGACTGAAAACTGACAACAACAAAAAAAGAGTCACGGCCATCAGACTCTTATAAAACATCAAATTAGAGGTTTTTAAATATGATGAATACTTTTTTTGTGTGTGTAGGGGGGGGGGGACTCAACAAGGCTGAGTCGCAACTCTTATGCCATCATGAAAAGATGAGTTTTAAGATGTTATGTGGCTTCGAGGCCACTCCTGCCTCCAACAGGGAGCCGAACTTTCATGCGAATGGTGCCATCTAGCGTCCATTTGTGTGAAACATGCCAACCTTTATCAAGTTGTATGTGATGGAAAGGAGCTGATCACTAATAATTATCACTTCTGTGAAGACCAATTATTTTGGACTGAGTGGCAAAAAAAACACTGACACTGATGAAAAACACTGAAAGATGTTGGATTAATAACCACAAATGACGACTTAAAGAGTATGAAAAAGTTATATTTTTAGCAAATAAAAATCCATTGAAAAAAGTAACAAGAAAAATCAAGAATCTGTAAAAGAATTTCCAAAACAACATGGTAGGATAAAAAAAAAAGTTGCAAGAATATGAAGTTATAAAAACAATATAAGGATTATTTAGGAGAACATATGGAAGGCAGAAAAAATTGGAAGAAATATCCGGCATGAAAAAAAATTGCAATAAAAAGTTAAAGGCTCTTTTAAGAGATTGAGTTCGTATTTAGGTTTCTTTTTCTCTTCCAACAGAAAACAGGATGTGTGGCATGATTAGACTTTCACACAAAACAACCCGAAGTTTCAGGTGGTTACAAACTGCTGCTGATGTAATGCGAAGATTGTACTGTTTTTTAAAGTCAGACTGTTGCTTTATGGTTGTTGCCTTTGTGAGCACAGAGATCCTCCACTAGAGTCCGTTCTCACAGGCCTTTTTGCTTACTGGTGCATTTTGGTCTCTTGTGGATTTCTCTCCAGCTGATAAGTTTCCCTCGCACACATTCAGTCCCTCATGTAACACGACAAGCTTTGCCCAACCAATGTAAACAAATACAAAGGAGGTTTGGGGAAAAAAAAAAAGACTCAAAAACTTGCTGGGCCTCTAAGGGAGGAGCGTTTAAACAGCACAGTTCAGTCCTGGTTACATAAAAACATTAATGCAGGAAAATCCCCTCTTAAACAAAGCTGAGTAATAAGGTGGCCTGAACATTTCGATCTAGTTGTTGTAGCACATGGTGAATAATAGGTAAATTATAAACTGAACCTGTGATGAAAAAAGTCAACCATTCAGTGTGAAGTTTTTGCAATTATAAAGAGGAAGTATTCAGATCGCTCCATTTTTCATTATCTCATTTACCTCCCTCATTCGAAACGTTTACAAACTTTTTCCACCCGTAGCAAAACCTAAATAATCAGATTTCTCGGTCTCATTATCTCTGCATCAGTGGACAAAAAGCGCATGACGCATTTGCAGTTTAGGCTGCTAAACCTTAACCGCCAAGCGAGGTCAGCACCTCGTCCGGCCCGTTGGAGCGTGATTTATTATCACAAGACGTGTTGAGATGATGCCGCGGTCATGATGTCCGAACAGCGGCCTCTCTCTTGCTCTGGAGAGACGCCCCGCAATAGCTCGCATGCATCCAGACTCTCCACGAACTCCAGCAGCAGCAGAAAAACTTTTAAAAGCTCCTCAATGAGCCTCCCGCCTGCAACTTTTTTTCCACTGGCATGACTCACAGTCAGCACGACTAATGGCCTGCACTTGAAACAGGACGGACGAACTGGTGGGTGTAAGCAGAAAATGCGTCCACGGTCTTGCCAGATTGCCACATTCTTTATTCCACAAAGGATGACTGAGCGGTGATGTGGCCCGGTCGCCGTTAATGCTGCAGCTCAGACAAGAGACACGGTGACTCTGTCCTCTGTAAACCATGCGGGCCGGGCAACTTTTGGCCGGGGAGCCAAACGCCTCTATTTTGCCCCGCTGTTTGTCGGCCGGCTTAAATCAGCCGGCCGAATCAAACATGGCCGTCAAACGTCAGCAGAACTGAGACAACGCGAGTCGATCAGATAACAGAATAGTTTCTGCTTGGCAAAACATGATGCAAAAAGCGGCGGAGATAATGAGATGCCACTTTTAAACTCGATTGACCTGCACGCCGTTTTTTTTGTCCACATTGTTTTCCATTTCAGCGAGGGGGGGGGGGGGACTCGATAAACACCGGCGTCCGACAAGCAGCTGTTGTGCAGACATTTCTTGTTGACTAGAAACACAACTCGTGACAACAGCGGTATGTGGCATGAAAGCAGGAAACAGCCACGCTTCTCAGCTGTGGGAAAGGGACCTTTCGACGCTAAATGTGGTCGAGGATCAGGTTTGCGAAGGCGGACGCCCAACCTCTGAAATGAGGACTGTGCGTCGAATACTTTTTTTTCCATCCAGACACACAGAAATACATCTTCAGACATGTGACAGGGAGCTGACATCACCAGCTCCCTTGTCAGACACAGGAAGAGGCTGTGTGTGCCCTTTTTTTTTTTTCCTGGGAGTCTGGTTACCGTCGTCGGGTCAGAGGCAGACCAACGCTGAACCGCGCCACAGCCACGGATGAGAAGGGGAAAAAATTATCAACAGTGCAACGTGGCAGAGAACAGCTGACCGGTTTCATCATTCAAACTCAGTTTCTTCCGAAAGCAGCTGCAGAGTTTGAGCTTTATGGGCCGAATTATATTCAAATATGCCGAGCACTGTCATTTACATTCTTCCACATGTCTTCGAACACCAGCACAGCTGAAAAATGAACACACATTCTACAGAAGAATGAAGACATTTAAAGTTTGAAGTGTGAAAAAGACTTCAGTTTTATGCTTCTTGGGTTTCATTTCTTACTCAAACTTGAAACTTAATGTATTGAGAACAGCAGATTTTGCCCTCGTAGGCTGGGCGGCAATTAGTTTGTTTAGCTATGGTTAGTTGAGCTCCTGTAAGTTTACTTAAAGAAAGCCCAATATGTAAACTCAAGTTTCTTAGCGAGCCAGACAACCCATTTATTCTCATTTAAACATGCAGTCTCGGAAAACATATTGCAGAATAATTACTTTTCAAAGCATTTTACTCAGTTTCAAGAAACCATTTGCATTCATCCATTTCATTTTGTTGAATTTACTATCTTAACTGGGATGTGCAGTTACCTTATCGCGGGTTTATGTGGGCTGTTGACTTTGGGAAGTAAAAAGGAGCAGATTTCCAAAAAGTTTTTATTGACAAATAACTTTCTTTGGAGGGGGGTGCAAGGTTCTACAAAGAACTGCTGAAGAACACGGATACATGTTCATATGAAAACTTACAAAAACATCACAGGACGATGATTAACCCAATGCTGGAGCAAACTTTGTTTAATTCCTTCAAACATATATTTTCCACCTCAAGAGCCATTCCAGTAAACAAGCCATCAACAACACCTACCTGTCCCACAGCACCCACCCCAAAAAAGGTGCGACAAATGGAAACTTCGGTTTTCAGCACATAGTATCAACTTCTGAGAGACCTTTAGGACTCAGTCCAGGTCAAACCAAACACATCTCCCTCACTGTAACATCTTATCAGTCAACAAAGTACACTGGGGTTTGCGGTTATGTCATGAGGTCAAGTGTAAATACACACTCGGTGCTGTGCAGTTACGCTGCGCCAAGCGATGCCTCGACCCTTACCTGCTTCTGGTCGTCGTAAAAGACGGCGATGGAGTCCAGCTTGGGTCCGATGCTGCAGCACTCCGTGTAGGCTGCACCGCAGTCCTTGTACGACCCCTCTTTAAACTTATAGGCGATCGTGACATTTCTGATGGGAGGGGGCCCGGTCTTCACTACGATCTCCGACAGCAGCCCCGAGTACAGCACCAAGACCCCCACCGTCCCGACCAGACACACCAGGAGGACGAGGATGAGGAGCACAAGAAATAAATCAGACATCGTGGTCTCTCAAAGCGGTCCAGCTGTTGCCAGCGCGAGGTGCAAAATGAGTCCGAGCTAAACGTCCTCCTCCGGGTCACCCGCGCACCGGGACCGCGATCCTGCCAGTTCAGTGGCAACGCACGCAGTGAGACGACACGAAAGGAGGGCGTGAAAACGCGTTTTCACGGTCGAAATCAGCAGACACGAAAGACGAAACACTCGTCCGAGTTGACTGGGAAGCCAGTTTGTTTATTTCCCCAAACAGTGGTCACGCTTCCCGGAAAGACCATTTTTCATCTTTTACAGGGGGGTGGCGTCCATTCATTCTTTCAATGAGTGACCTGAATCTGAAATTTTACACATCCAAAAGTCAAAATCCCTCGTATTTTTATATATAATTATAAGCGACTAAAACCGTGAAGATACGCGAGTACCGGTGAAGGAACTGGGAATCAACGTTGAGTGTAAAACACCCCTTTAGGCAGTGATGGTTCAATTCGGGAGACTGAGGCGACCACGAACAAAAAACTTTGAATTTCTCTTTGTTATATTATTATTTAGTCTCGGTTTTTTATTTCATATAAATACCCAAGTTAATATTATAGAATAAGGTTTGCACTAATTTCAAGCTTTCGCTCATAAGTATTGTTGCGCTTTACTGGTTTTTAAAAGGAACAATGACCACCGTGTGGAGTCAGTGGCGTCTCTATCACAGGTTATTTAATTTGCTGAGTCCAAGTAAAACGTGCAAAGTTCCTGCATGCAGCGTGTGCAGTGTTTGAATCAGCAAACATTAACGAAATTTCAATCTGTTCATTAATGTAAAAAACTGCAGTTGTGAAACAAACTAAGCAGAGAATGACATATTTCTCACAATATTACAATATTGCAGATTAAATATTACAGGTTAGAAAGCATAATGCATCATTTTTTTTCAATTTTGCTTCCACACTAAAGCTGATAAACATTGTTTTTCTCTGTAGTCACAATTTTAAAATAACGCAATGATTAAAACATACAATATCATTTATTCGTTAAGGTCAAAAATCAGTTTTTTTGTTATACTCCATTTATTGACACCACAATGTGAGAACATGAACAGAAACTGTACACGTACATGAATGCATTCCTGCTGCCGTGTTTCATAGACTTTTTTTCCCCAAAAATATGCAAGTGAAACTTTGCAAAAACAAAAAGTGGGTCATTGAACCATTTCTCAAGCATGAAATCACAGAACTGTGAGTTTTGATGTCAGAGAGGAATCGTTACTCCGAATCATCCATATCTTCCTCTTCATCGGCATCATCGCTTCCATTCTTCTTCTTCTTCTTCTTCTTCGCACCCTCTGTGTCGCTCTCTGAGGACTGCAGGAAAAGGGCAGGAGAAACTCTTTTTGCTGCCAAGCAGATCTGATGTTGCGAGCATGCAGAAATAAAGGGGCATGAAGTGGGAAAGCCTTGGAGCACCACATCAGATGGATACCCCGTTAACCGTGGCAGCCACTAATCATTAGCACGCAGGAGACGTCAATTCGCTTATCTTATCAGCGTGTCACCCTCCGCAGTTCCAACCGAATCAACTGGCCAGCATAGTTCAAGCATTATAAAGTGTCGACTCAACCAGCGGGAGGAGCTGAATGCGCCACTGCTGCTAATTTTTAACCATCGAAATCTCGTTTTTTGACGACAAGTCTCAATCAGCTTTGTCAATAGATCCCAAACTTTAAGATATACAGATTTTGACGCATTATTCACATTATAGCAATTCACCTCCATGTTGCTTTTACAGCTTATCTTAAGTTCTTAAAGAAAAATACAGATTTTCTGTCATAACCACTTTAAATCTACAATATAAATATCATACAAAAAGCAATAACTGCCAGCAATACAATTTTTTAACTATCGCAGCATCTACGAAAGCTCGGTTTAAGAGGTACCTCTTCCTCCGACTGTTGGTGTTCCTTCTCCTCCTCCTCCTCCTCTTCCTCCTCCTCGTCTTCCTCCTCTTCATCGCTTCCTTGTGACCTCTGAGAGAGAATCTCCTCACCCTGCAGGAAGAAACGCTAAATCTCTCCCGTACGTCCATGACTCAGGAAACTGCAGGCAAGGGTGGGACATCAGCTCACCTTCAGGTTGCGATTCTTCAGGTTGCCCATCCAAAAGGCCTCCTGACAGTTGTTGAGCGTCAGCATGGCCTTCACTCGGTATATAAACAGCTCCAGGCTCTTCTTCAGCGCGGGGACGTGGTTGGTCAGGCTGGTGTCCTGGTGAATCTGAGCACATTGTGACGAGACGTTTTATTTGTGGAGCTTTAAATGAGTAAAATAAGCTCTGAGGAGACAGCTGAAGGTCTTTTCCTCTGACTTTAGAGGGTTTGAAACTCCTTGGAGGCACATTTGGCAGCAGGAGGGGGCAAAAGTGATGAGGATCTGCAGCTACCTTCGAGTGTCCACACATGTGGTGAAGTTGCCGCGTGCTGAACTGGAACGTCTTGAGTAAACTCTGAACATCCTCCTTGAAAAACACAGTGAATCATGACATCTGTCATCACAAATGACTGAAGAGCTTTATTCACTCTTATTTGAGTCATAATTTGAATGAGGACAGATTTGTTTGGACAAAAAAAGCAAGTTTCCCCACCAAATTACTGCATCATCTTAACAGATACATTTGACGTTGATCATTTAAAATTTTATCACATAATCCACAAATACTGAACAGCCTTAAAATGTCTGGCTCATGTTTGAGTAGGAAACACGGATGTTGTCGTGGTCACCTTGTGCTTTTTGAAGCTGTAGTCCAGCAGCGGCATGCCCAGCTTCAGGAAAGACTCGAGGAAGAGGCGGCCGTACTGCCGGTGGCAACATTATACCCGATTAATACAGAGACACAGTTACACGAGGATGTGACGCCTTGTTTGTGCACGCAGAGACGCCTCACCTTTAGGCACACATTGAGGACCGGCCGCGAATCAAACACCTACATGGAGAGCAAACAAGAGCAGATGAGTCAACAGACTCAGAGTGGACAGACTAAAGACATGCGGTTCGACTGAAAGCGGCACAAGTTGCTATACTGAACAGAGGGAATAACCGCCAATAACCATGTGAACAAATATTTATCCGTTTGTTCAGCCATTCAGTGTTTCCAACTTTATGAGCACCTTAACAGAAGGTCATACCTTAACAAGGTTGACCAGGATGTGAAAGTCTCGAACAGCCAAGTTCCACGTCAGCAGCTTCTCACTCTGAACCTAGAAGAAAGAAACAAGTTATGTAATGTCACTCATGTGAAGCCCAAGGGAGGCTGCAGAGGAGAAAAGTGCAATCAATCACACTTTATTCCCCTCCTTTGAAGCCACTGGACGAACAAAACAGCGAACACAGAGCGGTGACACATCTGCTGATCGGACAAGTTTGTTTTGCAGAGAGTTGGTGTTTTGTAAGTGTGATTACACGAGTATACAGGCTACACACACACAACACACTGAACATTGTGACATCTAGTGGCTGACCTCAGTGCTGTCACCGATTTTGCCTGCAGGAATCTTGCGGATGGCTTTCTCCAGCTCGGCCACCAACACTTTGTAGAACACCAGGAACGTCTGTCTGAGGAACAGAAAGAGCCGACTGTGAGCAAGAGCAGCAGCACAACAACACAAACGTATACATGTGATTGTGTGGCAGTGGTTGAAGCAGACTTTGCTGCAGTTAGAAGCATCTGGCGAGGCGCTCCGAGTGCTGCTGTTAAGACCAAAACATGACGATGGCGACGGCATACAGAGCAGTTTGCTGCTCAGTTTTTATAAATCCTATCGTGCACAAGAAAAGGCAGAAGTTGATGGAGTTGCAGAGAGGGGAGGGGGAGGGGGGAGGGGGGTCTACCTGTTGAGAGTCGGCCAGGAAGTAGAGCTTTCATCCTTGGACGCGTTGAGGAGTTCAGAGACTCCCTCGCCGGCTATTTCCTCCACTGCCTTCAGTACATCGTTAACGTGCTTCAGATAGATGCTGCAGAAAGACAAGAGGGCAAATATTTCAGCATTTTCAAAGGCACCTTTTTTTTTGTGAGATTATCATTGGTGTGAAACTACAACAGTGAGATTTTTTGTAGCTGGACTGTAGACTGTACAATTATGTGAGTGTTCAGTTGGTCGTTGATGAAGGCGTGTCCTACATTATGAGAGTAACATACTGCTTTGTTGTAGGTGAACTGTCTAACTGAACTATGACGAAACATCAAATCTGTCACCAGCCTTTATGAACTGCAGTTTCTGTCACTAATTGACAGACTTATTGACGTGTATGTGTGATCAAATCTCTTTCCAATCCATCAGCCCGGCTGGAGCTCGAGCGTTTGCATAGCTCTCCATTATTTCCACATTCGTCATGTATAAATGGGTCGTTCCTGGCATGCAGACACACCTCAGCACAGTGTGAAGGGCCTCGTTGAACTTCTGCCCCCGCTCGCTCTCCCCGGTGGCCGTCACCCAGTTCTGGCTCAGGAAATGACGCGCGAGTGAAGCTACGAGGAGAAACAGGCCGGTTACGGACCCTTGCTTGAGTGAGAGGCGAGCAAATTAAAAAGGGCCGACTTGTGGGCCTGACCCGTCTGCTCTCTGTACGCAGCGGCGTTGCCTCCTCTTTCGGAAACGGTGGAGAGAAGCTGAGAGAGACACAGAGCTGTGCCGAGACTCGGCATCGTGCTGCGGAAGTTCACCAGGTACTCAAAACTGTTCCTGAGCAGAGAAAAGGGACACATTATTCCGTCACATAAAGACAAATAACAAACACCAGCTGAGTGACCACATTTAGTCTTTGTGTAACAACTTATGTAGTTTTCCTTGGGGCCGTGTCCAATGACAATTGGCTCCAGTTGACAATTCAGTCTCTAAGGGAGCCATTCCCAGGAAAAAAAAAGAAAGAAAGCCCTCCAAACATGCAGTTCATTTACCGGGGATAAGTCAATTATACAGCTTCTCCTTTGAAAACATTTTCACTCACTTGACAAGCTGCTCCAGGGTCGACTCGGCGTCTACTTCTGTCAGGCGTCTGGCCAAAACTCCCAGCGCCTTTTTCAGTAAACTCCGCTGTCCGGGCAGACTAAACCCAGACCTGTCGGAGACGCAACCCAACACCGCCGTTTTACAAACAAACAAACAAGCACTTATTGAGACAAACAGCCTCAATGCCTCGAGGAATCAGATCTGCTTGTTCTCACCAGCTGAAGGTGGTGTTCAGCACCTGCAGGAGCAGCTGGTAGCTGGTCGACATCAAATGGTGTTCATTCACATTTGTGGCAGGTCCGTCCACGACACCGTTATTCTCAGACAGCACAGCCTGGAGGTGCATTAATGGCCACATTAATATATGGAAAAGACAGGATGTCCCCAGTTCTATGAAAAATGGAACAGCGTGCTCTTTACTCATGTGATATTTGTGATCATTTTCAGAGGTCTTCCCCCTCTTGACATCAAATTTTCATGCGGGTGAGCGATCTCGAATGACATCGACACCTCTGGCGTGGAAGCGGCACCGCTCGCTACCTGGAAATGGTTGTGGCAGTTCTCCAGGTGTGTGCAGAGCGCCGGCATCAGCTCCACACACCAGGACGCAATGTCTTTGGGTGCTCTTTGCTGGAGGTGGGAAAAGCCCACACTCTTGTCCGTCCGTCCCTGCAAAAGATGGTGTGAAAGTTTCATGCCACCGGGTTCAATTTCAGGACTTTGAAACGGTAACGTATCATTTTCTTGTCCGGACTCACAAATTCAAAGAAGTTATGGATGTTTTCAAATAAATTGTAACTTGTTTCAATACAGATTCGAGTAAGTTTATGAGGCACACAGGTGTAATTGTGAATAATTTGGTATTATGGTATGATGACGAGTGAATGGATGGATGAAGGGATGGATAAGCAAAAAGAAGGATGGATGGATGGATGGATGGATGGATGGATGGACGGACGGACGTTTATGTTACTAAAAATAGGTTGTAGGGGTTGTAGGGGTTGTAGGGGTGGTTGGATAAATGATTGGATGTCCAGACGGATGGATGGGGGGGGCCTACTTTGAGGAACGGGGCTCTTTTGGCCGGAGCAGCAGTGAGACTGAACTCCAGCTTGCGGAGCATGTCCTCCAACAGGAAGACGAGCTCCGCGGGACCCACCAGGACTTCCTCTCGCACCTGGAAGAAGATGAGACTGATGAACGGTTCCGCATCTCAACAGTTTCTCCAGTAAAACTCGCACTCAAAGGACTCCGAATAATTCCGGCACCGGGGGAACTGTGGGAAACACTCCTTTTGCTTTTCTTACATCGGTGTGAAGCTCCGAGTCCAGCAGGGAGCGGGACAGCAGGCCGCACTGCAGGACGCTGAGCACCTCCATGTCCAGCTCCCGGAAAAACGGCCTGTAGGCCGTCAGGCTGACGCCTGCTCGGCTCTCCTTCTCCTTCTCCTTCTCCTTCTCGGGCTGCTCCTTCAGCACAAACAGGCTTCAACCTCCAGCGTTACTTCAGCGACAAGTCTTAACGAGGCGTCGGTGTTTACCTGCTGAGTTTCATCGGCTTCAGTCGCCTCCTCCGTCTGCTGAGAGCTGCTTTCCGAGGAATTCTTAGCAGGGGCTTTCCTCTTCTTGCCTGCGCCATCTGAATAACATGCGTTCATTACACCGGCGGCCTCACCAGTCCGAGTCTTCGAGCGTCTCGTCAGACTCAACTCGGTGCCCTGATTCGGCTGAAAACGGCTGATGGAGCTAAGTACTTGTAGGCACATTTCAGGGCTCAAATTGGTGCTTTTGTGTTTTCTCTACTTTTGTGCAGTTTTTTTTTCTAAATGCTAAATTACTGCAATATTTCAGTCATGTCTTTTTATTTTATTATCTTATTTGGGAATGTATTTTTTTTTATTCACAATTAACCAACATTCAAGAAAAGTACAAACAAGTATCAACTCATCTGCTGACCCGTACAAAGCTAACAGCCCTTGTATTTTTCCTTTCCCCTTTCCTCCCTGTCAACGGTCAGTTACAGGAATCCCAGGAGATTAACACACCGTCCGGTTCTCCGGACACTAAATCTTGCTGCTTGTATAATTCAGCACGGCAGCAAAACCACAGGGCTGCTCTTTCATAAGGATGTTATTAGTCTCTCAATCCCGGGAAAAAAATGTTGCATTGGTGTATAAACAAAAAAAAAAGCTTCAGAGTCTGCCTGCTTTTCCCTCTTCACACACTGAGGCTATTCTGTGTGCTCATTATGGAAACGCTGAATCAAAGATTTCCCTTTGAAAATGTCACAGTTACAGGGTGCCAGCAGATCATCCGCAGAACAAAGTGTCAAACATTGTGTGCTGTACCTTTTTTCGTCTTATTGACGGAAGCAGTGGAGCTCGGTACGAGCCCGTCGGTGTGTTCGCCGTCAAAGTTGCAAAGCGGTGGACTAAAACCAGGTGTTCCTGAAACATAAAGTCAAGTTTTCAGACTAAAAAAAAAGGACATCATGAGAAAACAATCACACCTCTCGCCGTTGGAAACTAACCTGCCAGAGCTCTTTCCAGCAGCGACTGCAGATAAGTGATGTTTTGCAGGCGAGTCATCACCTTCATCTTCATCTCGATTCCTCTCTGACCGCAGAAAGCGTTGATGACCTGAACAAAGACACGGCTGGTCCGTCGCGACTCGAGCACGAGGGGGCAAAAAGTCGTCGCTCGGCCGCCGCCGCACAGTTACCTCTCTGAACCAGTTGATGGCGTGAAAGAGCAAAGTACAGAGGAACTCCCGCTCAGCCTTGGACAGGCTGTCCACCTTCTCCACGACCGACATGTCCGTCAGGATGAGAGGGCAGCCTGGCATCCACGCCGCGGATGTAAAATAGGGTGGCAGAACGCATGTTATAGGACGTGGTTTGATAACAATCACTGAGTCATGATCCTCTCCTTCACGTTCTCCGACTCACCCAGAAGGCCGTCGATCTCCACAAGGGCCCCCTGGTTTTGCTTCTCCTCGCACAACCTCAAGAGGCGAAAAAAAGGGGCAAGGCAGAGAGGCGACACCTGTCTAGGAAACGGGGAAAAAAAAGCCTGTCGATTACAGAAGCTTAAAACTACAACACATTTCCCTTCTTTACATGACACTGAAGCCTGATGGGCGCCAACTGCTGGTAAATCAATGCGGCATATCAGTCGGAATTACTCCCAAAACTCTTTTTTTCCCCAAAAATGTCGCCATTGATGAGCTCTGCTCCGACTCACTTGTGCTCCTTCTTCATTTGCCTCTGCTCTCCTTTCTTGTGAAGGTCGTTGGCCAGCAGAGGCAACAGGTTGATGGCGATGCCCCCCTGAGTCTCGTCCTCATCCAGATTGTACATCGCACGAGGTGGGAAGGGGTAAGAACTGAAACGAACAGCGAGGATGGATTCGAAAACACAAACAAACAGCCAAACCGGGAGAAATAAAAGACACTTGTAGTTCATGCAGCAGCACTCACCCTGTTATCTGTGGCTCCAGATCCACCACAAAGTCCCTTTCAAAGTCATTTAAGACGCTCTTTCCGATAATATTCTGCAGAACAAGCAAAAGTTATGTTAGAACATCTTTAAAAAAAAAAAAAGCAACTTTCGAAGGGTTTCTGAAGGAGTGCAGAAAATCCAGCCACACCTGTGCCTCTGAGTTCAAGCTGGAGGTCAGAATCAAATTCGCCAGCTCGTCAAAATACAGAGCTGAAGCCTCGGGGGAGCTTTCGCTGCTCGACTTCACCAAATCCAACAGACCCATCACCTGCACCAAGTCAGACACACAAGAAAATGGGACAGTCAGTCCAGCGTCACAGCTGAGCAGACCGACAAGATTCAGGTTTTGAATAAACAGTTTTTCTCTCTGTTGGTGAAAGTAGGGCACCAAAAACAGGAAGTAAAAACACAAAGGAGGGCCGATATTTTGTTTCTCGCTACGTGTCTCCTTTGTGAAGAGACAGAAATTCTACTGGAACATTTTCTTTTAATCACATTCGGTTAAAGTTGAAAGAAATTCTCGAGATGAACTTGTAAACTACCTGTCTCGACGTCTCCTGGGACAACCAGCCGTTCTGTGATCCGGTCCCTTTCAGCCTGGAACGACGATGCAAAACGTCAGTGCGACTGAACGGTGCAAACCGACTCAGAGCGTCGAGGGACGAACTCGCTCTCTCACCCGCCGGCTCCCATGCAGCCCACGACCATCACGGCCCCGATGATGCCGATGCGCTTGTACTTGGGCGCGGTGCTGGAAAGCTGCTTGCGGATGACGATGTGCATGTCGTCCTACGGGGGGGGAAAACATGAGGGCGACAAACGCTGGGTCAAGATGACCGGGCATTTACAAGGTCATCGTTTGAGTTGAGCTGCGTCAAATCTCGTGTCCGGACGTGAACCTGAATGTGAGACCCTTGCTGCTGCTGCTCCTGCCCGAAGGCGAGTCTGCTCAGGAGGTGGAAGAGTTTTCGAATCTGCCGGGGACTGAGGTTGTCCATGTAGTCCAAGATTCCCTGTTGGTCAGATTTGACCACGCAGAAAAGGGGTTGTTACTTAAGACTTTGGCTTAAGTAACAACAACCAGTTACAAGCTCATTTTCTGCAATAAAACGTTTGTTGCCTTGACAAAAACAGCGTAGACGGCCATTTCGGATGGCTTTTGGTCAACCAGGCCACAGAGCAGCTCCAGGGCCGTGTCCACCGCCCCCCCGACGCCGCTGCACACATGGGTCACCAGAGAGCCCACCACCTCCTGAAAAATTGTTTTATCAGAAAAGCAAATGGAACGACAGTGATTCAAACAGTTTTGCATTGACACAAAATTGCCTGAAGTTCTCCAAACACCCACCTGGTGGCAGTAAGAGTCAAACGATGTGAACGCGTGCCGGTACATGTGGCCCCCGAAGGGCACCAGGCAGGGGTCGGAGGAGCGCAGCAAACTCTGAGCCAAAGCCAGGATGGCGGGAAAGTAACCCCTCATGACCTACAAATAAAGCAATCACGAAAAAGCATTCAGCGCTGCAGCTGTGTGGTAAATATCGAAGCCGGCGCCGTCGTCCGAATGTCCGTCGGACCCACCTGCGAATAGTCCTTGAAGGTTCTTTGAAGCAGAGCTTCCTGGATCAGTCCGGTCCTCACTTTGACCTTCAGCACCCTCTCGGCCCCCCGGCGGCTCTGGTTGGCGTTGGTTGTGTGGAGGATGAACAACACCAGGAGATCCATCACCTGATTAGAGAAGGACAACACAAAGGTCGCGCATTGGACACGTCGTTTCCGAGCGACGAGTTTCCGAAGTCGACCGAGTGCAGTCAGCCTCCACGCCAGCACGCAAGTGGCCTAAATCCACCAGACGTGTAACGGGACTCACCTTATGGTCCTCCGCTTCATCCACGGACTCTATTGCCTGACAGTAAAAAGCAGTAAAAGACTTATAAACAACAATGAGATCAAAGAAGGACCATTTCAGGTAAAGACCAACGAAAGAGGAAAAAACTTCCAACAGTAAGTCATGTGTTTATTGAAATTGACTCGGTGTGCTGATGAACACCAAATGTTTGAGGCTAGTTTACACCTTCCAATAAAAGATAGATATATATTTTCACACATTTGTCACTTGGGTGTAACTGGGTGATCATTCACACTGTGCTTGTCCCCACACGGCCTCCTTCAATGCTCGGTGTCACAGTGGAACTTCATACCTTGATCCAAGCCTCAGAGATGCTTTTCTGGAACCTCACTGCCGACTTGATGCAGTCCAGCACCAACACGATGCTGTCCTGGCCGCTGCCCGCTGTTGCCGTGGAGGCGGACCTGCTCGCACCCAAAACAGACGAGCGCTCGTCGTCAAGGCGCTTCTCGAAAACACACGAGTGGCTGTGCCGCGAAAGGAGGAAGGAAAAGCCCCGCGTCTTACGTGGCTGCTCCTTTACTCTTGATGTGACTCTGGGAGGCCTGCAGCCCAGGAGGGAGCACGCATTGCTCCAGCTCCAGCTTTGTACGTAGATCACACACCACCTGCACGCAGGGAAACAAAGACCATTGAGATTTCCAATGAATATGTTAAAAAAAGCACAAAAGAAATTGGCAAATTCCCTACACTTGTCGATATTTCGCGGTTTTAACCTCATAAGCATCTGAGGCGGAGGCCGAGTGAAGGATGAATTTCACCACAACAGGAAGATCCTCCATTTGCACTGCCGCCAATGTGCCCATCACTGCCACACGGACCTGAAAAGAGCAATGTGACATGTAAACGAACAGCAGCTTGGGGGGGCCGTGTCTGCGCGCATGTTGGTACTACCTCTGTCAACAGCGAGGAACTGAGGTTCAGACTGGAGAGGGCGTCCAGGATGGGGACGGTCAGCGGGGTGTTTTGCTGGAGCAAAGAACTACAGAGAGCAGCCACATCAAGACAAAGCCGGCGCGTGTGCGCGGAGCGACAGCGCGCCAGACCGCAGAACGCCGCTGTACGAACTTGAGCTCTCGAGCCATGTCGTTGTGCTGCGAGTCCTCGAGGATCTCCGGCAGACTGGTGATGATGTCGCGCTGAACCTCCACCGGCGCGACCGACACCAGCTCCATGAGCTTCGCGGCCAGCTCCTGTCAGAGGGAAGAAAAACAGGAGCTCAGTGATTTGGCGAAACCAACGCGACGTCGACCACGGAACTGCAAATCTCTTCCCAGCCTGAAACACTTTGGGGTCTACCTTGGTGTCCACGACTCTGTCGAGCCACTTGAGCTGGTTGACGATGACGTGCGGCACACTGAGGCCTCCGTCGTCGGCACTGTGGGGGGGGGGGGAACAGGGGGAGGGAAATCAAACGAGCAGACGATGCACCAGTTCAATGGTGACGAGCTGAGTCGTGGTGACCGAACCGGCGAACACCAACCCATCCAGCATGAACTCGGGAAGCTTCTCCAGCAACGTGTTGATGATCGAAGTCTGCGGAACAGAGAGACGCTTTGCGTGTTACTTTGAACACGCGTAACTTGAAAACTTATGACACCGGCGTCGGCCCCCCCCCCCCCCCTTCGCTTCTTACCTGCAGCATCTCGATGCCCAACAACATGCGCAGCAGGCTCTCCTGGAAGGAGCTGGCAGAGCTGCGGCAGAGAATGCGTGAGCGTGTCATTAAGCTGACCCTGGACGGAGGCACCGTCTCGAGGCTCATCTGTTGTTTGAAGGCTTTTTTTTTACCTGCCGTCTCCACCCGCCTGGTGTGGAACACATGGGAGCAGGCAGTTCCTGAAACTGTCCGCGTCTTCTATGTACGACTCCAAGCCAGTGATGAATTCCTGGATGACCTAAAATGAGGAAATAAATGTTCAAATCTTAGGCTCTGTCCTCTACTTTCTGAAAGAGATCTGATTGGTCAGAAGATCTGTGATTAGTTTCTGAGTGCTGGTGAGGCATCTGGATCACAGCCAGCTCAGGGGCTGCTGCCAGATCCATGATGGGTTTTTTTGCCTACATCAGGGGTCAGTTGGGTGTGTATACTCACCCCGGGGTACCTGGGACTCTTCTGGAGCTGCTGCTGGATCCTTTTCTGGAAAACAACTTGATCGACAGCTAAAGGAGAGAAGACAGACGCAATGAAAGGAGACAACTGCTTTGATTTACAGACGAGGCAGCTATAACAACGGTCTGTTTACCGATCTCATTGGGGGCGCCGCCAGTTTTGAGGGTGACTCCTGCCTTCCTCAGAAAGACCCCGAACACACTCTCATCCGTCTCCTCTCGGCCAGCGTCCTTCGACTGGCGGCCGCCGGTGCGGCTCTTCTTTGCCTCTACAGGAAGCCGAGAAAAACGTTCACATTAATGGGTGAAGACACTTGGATTGGAGAAAGTGACTCAACATTTGAGACATTCTGATCAAATTTAAAGTCACGTGAAACTTACTCGTGTTTGCGTCAGTTCCATCTGTTTTATCGACAGAGGAGCGACGCTTCTTACGCATCATCTGGTAGAATGTGAGAAACAGAAGAGGGTAAGAAGTTAAACCAGGCTAACGTCCACTGAAAAAGACAAGCTAACCATTATGCAAATTAAACGGTTTAATTATTCCTACAAGTCTAACAGGAACAATATTTTATGTTACTACCGTTTTACCGAGGTGATGTTGTGGGCTGACAGATTTATTCAGAGAGAGAAAAGCGAAACATACGTTTGACAGAGCAGCGAAGACCACCAAGGACCGAAGTTACAAAACAAACCTCCGCGCCAAAGGAGCTAAGTGCGTCAACATTGGCCTGTTCGTTTTTATACACTGTAGGTTTTACACGGGCGGAGTTAGCGTCTCACAGTACTTAGAAACGAAACCGGAGGGGTTTTTTCGGTCTACGCTTTGCACAAAAACAAGCTATCCCCGGGAGATAGATTCAAAGAGTTTGGCCAACCAAGCTTTGCCTTGACAAAAACTTCCTCCTTCGCCTCAATCAGTTTGTAGAGCGCATCCAAAGACTCTTTCCATCCTCAGTGGTTCAGGTGCACTGTGTGCTGGTGGTAAAGGTATGGTGGTTGGGCTTTCGCGTCACAATGTGAAGGTCTTGGTTTTGAAATTGGTTGAATTTTCTTTTATATGTGCTTTTACGTTTCTTACAGATAAAGTTTTATCTATATATCATGCGAGATCCGCATTGAATTGACCGGAATGAAAAGGAAAGAGGCCAATAACGTTTTACATTTAGGTTTGTTTTTGGGGTTTTTTTTGTGTTGAAAATATATATTCAAGCCTGCCTTTCATTTTTTGTGCTTTCTTGTTTTTGCAATTGCCACAAGACGACACCGCTCAGTGGGTTACAGGGTGTGATTTATCTTGACCCAGACTACAAGGTCTTTGACGATATAAAACTAGCGCAAGACGGGGTCAGGACGTGTTGAAGCCGCTGCTGAGGAGGAGTTCCAAGTGTCTCTGGAGAACGAACGCTGAAAGAAGCATGTCGAAATTTTACGAGCTCAAGGGCAAACTCCTGACGGGAGAAACGTTTGATTTTTCGTCGCTGAAGGGCAAAGTTGTCCTCATCGAGAATGTGGCGTCTCTCTGAGGTACGACCACCAGGGATTACACCCAGATGAACGAGCTCCACGAGCGCTACGCCAGCAAGGGGCTCGTTATCCTGGGGGTGCCCTGCAACCAGTTCGGCCATCAGGTGAGAGAAAAGCACCGCACCTGCCCCTGTGGGCAAACTGAGAAGCTTATGTCACTGGATTATATTTGGTCTTTTTCAAGTTCAGCACCATAATCTAAAGTTTTATATAACTTTTTTCCGGAAACAACCTAACATTTGAAAGTCTCACTGTTATTACATTTATTGTTCATTATCTCGATGTTAGCTAATTTCATTCAGTTTGTTTCAACGACTGACATGTTCCCCTTTGATTCGTTTTATGTGTCTGGCTCATGGTTAAATAGGAGGGAAACATTAACTTTGAGTAGAGAGATTCTATAAGCATGAAGAATAATCAGGAAGGAGGAAGTCGCTGTTTTCTGGGTTTTTCCAGTTGAACGTAATAACAAATTTTAAAAAAATATTTTAACTACTCTCACTTTTTTTTCTTTTATGTTGTACAATATAACAGATATCTGATTTTTGTGTTTGATCTCAGAACGAGTACATAGTTATTTGAAGGTCTTGGTCTGGAGTTTGAAGAGAATATTTGCAGTAATTAGGTTTGAATACATTTTGAGTGAATCTAAAACATGTGGGACGATTGCGTTGTGGCAGCTTGGTAAAAGAAGGAAATATGAGTTTGCAAAATATAGTGCAGATACGTTTATACGTCGACAAATAATACACAACTTTAATTTGTACAAGAGATAATTTGTTGAATAACTCAAAGTGTGTAAAGGAATCAAGTATTTTTTCACAGTTTTTGAGAAACGCAAATACCTTTTGCAACTTCCTGCAAGTCGGTGTTTACGAGTTTGCGTTACTCCTTCATGATAACAAACCAAAGATCTGGCCGGTGTGGCCGGTCTGCTGCTCTGGATAAGAGACATTTTTTGGCTCAAGGTGAAAACATTCATCAACGTTTCATGACTTTTAGGCACTTTAAAGACCAAACTACTTTTCACAGCAATACTCACAAATTAAGTTCAAAATAACTTGTTTGGACCATTTTTGAACGAATTAGTTTTGTCAAAAAATGAATTAAAGTATGCCCGTTGACATTGAACTTCCTGATTGGGGACAAGAATGAAAGGCGACGGGAACAAAAGGGTTAATTTGTAATATGATCTTATCTCCTGTGCAGGAGAACTGCAAGAATGAGGAAATCTTCCTGTCTCTGAAATACGTCCGTCCTGGAAACGGCTTTGAGCCAAAGTTCCAGCTCCTGGAGAAGGTGGACGTGAACGGGAAGGACGCCCACCCCTTGTTCGCGTTCCTGAGGGAGAAGCTGCCGTTCCCCAGCGACGACCCCTCCGGCCTGATGACCGACCCCAAGCTGATCATCTGGAGCCCCGTGTGCCGCAACGACGTGGCGTGGAACTTCGAGAAGTTCCTCGTCGGCGCCGACGGGGTGCCGTTCAAGCGCTACAGCCGGAGGTTCCTCACCAGCGACATCGACGGGGACATCAAGAAGCTGCTCAGCCAGGCCAAATAAAGCACCTGCAACAGGCCCGCTGCTTCCTCTTGCACTATGGTGAACCGCGCCGCGCGTTCACGCTCCTCTCCCTCCAAAGCGTCTGTCGACGGCGTCCCGCACCGTCTGTGCTCCCCCCTGTACCCGATGGCTGTGTTGCGTCCCTTTACTTAATGAAGACATTCTCTGAAACCAAACTGTGAGGAGTATTTCTGATCAAAATGTAAACGGCACAACGTTATTCAGCTGCATTAGGTGCGTGTGAAGCACAGCGGTGTTATTATGAGGACCAATAAATGTTTGTTTTTTTCCAAATCCTTCTCCAGCTGCCTCCTAAATGTGTTCCTAAGCCACCAACAGAAGCCTGATTTTATGTCCAACAGTGTCTTAAACGTTTCTCCTACACAACTTGAAGGGAGCCGACGCGTCCAGACGCAGTCGGCTTCTGATTGTGGGGTTGGTGCTCTTGACAGGTTGCCTCATCTGTGGCTGCCCCTAATTACGTGGCACCGTCTCCTTGTGCAAACTGTCAGCATAAATCCCAGGCAGTTAAAAGTTGCGTCACCTGTAAATGGCAGGTCATTTCGCAATGCTTCATGTCCGCGACTCGTCTCTTCAGTCCCACCTTCAGTCTCTAACTAACACACACACACACACACACACACACACACACACACACACACACACACACACACACACACACACACACACACA
>JASSRZ010000072.1:9491046-9501374 GCA_032164315.1 Malacoctenus gilli | reverse complement strand
TATGAATCGTTTGCAGTGTCCTGTGATTTGTCCTTCCATCGAAAATGTGTCTTGAGTCTTACTGAAGTGTCATGCAAAGGGACTTCCCACAGCTTATGTACACATTCTTTATCGCACTGACACATTTACATCTTGGCTATTTTTGTCAGTTTGATGTGCCTAACAGTCACCTATTGTCCTCTTGGCAATGGCCACTGTGTGGCAGTATTGCGTGTTTTCTCTTTTTTGAGGGCCGACAAAGAAAAAAGAAGAAGATTGCTGGACGATCCCATTGACTACAAGGTAGTGGCCGACGAATCCGGGATAAACGTCTAAAACTGTGTTTATCCGATCCTAAGCAAACGGTATGTAACACGAGCAAACATCGGGGTTTACCGCTGCTTTTGCTTTACATCCAGGTTGAGCAAATGTAACGTGATTTCACCATCAAAACCGTGTCCACGAATGGTGTTGTTAGCAATGACCTGCATTTATTGAATACAGATGTTAGCATCGACAACCTCCACAGACCAGCTGCTGTTTGATGTCAGTTTATTTGTGACTCCCACATGTAGCACCGAGTCTCATAATGCAGGACTGTGGCTAGTTTGTTCTTTGACCGACTTCAGCGATCTGTCAACAAGATTATTAAAAAGTGATTTCAAAAATATTCCTGCAGAGATTATTCTCAGCTGCTTTGCTCTCAAGCATGGGAACCGACACAAGGTATGGTTTACATTTTATATGTTCGAAACAGGCACATATTCGGTGTCCCCACTTGTTATGTCAAGGTTTCTTTTGCTGTTTCCTCTCAGGCTCAGTCGTGGTGAGCGTTGTGGACGGTATGGATCAGATGGAAGGAGGGACGAGCCAGAATGGGGCGAAAGGCGTAACGGAGACATGGACAGAGACTCTGATCGCCGCTGGTTTGATGATAGACACGGGGAGTCCTTCGATGAGCGCAGAGAGCGAGACAGTCCAGAGGTACTTTCAAGCTGTTTATTCCACAAGCTCGTTTTTGTTTTTTTTTTTGGTGAAATGTGGAAACATGTACTCATCAGTGCTTTTTCTTTCTCCAACAGAGGGGCCGAAAACGGCATCACAGCGATCGGTCTGATGATGAATATGAAGCCGATTATCCAGAGCAGGAGGAGGAAAGCAAGAATATCATGCTCAGGGGTCTCTCACTTCACACGACGGAGGATGATGTAAGTTCTCCGTTCTCACTCGTGCTGTTGAGGATAAAACCTAATGAAAGGCTGTGCCTCAGTAGGTAGAGAAATCTCAGTTTAGTTTATCTTCTATTTCTATATGTGCAACTCGTATGTTAGTGCAGAATTGAACTTTAGCAATTAGCTTTTTGAAAAACAACTTAGAAATTCACCTGGGAAAGGTGCAAAAATGTTTTGCAAAAACGATGATTGAACAATGAGCATAACTGCTGATCTCTGGTGACTGAGACAAAGGTTTTAGCAGCGTCTCATTCCTAATGCTACATTTGGAAGGAATGTCGGAGGGAATCTGACAGCACTCGCTTTCCCAGTCGAATTTGGTCGCCTGCCTTTGTTCACCAGATCCGTGCCGCCCTCGAGAAGCTGCCAGGACCTCAGCCCGTGGACATACGGTTGGTGAAGAAAAGGACAGGTGAGAGTTTGAACGGTGCGTCCCTCACTCACTTCTATGTGCTCTTTGACAACCCACTTTGCCCCCTTTAACGCCGAGCGAAGCCTCGCTTTGAGTTGACATTTTCGGTGTGGTTTGATGGTACAGTCAGGTAAGAGCCCTACGTGGTCTATTTTCGGCTTTTGGTGTTTTACGGACATGAGAAAGTAAGCGAAACGATTATGTCTCCACCCCTTGGCCTTGTAAGCTCCCACCCCGCCTCCGTTTGACTTTGAACTGGACTGTACAAGCCCTTTGTGAGTTTGGATGTGTCGCCAAAACATTCTAACTAACACGCCTCCCGTCTATATTTGAATGCTGTCTCTAGGTATAAGCCGAGGTTTCGCCTTCCTGGAGTTTTATCACTTGCAAGATTCTACCCGATGGATGGAGACCAATCAGGTTGCCTCAACAATCACCAAGTCTAAAAATTGTTCTTGGAGATTCAAGTCCAAATCAGTCGATCTCATGTTAACGATGCTGATTTCATGAGTTCAACTTGTTGAATTTCTTTCGAGGATCGCAAAAAAAAAAGTGTGATATTGCTGGTAAATGTTTTTTCGACATCAAACGCGTCATTTCAGTAGCAGCCTTTCTTTAACCGGCCAAGTTCATTGCAAGTCGCGATTCGTAGCACCCCTGTTTCAAAGTGTTGTGTCCCAAACGAGACACAAGGCAGGAACTATTTCGGATCCTTTGACCGACTTTTGACTCGAAAGCTTATGTTCAGCACACTTGATTCCAGCTCAGACAGAGAGACCCCGTTTAGTACTGACTGTCCCGCGTCATCGTAGCACATCCTGCTCCAGCTCAGTCACTCGGACACTTTCTCAGCTCCATTAAAATACCCCGAAGACTGGAGTGAGACGCGGACGAGCTGGCAGCACTCCGATCCCAAACACTCTTTTCTTTTCCTCCGTAGACCTCTTTTTTCTTGTACTCAGAACGAGCTCTCACTCCCTCTTTCTCTTTGAACTTCTCTTTCCGCCTCTTTTCCGTTGTCACTCCTTGAGACACTCCACCCAAGCAGCGAGTGCAAACCTAGCCGCTCTTCCCGCTCCAGCTGCTCTCACTCATTGGGTGGGGTAGTGGCAGGACCTCGCCTGCCTCTCTGACACGAGCCTGCTGGGCTTTCATGGTAACTGGGGGCTTTTTCACTCCACAGGACAAACTGGTGATCCAGGGGAAAGTCGTGGCAGTGCAGTACAGCAACAGGAAACAGAAGTTTGAAAATTGGCTGTGCGGCGCTGTGAGTGTTGCTCGTGACCGCCAGACGCTCCCATTTGTGTCCGTCTGCTTTTTCAAGTGACGAAAAAAATCACACAATCGTTGGTTCTTGCAGTGCGGTCTGTACAACTTTCGGAAGAGGCTGAAGTGTTTCAGGTGTGGAGCAGCCAAAGTCGGTGAGTATTTGTCTCTGTTTCCTAAAAAAAAAAAATGGCCTTGGTCTTGTTTGTGCAGCTTATTTCATGTGTCTCTGTGCAGGAGAAACGATTGAAGTAAATACTTCGAATGCTGACGCGCAGCAACCTGGAGATTTCAGTGCAGACAGTGAGTGATTGTTTCCCCGAAATTGTCACACCGGCTGCTCTGTACGCCAACACGTTCTGTGTTATTAACCATTTCTTTGTCTCCAGCGCTGATTTTCAGGAACGTTTCCATCCAGTCAACCGTCGAGAGTATTTTGAGCATGCTGGCGCCGTATGCCAACCTGTCCAGCAGCAATATCCGCCTCATTAAGGACAAGCAAACGGGCCAGAATAGAGGCTTCGCCTTCGCTCAGCTCTCATCTGCTTTGGTATATCGCCGTTTAGCGTTTTCTCCACAGTGTCGGTTTCGCACATCATTTTGTTTGTGCCGCGTGTGCTGCCACAGCTAACAAAGCCCCTTGTTGTTGTTCTATAGGAGGCTTCTCAGCTGCTCACCATTCTCCAGAGTGTTCAGCCACCTTTGAAACTGGACGGGAAAACAATCAGTGTGGATTTTGCCAAGAGTGCGAGAAAGTGAGTCACGCCGACACCTGTGCGGCTTTCTTTGGGCGGCAACTCGTCAAGAAGTTATTTTTAATGTCCTCAGTGCGATTATGCCGTAAACACTTTATATGGAAGGGGGAAGATAAAATGGATCACTTTGATTCACTGTTGACGTTCTTGTGGAAGGTGCTGATTGGATCCCTGACACAGGTTGCGACAGGAGAGACAGTTGTTTATGTTTCGGTCGGTTGTTTACTACGTGTTGATGCATAACTGTCCGTCCTCCTGCAGAGATGCACCGCAGGCTGAAATCATGCGAGCCAGTGCCCTGTCTGTTGCAAGCACAGCTATAGCTGCGGCTCAGTGGTCATCCAGCCAGGTAGCAGGATTTTGTCTCTTTGAATTATCCTTTCGCGATTCAGCTCGTCAATATATATTTACTGGTTTCCTCTTCTTTCCAGCTGAAGCAAAATTCCGTCGTCCCGTCTGATTACGTCGCTTGTCCAGAGAGCTACGCACAGCAACCACAGGTCAGTTTACGCCTCAGCTGGTTGTGATGGCGATTTGTTTCGTGGCGGACGTAGCGCGAGTTGGGGTTTTTTTCTTCTCTCCAGGAGCTGAACTTCCAAGCGTGGCGGCAGCAGCCCGAGGCAGCGGCTCCAGCCGCTGGGGATGGATTGCTTGGAGGTACGAGCAAAGGACCGAAGTCCCTCTTGTGCATTTTGAACCCTCCTTCTCGATTGCTCACTCAATCGTTTCTGTTTATAGCTGCTCCAGGATTAAGTGCATTGATCCCAGCTGCCACGAATGTGGTGATATCAGCAGCTGCTCATGTTTACCAGCCTGCCGTCGTCAGTCAGCCCCCTGTAGAGGTGCGAGTTTTATGGAAACACCGAGTCTCCTAAGTGGCAACTGTTACTCGTGTATAGTTCATCAGTCGTCTGACTGGAAAAGTGAAACATTTTGGGTGTTTTTTTTTTTGTCTGGTTCAGACAGCGCTGGTGAGGCCAGCTGTTCCTGCACAGCAAGGAGCCAATCTCTGCACCACATCTATCGAAACAACACCAACCGCTGCTCCCACGACTAGCAGAGGTAAGATTGGTCAGGTCAGACATCACGCGTAACTCTGTGAAGAAATCCTTCGGTGCGGTGACAAAGGTGTGTTGTGCAATGATGCGAATACGATGGCGGCTTGATTTAACTGTATAGAGAGGAAGCAGAGACATATTGTACGATTTTGTAATGGAACTAATGGTTGCGAACAAAGTTTTTGGAGTGTAATTATTTTGTTTCATGTGCATCTCCTGTGTGTGTTTGTAGCCATCCCTGACATCTCCCAGTATCAGTACGAAGAGTCTTCAGGGTACTACTACGATCCACAGACGGGCCTGTACTATGATCCCAGCAGCCAGGTGTGTACAGTGGCATCTCTCAAGACCTCCGGTTTGGTACCAGTACGTTGATTATTTTGTAAAACTTTTATTTCCCGTTGTTTTCATTTGTTCGTCATTGATAGTACTACTTTAACGCGGAGACTCAGCAGTACCTCTACTGGGACAGCGAGAAGCAGACGTACATCCCCGTGTCGTCCGAGTCGGACACGAGCGCGGAACAGCCGCCGTCGGCTCACGCTGCAGATAGCTGCTCGGCCGCGGGCGGGAAAGAAAAGAAAGAGAAGCCGAAGAACAAGTCGGCGCAGCAGGTATTTGCCACTTTATGAAGCGCGCTTCCGTTTGAAGCTCTTTCAGAGACTTGGATGAAAACATAGTTTTGTATTTACCTACAGATTGCAAAGGACATGGAGCGCTGGGCCAAAAGCATGAATAAACAAAAGGGAAGTTTTAAGAGCACTTTCCAAGGAGCTTCGAGGGAAGAAGAGCGAAAAGAGTCCGCGGCTGCCGACGCTGGCTTCTCTCTTTTTGAGAAAAAGGTAAAAAAAAAAATTTAACTGTGTGTAGTTTTGTCTCTGTGATACATCTAAGACATGAGCCTGGCTTGGAAAATGTGTTAATTTCATTCATCTTCACACAGATGGGAATTTCCGAGACACCCCTTCTCATGATGGAGCAATTCAAGCTTGCTGAACAGGAGCTTCTGCTTAAGGTTCGCTTTTTGCCGCTTGTTTTTTTTTTGTTTTGTTTTGTTTTCTACCACCTGGTCAGCGATGCCAAACAAGCTTCGCGGCATTCCTCCTTTATCTGCCTCGGGTGTTACAGAGCGATGTGGCTGCGGCTCACGCCGCTGACAGCGACCCGGAGGAGGGCGCGTCCGAGAGGGCCGCAGAGGAGGATGGAAAAATAACAGACTGGAAGAAGATGGTCTGCCTGCTGTGTCGACGGCAGTTCCCCACCAAAGAGGCTCTGCTGCGTCACCAGCAGCTCTCTGACCTCCACAAGGTGACGATGGCAAACAGCAGGCGTTCAATGTGCAAGTAGCCATGAATATTCCGAGCTCTGCCATCTGTCCAAGGCAAAGTTTCATGTCAGGAGGATGTTTGTTACCATGAGATAAAGAAAATGTAGACTTGTATTTGTGAATGGGTATGTTTTTTCCTCTTGTTTTCAATTTTAAGAAGAAAAAAAAGTGGCTTTTAATATCGTTTCAGCAAAACATGGAGTTCCAGAGAAGAGCGAGGCTTTCAGAAGCCGAGCTGGAGGAGCTGGAGAGGAAAGAGACGGAGGTACTTCCCTCAAGAAAAGACACCTTTTTTTTTTTATTGTTTGTATTTTTCTATTGAAAACATCCATTTTCATGGTCACTTTCAACAGCTGAAATACAGAGACAGGGCTGCAGAGAGACGAGAGAAATACGGTGTCCCTGAGCCTCCTGCGCCCAAGAAGAAGAAGCGATTCCATCAACCTGCAGCCTCCACAGTGTAGGTGTTCACCTTCTTCTTCTTGATGCACTGTGAAGCGAAGCGATGCGGACGTTTGCTTCGACGTCTCTTATCGTTCGTTGTCAATAGAAACTACGAGCAGCCCACGAAGGACGGCCTCACGAGCGATAACATTGGGAACAAAATGTTGCAAGCGATGGGCTGGAAAGAGGGCAAAGGCCTGGGACGCCACCAGCAAGGCATCACCGCTCCCATCTCCGTGAGTCGACCGGCAACGATTCCCACTGCGTTCGCGAGTTCTCTTCAAAATCACGCTCACACCCCCCCCCAAGCAGCTTCTCTGACAGATGGAATCTGCGAGTCAGCGTGTTCCTTTCCCACTCACAGAGCAATTAGCAGCGTTACCTGAGGGGCCACCTGAGTCTCATCCGCCTCCTCTAATCACTTGTCTTCACACAGGCCTCGCTGCGGACGAAGGGAACGGGACTGGGTGTCAAAGGAAGCGCTTATGAACTCTCAGCATCTGACACCTACAAGGACGCCGTTCGCAAAGCCATGTTTGCTCGCTTCACCGAGATCGAGTGACGTGGAAAGCTCCACTGTGAATTTCATGGCCAACAATCCTACTGTGACAAGGAGCGTTTCTTTCCCCCTCCGTTCAGAAGTCGTTATTATTTTTGTATCCTAACAGTGTAAAAGAAATCTAGAATTTATTTGTAGTTTATAGTTTCCAGTTCCAATAATCAAATTGTGTTTTTCCCTGTATGAACTTGTTAATTCTGTATATAAAATCGTACAGACGACCTGAGATTTTGTTTTGAATGCTTCCGAATCAGACGGACAAATAAAGATTCACTTTACGCTCACAGACTGTCGGCAGGTTTGCTTCACTTCTTCTCCATGTCCTCTCGTCACCTTGACAACACAACACAGCAAAACCCCCTGAAATGTCGATTGAACTCCAATGTTGGGTTTTGGAGGCCGCAGCACCTTTAGCAATGCATCCAGTTGCTTTCATTGGTCCTGCTGATTGTGTCAAGATGGATGTTCAGGGGGCAAAGTGATCTTGGGAGCTTAAAATGTAAATGCTCTTTGTCGCCAAATAGTGTTGTTAGTTTTGCAGTTTTGGCTTCTGGTCTTTTATATTTTTTTAGTCATCAGTGCTGAAGGAAGCTGTAATGACCAAATAGCCGAGAACAGAACGGCATTTTTTTTTTCTCTCGCAGAGTTCTGTTTCGTCTAATGCTGCAAGTTCAGAGTGGAAAGAGGCTTAGCTCAGTTGTGATCCCGTTGATTCATTTGTTTTGTAAATACATGTGTGGACATAATTCCCATTCTACTTTGCCATACTGGATTTCACTGAGCTGTCTGTGTGTAAAATACAAACATAATCGCTTGAACTTGCAGAATTTCGCTTCTCGCTTTCTGTGGTTGGTGTGTGTTTCCTCTATAATATCTACATACTGTTCAAGTGTCACTTTGTTTATAGGACTGTGCTTGATTTTATAACATTTTTTAAGTTGCCACCTTTTGTAATTTTATGTTTGTTTGATATGTTCCATGAAACGGCCACTTCTCTAATGGAGCCCCTTATAGCTCCTTTAACCACAAACAGAGTGATCTTTATTCCTTCTCCATCATACAGACACATGTTTGTACTTCAGATACGATTTTAAATGTTTTCAGCAGCAGATGAGTTTTCTGTGAGACGATTCACTGTCATTCTCCTCACTAGGTGGCAGCGTCACTTTCAAGAGAAGCTGCTTACACCAATTTTTTTTATTGAACACCATAAACCCTCCACTTGCTTATGGGCAGCGTCCACATGCTGACCAACTGTCCTGATTACGTGATAATCTCCCGAATGTGCCGCGATTGTGTTCGAGCCGTCGATATCAGCTGCCTCCGTCTCCTGCGCCCCAGTGCCGGGGCCGTTGCGTCATCAGCATCCTGCAGGGCACCGGGTGTGTGGTAAAAGATGGAGCTTAAGATCACTTCTGTCACCCGACTGGAAGTAACACCACCACCACCCCCACCCAGTGTCGCTCCAACCGCAATCCCATGTGTCATACCATGTGGCACAGGAAGGGAGGGTGTCAAAGTGTCCCAGGTCTCCACTGACTGACAGCCAAGCATTACAGTTTAACTAAGCCTGTATGGCAGCTTTGATCTCCCTGTTGATTAATGCTGCAGCACAGAATGAACTGTGCTCACTGTCTCGCAGGGACACTCGTGAATGCCTACTCAGTTTTCAGCATGGCTCCGGCTCAGCTTACCCGAATCTGTGTCAGTTGACTAAGCTGTTTTGCATAACACTGTCAGAGGCCACACTTTTTGTTTTTTTTGCAAAATGTGAGAGGGTGAGGCTTGTCCCACCACATCATTTTCATCCCTCAATGTATGGTGGATTCTATTGGAACACATTCTAGGTTATGTGTGTTTTGTGTTCAAATTCAAAAGTGTGGGACAGTCCCAAATGTCCTGAATCTCAGTGACGTTTATATTTAAACTGCAAAGTACAAAATTTCGAGGGATACAGACCTCGCGGGAACGTAGCATTGTTGCCCTTCATTTTGCATGTACCTCATTAACCAAATGCAAAGGGACAAGCCTCCTTTGTCTAAAAATAACTAAACATCTACCTGCAAAAATGAGACTTTGTCTCGTCTTTGGAGTCATTTATTACACAAGTGTCAGAGAATGTGTGATAAGGTGTAATAAATGTCTTTCGAGGTCCTCCAGTTTGGTCAGTTAGAAACTTCTGATGTGGGTGTTTGTCCACAAACAGGTGATGTGATTCACGTTGATGTTGTCAGATTAAACACGGGACGCTCTGCGTGCCATTTTGTCAGGTGGACGGCGGCGAAGCCTCCACCATCCCGAGGACATACCGTCTACATCCTTTTGTTTGTGTTCCTCTCCTCGGGGATGGAAAAGGAAGTGCATCCAAGACGACACTCGAATGAGTTTCAAACAGAAGAACCCCCCTCACTGGTAATACACTTGTCTCATGCGGGCGACTCATTTAGAACTGCCGGCCAGCTGTCCAAACACAGAAAAACTCGGTTCAATATCGCAGGAACTCATGATCCTCGCATTCATTTAGAGAGAGTTTAGACGCATTATTGAATCTTAGCATTCATAAAACAAGGCATTTTTGCTTCGTTAGTTATTTGTTGCCCCCCCCCCCCCCAAAGAATGCTTTGGGTATTTCCTTCATGGGGTCCTTTATACAAATATCTGAAAGCGTCTGAAGTCCAGCTGTGCTGTTGGTACATCTTGTTTGGTGAATTTTGAAAGAGGTGGAGAAGGTGACGTCTTTTTCGATTTTTCGAGATGCAAACACAAACAGAACGCAGGTTTTCACTTCCTTCAACAATTCGCCAGACTTAGCACGCTTAGTGACACACAATCCCAATGGAACTGGAAGGTTTCCGACAGGTGCCACGTGATCTCCGTTTATTAAGTGATCAAAGTGTGATGCTATTCCAAACGAGACCAGAATAGGTTTGATCCTTGATCCTGAAATTGAAAGTCTTGCTGGAATATCAAGGTCTGGCCGGAGGGTTTCGCAAGATTCGCGAAATCTGGACCGACAGCCATGAAATGAACCGATTCAGCAAGATAGCTCCAAGGAAAGTGTTTGTCTTCAACTTTTATGCAAATGGTTTTTTTTTTTCTTGTCTTTGCATGTTGACCTTTTCACCTGCTTGGGCCTCAGTAATTCAGCTCCCTCCTGGAACATCCAGACTGCTCCTTCAGGGAATTCCTCCTGCAGAGAGGCATAATGCTCTCTGTCCTGCAGAGTGGTGTGTGTGTGTGTGTGTGTGTGTGTGTGTGTGTGTGTGTGTGTGTGTGTGTGTGTGTGTGTGTGTGTG
>JASSRZ010000072.1:9458793-9469209 GCA_032164315.1 Malacoctenus gilli | reverse complement strand
GTGTGTGTGTGTGTGTGTGTGTGTGTGTGTGTGTGTGTGTGTGTGTGTGTGTGTGTGTGTGTGTGTGTGTGTTCCACTGTCCCTTGCTGTCTTTGGGGTGACGTTGTGAGAGTTTAGCTGGAATGACAGGAAGTGTCGTACGATTCTAAAAATAAATCCCGCGATTTAAGTGAGTCATCAGGCCCGCGCGCCCACGCGGGCATATCACAAGACACCAAAGGCGTCCCTCACTGCCTCATACCTCACTCTTTCCTGGGTGCACTCTAACCTTGGGGGAGTCATCATCCTCGAGGTGCGACGCACTGGTCAGCACAGGGGACGTAACAGCAATCACTTTAAGCCTCCTTTCACAACTGTCCAATTATGAGTCATCCGCACAGTTGATGGAAAAACCCCCCCCACATGTTCGAGGCTATTATTAACGTACGAAGACCCATAACCTGTTGAGAATTACTGTCTGACGCTTGGTTTCTTAAGGTTTATTCTTGAGGTAGATATTTACAGTGTCTGAACCATGTCGGATTAAGTTGTCTCCAACATTGAAGTAATCCATTGTGACGTATTGTATCTGAAATATTGAATAGGTCGAGTGCAATTACTGCGAATGGATACAAAGAGCTTAGTGAAGAAAAGAGAAGAGACGCTTGCATTTGCTTGGCTTGTTTTGCTGGTGGTGGGATGAACAATAAAAGGTGGAGATTCGTGGGCAATACCTATAATGTTAGTACTGCATGTACATGCACTGCATGAATCGATCATATGAGCTGAGACACAGGAGGGCTGTCCGTGTCTGACGACTCCGCGGACCCACGAGATAGTATTTAATTCTCCTGTCCGTCGGTGTGGATTTGTTTTAATATCTCTTAACGGTCTCGAATCACCAACATCTGATGAGCTGAATCTTTCCTGATGGCAAGAAGAGAAAGAGTGGCCCTCCTGCCAGTGGTATCCAGTCACGCAACCCGTTTATTGACGTTCAGAGAAAAAAGCCTTTTTTAAAAATCTATACTGTAAAAATGGCAAGAATATCGAGCAGTCTGGAAATGATAACGGATCGCTGCATTGTTTTGGTTGAGAACTGACAAAAGACTTTCATGTAAACCTTCAAGGGTACATTTTTAAGTGTGAGGCAGTGAACTGAAGCATGTGACAGCCGATGGGGGAGATTAACACTTTATGCAGCACGTGCGGCTTCCCTCAGCTGGTCGAGAAGCGCTGTCCACCAAATTATCAGTGGAGATTAGAGGACACATTATTGCAGTTGATTTTTTTTTTTTCTGCCTCGAACGCACAGAATAATCACGATTAGGGACTCTGTCTGAAACTCTTGCTTCGAGATAATACCTTCCGCCTCCCAGTGGATATTTAAAGGCGCCGCTGAGCCGAGACCACATCTCATGTTGTAGACTCTGACGTGTGTATCTCACTGCAGCTTATAGGAATCCTGGCGATGAGGAGCATTTTAGAAGCTGACATACAAATCTCTTAGTCAGAAGTTAATCTCCTATTCTCCCTGCTGGCTAATCACAGTGGTGCTTCATGGCCTGCGGCAGAGTGTGTGTGTGTAAGTGTCGAGGTGGTGGTGTAGGTGGGGGGGGGGGGGTGATCAGAAGAAAGTTAAAGGAATGTTTTTGTCATTTACACATATTACTCGACCATGTGAGGCGCGGAACACAATCTTACTCTGTGTTCAACATGGTTACACATGAGCTCTGCTGCCCCACAAAGGCAGAGTGCAGGAACTGCAGAGGGAGTCGTGATGCTGTTTCTCAGGCTATAAATTCACTACTTGCATTTATAAAACAAGTGCATGAATTTAGATACCTTCAGTTTGACCACGAGGAATTTTTTCTTCAGATTATTAAACACTCACATAGAATTCAATAAAATTACATTTTTATTTTACACCACTGATGAAGTTTGGTGCTAAATGACTCCATTCAAATTTGATACGAGCACTTTCTGGGGAGAGATTTTGCTGTGACGGAGCGATACCTCCATAGTTCCCTCCATTTGTTAGAAATGATGGATTGAACAATGTTCCCTTGAAGAATAATCAGTCTTTTGTCAGTGGAATTGACAAAAGGTTGGAACAAAATGATTGTACAACTTGTGGTAGTGTTTGTTCTGCTTCCTGTTTCATTTCCAGACAACAGTGGAGGCTGCTGTCAGCTGTGGTGAACTCACACAAAAAGTCTTGACGAGAATGTCTTGAAATGTCTCACTCTTGTCGTGTCTCAGCATTGGGAAGCCTCGGACATGTCCCCAGGGCCTTCCCACCTGAGCTCCACAGGCAAAGGCATCAGACGCTTCCTCATGTGCTTCTGACCAGAGATGCCTCTACAGCCGGTAGTTGTGTGGAGTGTTTATTTTATTTCACGCCAATATGACACTTTTCTTTAATCATGCTGTGTATTCCTTTGTTTCTATGTGCGTCTGTGATATTGTGTATTTATGTGGGTGTTCAACCTTGTGTGAAGAACCAGAATACAGACAGATGGTTGCTGGCTGCATCCGTTGAGTGTTTGCTGCTTATTTCAGGGCAGCTGCTGTGTTCAGCGGCACATGCAGAAGCACTTAAACACAGCTTTGTGTGTGACATGACGGGGGGGGGGGTGTTGTTACATCGGGGCTATTCACTCCTTGGCAGCTATTTTTACACCAGAGCAAGAGAGCACGGAGTGACCTGGGCGGTTTGATCCTGATTTCCTGCTTGAATGAGGCCGCGTTGCCGATCGACTCTTATCATCCTGATTGTCCCCGAGTCCAAACTCAATATTTTATCATTAAACGCTCGCTGATAGATTTATTAGCTGCTCGTCAGAGAGAAACGGTGGCCACTGTGGTAATCTGTTAAGCCGCAGCAAATCTCTTTCCGGGTCTCTGTTTGATTGATAAACGCTGTCTTGTCATTTTTCCAGCGCAGCGGGCACGTCGCTGTTTGACATGGTGGGTTTTTCATCTTCAGGCGCCAGAATTGGCGAGATGGTGACACTAAAATTACAACGTGATGTTTCAAAGGGATGAAGAGATTCCTGATGAATGCACCTGACATGTTAGGCTTTTTTAACCTTTTTAATGCATCTATGGACCTTGATGATAATATAGTCACCTGCCAGTCCACAGATTAACCCTTTAACCCCCTGCTCATGTATTTTGTAGAAAACAATTATGGGTAAGATTGAAGATTTGGAAAACAAAGGGGTCTTCACTGTGCCGGGTTGAAGACCTTTCACTTATTTACTTAACTTTTTTTTCTTATTTTCTTTTATTGAGGGGAAAATAGTCCACATCAATAAATATTACATAAACTCCATGCCTGTGTTCTCTCAATCTCTTTTAATTACCGTATCCATCAAACAGACTTCAAGCCCGAGTGCACCCATGCATACCGATAAGTGAGGATGAATCAGCATGCACAGTGCGATTCGTCTCAGGTATCGGTTGAAGAATAGCGTTCAGCGGAGCCGCCTGGCTCCGTCTCTCCCCTCCTCACGGAGTGACGTCTCCCCGCGCAGCCGCTCACGTCAGAGCCGACAAACTGAGGCGCACACACTGGCTGTGTGTTGGCAAACGGAGGTGATGTTTTGGACGAGGACTTGAATAAACATCGCCTCTGCGCTCGCTGTGAAAAGACTCATTTACTCCCACCAGCAGCATCACAATGTGGCATTAAGCCTCGCATAGGATTCGGAAGTTTGGATCGCGAGTGGGGAAGTGCTGGTTTTCTAAAGATAATCTGTCGCTTCCATCCAGATCTTTAGTCGTATTTCCGTCTCTGCGTCTTCCCTTTTTTTTTTCCAGAGGATAAAGCCTTCATAAATATGCATCTGTTTGTACTGCACACGTAGCTTCTGCTCTTGTGAAATGGGATTTGGTTGGACTGTTACACTTGTACAGACTGGTCTGCTGAGACAAGCAGCTGGGGGAGCTTTGTTTGATATTTCCTTATTAGCCGGCCTCCTGTCGGTGTGAATTAGCATGAATAGATCAAAAATAATGAAGACAATCATGTCAATTCACAAGACCCTGTTCTTGTGTTCTCGGGCACAACATGTTTTGAGTTCGGAGTGAACTGCAGCGCCTCATGCAGACAGATTTACGTTTGTTTGGGCTTGACGTAGTGTCTGCAGATGACAAAGCGTTTCAGTTCATGTTAACAACCTGTCCTCTGTTTGGTGCCACAATGATTCTGTAACAACTGGGTTTATGTCAACAAAACTGAAGAACAGTTCCTCGATTTCTTGGTGATTTCTTATTTTTTAGCGAATTTAAGTTCATGTCTGAATTGAGCACCTTCTTCCTGACACTTGTTTCATTGTTTTTGCTCTCAAATCAAAATGTGCCATTTCCCCACCCCGTAGCATCTCTGTGACCTCAGTCTCACCTTGACTTGCTCGAAACCCAGCAGACTGGAAAACCGGCTCTTACAAGCAAGAGCTTCTGACTGACTGAGTGGATTTAATCGCTCTCGAGGACGTCATGTATTTGCTTTTCTCTGGGAAACAATGACTGCCGGAGACACAACTCAGGTCCACCGCTTGAACCACTAGTGCGAGAGGTCGTCGAGGAGGAACTCTTGGAGCATCCTGTATTGTGTCTGAATGGCTTCCCCAGCCTCTTGGTGATTTGTGGACCGTGTGAGTGGCAGCGTGGTTCTGTGCGGTGATTTGTCCCACGAGAGCGGTCCCGCCTCTGCCATTGCTGCCGTCAGCAACTCTGCTACAACTGTGCGTGAATACAGGATCCTGGCATTTGTTGAATTCAAGGTGGCGCCTTTTCAATTAGAGCCCAGTGAAATACCTTTTCAGCCCCTCGAGTGGCCTGGCGAACTATAGCCAAGGGGGCCCAAAGCAGTATAATGATGCCTGGCACAATAGTGCCACTGTTCTCCGACCCGTTCCCAGGAAACCGGACAACATGTGCCATTGTGCGCTGTGCTTTGCTGCCCAACCACGTTGCTTGGCTTTCGCCAAAGACACCGAGAGGGCCCGGCTGTGCAGTGGAGCTCGCGGCAACGTGGCCAGTGGGGCAGGTTTCGGAAGACGGCTAGGTGAAGACCGGGGGGTTCATTCACCTCCGACTGTCGTCGAAGTGTTAAAATATTTCAGAAGGCAAAAAAAGACGGGCTCTCAAAGAGCGGACTGTGAGCCGGAAGGGGGTCCGAGGAAACGAGGGCAGCTGAGTGGGTGCCAGGAATGGTACTACAGAAAACCCTGAGCGATTGTTGCGATGTTGAACCTCCCTCAGTTAAAGAGAAAAGTGACAAGCAGAAAAATGTTGGTACAAAGACCACGAGAACTGGTTTGTAGCTGGTCCTGACTGGTTCTTCTCTTTATTTCTCAATGCTGTGGGGGGGGGAGGTCACCTTTTGTGTGGACCTCCTCTATGGCACCCAAACATGGTCTTCATTATAGCCTCCGCCGCTGTTTACGCCGCAGAGCAAAAGAGATTATTCAGAGCTGGCCAGATTGTAAGCTTTAGTCAACAGCATCAAGGAGATACATGTCACAGGAGCCTTTCTGGGCCCCACATGCCAGCTGGTCAGCTCGGACAGCACCGCGGGACACCGCAGGAAATAGAGGCCCGATGCAAAGCCCAGTATGTCGCCGCGAGCTATAAGCTCCGTTTCCTCTTCGCGTAGACCTCGCTGTTGTGTGTCAATTATTCACGAGATTGGCCAAAACTTAGTCCTTGAGTTGTTACATCAGACTTTCTCTACTTCTTGGCCTTACGAAATGACTTTTTTTTCTCCTATGAGGAAAATATCTGGAGTTTCAATTTGGACCATAAAAAAGTCCATCATGTTATTTCTTTGGCTGCCATCTTTTCTGTGGGCATACAGGGGAAAAGAATCAATGTTTAAACCCTAATAGAAAGGTTGAAAAGATTGACGTCTCTCCTCCATGTTTGTGCTTCCACTCACGAAAGAAAACTCAGACGACGATGAGCTACCTGGTCACATTTCATCGCAGAACCGCGACACTAATTGGCCACATTATTTTTCTTCCACAGATCCCGAGAGGAAGCTAATTAGAACGTCACAGGCGGAGCGCTGATCCAACCGCCCCCCTCCCCACCTCCCTCCCCTCCACCAGCCTCAAAAAGACAGCCTCGCGTCCTCGCTTCTCAAGAGCAGGTATGAGTGAAGATAAGCCAGCCGAGAGTGTGGAAAGTACCCCAGCTGAGGTGAACGCCATCCCGAATGGAAAAGGCCACGAGCCTGGGGAGGACATCGCAGCTTCGGCCAAAACGCCCCCCGCAGCGGACGCTGGGAAGTGAGTACACCACCTCATTACTCCACTGTACACTTATTGTAATTATATACCTTCACACACACAGAAAATCAATTATTAATGCCAATATTCAGTTACAAAAGTGTTAGTCGGTGGAGGGTGAAAGAAGGATGCTTTACCCCAGTGGTTCCCAGCCTGTGGTCTCCTCAGGTTTGCACCAAAGATCATTGAGGAGGACGCCGATGATTCAAAATTAGATCTGTAAAAAAAAATCGTGCATCTCTCGCGGTGACAGTCAGATAGATCAGAGACTTTTGTGATGCTCTGTGACGAACAGACGCGTCTGATCTCTCAATCAATCAAACAGCTACCAGATACCACAAGACACTACAAGAAATCATTGAGGAATTAAAACAAAGTGATTTATTTCCTGCTGTTTAGCACCAGGGATTTCATTCAGCAGGTGCATGTTGGGTCTTCCTCACCTGAGCATCACATCACGTTACATACTGGTGCTTCCATCCACGTTACCTCCATCGAAACCCATAAAACTGACCTTCACTTGTAAAACATACACACAACATGTTGTTTTCGCCTGGATTTTTAATGAATTCACTGCAATTCATTCATATAAAAGCATATTTTTTCCAGCAAATATTATTTCCCAGTTGTGTCAATGGTCCGTCTTCCAACAGATGTCGCCTTGTTAGAAGTGAAAGCGGCAGCATTGACTGTACGTCTCTTCAGTTCCTTGCAAGAAAGACATTTAGCTTCTTCCATCCAACATGGAAATATGTTGCGCGATAATAGACACAGTTCAGTGTCTGATTATCTCATCACGTCTTGTCTCGCAGTCTTTATTGTGTCGTCTGTCACCGTAATAAATGGCTCAATTACAGCTTCGCTCTTCAAAAGTCTGATGACAATGTTTCGTCGCTCTCCTCTCTGTAATATTGTTGCTCTTATTACATTATGACTGTGGGTGTTGTTTTTCCACTTTCTGCTCTCGCTGCTTGATGGATGACCTTTCTCTGCGCGGCTTGTAGGGAAGTTGTAGGCAATAGTGCCCAGAATGCGAGGTACGTATGACATCGTGATGGAGAGGGGAGAGGTTTCACATTCGCTGTGCTTGACTTGTTACATTTGTGCTGTGTGAAATTGAAGCGTGTACAACAAGGGGGAAAAAAATGGTTGTAATTATGTTGGAGCAGGACTTTTTTCCTCTCAATCTTTTTGGTTGCTCCATATTCTCACGGCAGCGTTTTTTCTGATGATTAGTCCTCACAGAACGGAAAATGCAGAAGCCAACCTCCCAGAGAGCCAGGAGTTCCTGTCAGGGGTGGACGACAAGAAAACGACGCGATTCACCGACGTGAGTTGAGATCAAGCTGGGTTGTGTCTGCTGTTCGAACTGCGCGTGTCTGCAGAGGACTCACCGCATGTTTGTCTTGTGTTTTGATGTAGTTTGAGGGAAAAACCTCCTTCGGGATGTCCGTCTTCAACCTGGGTAACGCCATCATGGGCAGCGGGATTCTTGGACTGGCGTACGCAATGGCCAACGCCGGGGTCGTCCTCTTTTTGTGAGTCCTGCACACCCCGTTAGCAGCCACCACAGTTCAGAAGCAGACCAGCGAAAGCACAGCTCATAGATGTCTTGATTGATGCTCGTCTGTCTCTCCTTTTCCCCCCTCTGTCACACATAAATAGCACCTAATTGTATTGTAATTGTCTTGTCTTACCACTGCAGCACATCTTGTTGATGACTCTGAAACCGATGAGAGTGGGTGCATTCGTTTGATAAATAATGATTTACATTAATAGCCTTCTGGAAATCATTTACTTGTTCTATAAACAAGTGCAGCCGCAATCACGGAATAATAAAATAACCGTGGTTTGGTTTTTTTTTCTGTGTGGTAATGAGCTACTTTCAAACAATAGCTGGCGTTGCTGCCAGAGTGTACGAGCAGCTCGGCATTTAAATGTCTCCACAGCCGTGTTGTCTGTCAGTGTAATGATGTCATGGACAGCTGCGGTGTTGTTTTTATTGTATCTGCATTTACATGCACACAAGCTCTTTTGACCTTTTCAGTGACAGAGCGCTCTCATGCCTTGTTTCCTGCTCTTTTCCTCGTGTTTCTGTACGAGAATAGCTAAATATCACCATTTTTATTCTCTAAAGATTCCAGATTGCACTTTGTGGGTCTTGTATGTAGTTATTCACACCATCAGTCTCTTCATCCTTTGTTTTTCTAATAATGAATGCGTTTTCTATTGTGATATAACCTGTGTGTTCTTAAGTCGGCCTAAATATTCAGTATAACTGTGTTTAATGTAGCTACATAGACTCTGACAAAGACGAAGCGAGCTTTGGCGGACCTGCGACTGCGGCATCAAATCCTTGACAGCGATTTGACAGTAGGCTGACCGAGCTGTCAAAGCTCTCCATGCTCATTTAAATCTGAACATGCGCGCGGTAATGCGATGAAGCATAGTCTGGATTTTGTGGGCTACCTGTGAGGTGAATGCGTTCTTTCTGCTCGGCATCCAAACGTCACGCGCGTCCTCGAACTAAAATCTCACCCGATAGCGCCGTCAGCTTCAACACGTTCCCTCGCCGTCGTTCCCGCACTCCTCTCACGCCTCGTTCGGACGGTGTGAGACTGGAAGGTTGCTGGAGATGAAAACCGCCAAGAAAGATTAAAGGGAGCGTTTTTTCTCTCAACAAACTCGATGTTCTTTGAAAGACTGAGATACTGTGTTTATGCAGAGGGAAACCTCTGTTTATATCAGCATGCTATAATTCCCAAGCAAACATGTTCTGACTCTCTCTCTCTTATTGTGCCACTTTGACACATCCTTAAACGCTGATGGCAGCATTGGGTGTCAGACTCGGTGGTGTTTGACAGGGCGGGGATGGAAAATGCCACCTGCTTAAACTGACAGCTTTACGTAACTGTCCTGTGGTGCCCGCCCTCCCCATTTACCTCCAACACCAAAGACACTGGTGGGCTTCACAGTGGGCATCGTGGGTGTGGTACCTGCAGACGCTCTACAAATCCACAAGCGAGAAGGCATGCAACGTTTACAGCTTGCACAACATGAACAATACACAAGATGAGAATTGTCCGTGTTCAGCATAAAGAAGCCACGAATGAAAGTAAGCGAAATGTGCAGAGAGTTTTCAGACTGCAAGGTAAAAAGCTGTTTGAAACCGGAGGCCGTGGTTAAGAAACGACCACCGTCCTAAAATGTGATCCGAGGACATTGCGCGACTTCTCCTTGTTGGCAGTCATGTCTGGAGGATTTTCCCTCGTGGCACAGAAAGCTCCTTATTTTGATCTGACTTGTGTGACTGTGGCGCCTTTCAAGCTTTCTGCTGGCGGAGCTGTTTGAACCCTCCGTCATCAAACGGCGGCTTTGACACTCGCCATTGCAAGAGGGCCATTTAATTCTGACGACAGTTAACAGGTCACTGTGATTTGTACAAAAGCATCTTGTGCAAATCAATTATACCTCACCACATTGATGTTTTTGTTAGGAAATACTGAAACTTGTTCATTTGGCATGTTTTTTTTTAATCTTTTCAGCAGTATGTTCATAATTGACTTACAGGGAGACAGAAGGACAAGGGTTTTTTCTTTATTCACGAAGAACTAATAATTTTTTAAGTGTGTAAACCAGCCAGTACACTGGCTTTATCGAAATACATCAATTCATTCTGTGTATTTAGTTGTGCAATTTTATTATCAATTGGAATCATATGAATTACAAGTTTCGCCTTTATAAGGAAGTAGTTGAACCTTCGTCCTGCTGGGTTGAAAGATGTGAGGATGAAGGTGCAGTAAAGAGTTTAAAAGGCATTAGAGGATTCTCATTTAATGAAATATTTGAATGTATGTGACAAAAGCAATAACAAATGTTCAAATCTGACTATCTGGTTATTTTGGGTGGATAGCATTCGCATTTATTTATCAAATGCATTAAACGTGTTTTTGTGGGTTCCACATGTCTCGAAATAGGAATCTCATTGTGAATGTCATTGACGCCATTTATAAAACTCATGGTAAGAAGAGGCTGTGATTCTAGACGTCTAGATTTCGACGTATATGGTCTTGGTTGAATGTAGGTCGGTTGAGTGCAGATCGCGACTGTTTGGGAGAAGGCCTTTGTGTCGGTTTCC
>JASSRZ010000072.1:9446866-9457078 GCA_032164315.1 Malacoctenus gilli | reverse complement strand
TGTGTGTGCGTGCGCGCATGTGCGTGTTTTTTTTAAACAGTCCATCTGGTGTGTGTGGTTGATTCTTGTGGCGGAGGGCAGAGAGGCCGACAGTGCAGCCTCTTTGGCTCAGCTGGAGTAACAATCTGGCGTAAAGGGGAGCCACGGGGACTCTGGTTTTTCCAGCGCTATCTATATCACGACATACAATGTATACCTTCACCGCAGCTGCGTAAATAACCCGAAGGGTGAAAAAAACGAGTCACTGCAACCTCGTGCTCCATTCTCCTGGTGATAAAAGTGATTAAAATGGATTTCTGTTGACGCGACGAGCGACTGTAACGTGTCTGATGCGTTTGGTTTTTTTTTGTTTCAGGTTACTGCTGACAGTGGTTGCAGTTCTTTCGTCATATTCCATCCATTTACTGCTAAAGTGTTCCGGTATCGTAGGTATGTGCATCACCACACGGTCGAAGCACTGGCTGCTCTGTGACCTGCCACACGTCGCTTACCCGGATAGATTCACAGAGCGCTCGCAGGTGACGAGGGTTTTCGCACTGAAAATGTTCCTTTCACGCGGCTCAGGTATTCGTGCGTACGAGCAGCTCGGCTACAGGGCCTTCGGGACCCCGGGGAAGATGGCGGCCGGTATAGCCATCACGCTGCAGAACATAGGAGGTGAGCTCACACACACACGGCCATCTGTCTCACACAGATAGGTACTCCAGCAAAACGATGAGTGAATGAGTGAATTTGTGGGCTGGATTTTAATCTATAGTATAGCGCTTACGTGTGACACGGCCCATGAATTGAACTTGTTTGTGGGGTTTTCCTTCACAGCAATGTCCAGCTACCTTTACATTGTCAAGTATGAGTTTCCATTGGTCATCCAGGCGTTTCTCAAGGTGGACAATCCTGCGGGGTAAGTGGCAAAGGCAAACCGACTCATACACTCAGGTCAAGCGAAATATTAACAACTCTTTTGAGAAAGTTGTTTTTCAATTACTTGAAGACATGTGGCTGTGTCATGAGTTCATGTGTTTGCCGATGGTGGCTCATGATGATGTTGTGTTTAATTACTGAAATAAGGTTTGAATAGAATCTGATTCGCTTTGTGTTTATGAATACTTTACACAAAATGCATAAAAAGTTTCAACAGAATTCTGAATGACAGTCACCCTCACCACTTTTTTCCACTCTCAACACACACTTTCAGGAGTAAATGAGACCAATCTGGTTCAGTGTGACATTTGTAAACCTGGTCTTGCCTGCTAAAAATAAAACCATAATCCCATGCCCATAAAAAAAAAAGAAAAAAGCATTACCCGGTGACGTCTCGCTCACGCTGCCGTCGCCCTGCCTGTCTCCACCGAGGAGTCCGGCTAAGCTGTGCCAGTCGTCGGCCTGGTGCCGCTCTGGATGCGACGAGCAGCTGGCGTGAGAACAGCTGCGATAGTGACCCCAGAGGAGGAGAGCAGCACGGCAAGCGAGAACACACATCAAAACACAGCGAGACGCCACAGCCGAAAGTGTTCGCCGCGGGGCGTCGCTGGCGAAGTGCAGGTGGCTGCGGAGACAAACAACACACACTTTCTTGGACGGGACTTTTTTTCCTCTGATCTTATCGCCCTCAACCTTTACCCCAATTAGAGCCTCCCCTCACCTACTTTTTTCCTTTTGAGAGAAGTGTTGGAGAAAGGCAAAGTGCAGGAACTGATGTTGTGTGTCTACCCTCATATGGAATCACGAAAATGTTTGATATTGTGAGATTCAACCATACAAATCCCCACAGAAAGGAGAACGAAAGCAACCCTCGTCGCTGCTGTCTGCTCACAAAAGCTCGGACTGAGGTTTTTCCTCAATGCTCCGGCAAAATGAAGTTGATATAATGCGACAACATGCTCACGTTGTTTTCTGGTGTCAGCTCCGTTCTCTCCGTGCAGCTGGATCGTTGCTGTGAGTCGCGCTTGACAATCATTGTTTATTGGGAATGACAGTCTCGATTGCCCCTCTGGCATGTCATCCTGTGCGTGCGTGCGTGCGTGCGCGCGCGCGTGCGTGCATGTTGCTAAACTGTACACACGCACACGATGAGAAAATAACAGGGTGGCCTCACACTCGAACACACAACCTCTCACTGGGCTCCACTGTAAAGACTAAAATTGTAGTTGTGTGCAATAGTTGGTGTTATTTCGCAGTAAATTGCAGTTTATTGTCATCACAGTCAAAATAAGCAGCTAAGCTCAGCTAAGGATCATCACACAGTGTGTCATCAAGCAAAAGGACACTGACCTGTGTGAATGTTCAGGAGCTAATGAGATAAACAGGAGAGCATTTCCCAGCTGATCGGCTCGAAATAGACAGCATATAAAACAAACAAACAAACAAACCAACAAACACCTGGATTGGACGAATGGAAGGACAAGCGAGCAGTCTGACACTCCACATGCACAATTAATGAACACCCGAGGCCGCTTCTGTGTGTTTGCTCTATTTAAAACCAACTAGTCAGTTGGATGCAGGCTGTGTCTTTGCTTATGAAGCTTTTCCTGGTGATTGTTTTTGAATTCATCTGTATATGTGCATTTGTACAGATATATATATATATATATATATATATATATATTTCCTCCTTATCAGTAAAAGATTGTGTTGGTGAGCCAGATGGCCACAGGGCAGGATGACAACAGGATAGATGAGCCTCTGCCTCTTTAAAACGTGCGTGCGTGCGTGCGTGCGTGCGTGCGTTTGTGTGTGTGTGGTGCAGCAGATGTTGCATCTCTGCAACGTCTCCTACCTGATAGGGGGCAACAAATTAATCACCCCTGCTGTGTCACTCTAAAAATAACTCGCATGGATTTTTTCTTCCCTCGACAGAGCCGTCGTTTAAGGGACAATTCACGTGCAACAGGTTGTGTCACGACAGTTTGTTTGTCAAAGTTTGACAGTGTGCCGTCCTGCTCTTCAGTCCGTCAGTTCGCTTAATAAGACACACATGCTGCAGGTTATCACTCTGTTTTCCTCAACTTTGAAATGTGCCCCTCGGTTGTCTTTTTACACGCGCCGGTAAATTTGGCGTGCTGTCTGCTGCAGGAACACAAATTGAATGTGTTTTCGAGTTGACTCCACCAGCTTTCATGTTTAGTAATCTTCTTAGGAAGATGCTTGAGATCCTGAAAGGCTGGCAGCTCCCTCTCTGAATATCACAGGGAGGTAAATTACCTTCTCTGAGGGGGTTGCATTTTTCCTGGAGAGGCTCTCAATAACAGTCTCCTGAAATTGGCAAAGATCAAGTAGTTTTGCTTTCACGCAAGAAAGCAGACTCTCCCATGTAATCTTTGTTGGGGCCGAATGCAGTTTCTCTCCATCATCCCATCATCGTCAACAGACAGCGATAAATAGTGATTTAAACTACCGTGGGGCAGCGAGCAGGCAGCCCCACAGCACCTTAATCGATTTCATTCACCATCGTTAGATTTATTGAAAATCATCTGTAAATTTACCCTGAAAACTTCCATCTCGCAGGCTAGATAAATAAAACAAACTCTGATAGGTTCTTTTTCTCTTCCCGGCCACATGTTTGACTCCACCTGCCTTACACGTTTGTATTGTACCTTTCCTACGTCTTTGATGGATGGCATTGTGACCACTCCCAATAAATCAACCACCGTTTCACGAGTGCTCCATCCAGTACTTGGACCTGAGCATAAAAAACATCAATAACCGCAGCTTTATTTCATGAAACACAAATGTGAAAACATTTCAGACAATTTTTTTCTTTTGTTTTTTTACCTCTAACTGAAAACAGTTCCTCAAACAATGCCGAGGACATGACGTCTGTGTCACAGCACTGCCCACGGTATCTGGTGTCCCACACGGGTCATTTTGAGTTCCATGCTTGTTTCATTTCTGATCAGATGCGAATGAAATTACATTTGCATAGTAGCGTGGATTTTAAACAGGGTCTTTATTTCTATCGCAAAGTCCTTGTGCCTGCATAGGCCTCCTTCATTTCCTTCATTTTTTTACCTGAATCGGCCCAGTCGATACCTGACACAGGACAAATGCTCAGGAGGAGTGAGATTGAGTGGAGCGTTTAAGTGGCATAACTCCAGATCAATATGGTTTAACTCTCTCGCCGTGTTTGCTTCCGTCTGCCTGCAGGGAATGGTACTTGAACGGAAACTACCTGATCATCATTGTATCCATTGCAGTGATATTACCTCTGGCGCTGATGAAGCAGCTTGGTGAGTTTGTATTTTATTCACATTCACTGCTATTCTTCACTGTGGGATCCTACTTGAAGGATTTTGCACTGCAGTCCGGGAGATCGTCGCCACAACCTCGCCGATGTTCGTGTTTCCTTCAAATGTCGTTTCAAAAATGCATAAATCTACTGATTCCGAAAGTTTTAATGAAACTTATGCAAAACTCTGAAAAGAACACTATCCAAAGACAAGATTTCACTATCAAGGATGTAAAAAAGATGATCCTATTCATATATCAACCATATTATCTTCTCAGTGACTTGTGCCTGGTAAAATAGCCCTCATTTTGTTCAGAAATTGCTTCCTTCGTTCATCTTTATTGAAACCTTCGAGATTTTTCCTTGCCTTTTTCCCTCCACCGTTTGCCCTTGCACAGTGAGGATGTTTGAAAGAATTTTTGCTGCTCTCTTTTTCTAACTTCATCTGTTTTCCTGCTTTGTCCTCTGAGGACTATCCTGGGTACACTGTTTGTGCCCCTTCAGCCTCAATTCGAGGGCATAAACAATGCTATCAAACCCGCGCGATTGACAGGAGTTTGCTCGTTTAAAAATAGGAACGCTCTGCTGCTCCTGTGACACATACTGTGTGTTTCACAAGGTTGGTGCATTGCCGTGCCCGAGCACGAGCCTGCTACAAAAATAGACTGGAGGAAGAAGAAAGCAGGGAACGCCGGTTCGGAAATGAGACGTGAGGAATACTGGCCGACCTTTCGCGAGAAGTCGGATCCTGCTGAGAATTCGCAAACAACTGAGCCAGTCGGTGCAGTCAGAGTCCAGTAAACAGCCCCGACAGTTTAGAGAACGCACTGCCGAAGGTGCCACCTGATGGGAATGTGTTGTTTTGACATCACCGCCGAGGTTTCTGTGGCAACAATTAAAGTGAAACATATCTTCAAATTTGAATATGTCAATTTGATCAGAAATGACGGTGTCATGAAAGATGAGAGGAATGCTAAAGAAGCGTTTGTGTTGCAGGATACCTGGGTTACACCAGTGGTTTCTCACTGAGCTGCATGGTTTTCTTCCTCATTGCCGTAAGTCTTGTGATCCTAGGACACACACGCACCCCCCCCACACACACACACTCACATGCACGCAAACACACGTGTGAAAAGAGAAGTGTCATCTTTTCTGTCTAGTTCCTGCTCCATTGGCTGACTGCACACTGGGATGAGCCGGGCCCTTCCACCACCTCTTTAGTATTCCCTGCTCTCTCCAGTCATTGCCATGGACTAATGTTTGCATTCTGCAGTTCCAGGCTGTGCCGGTTCTCTGTCTTTCCCTGACCTAGTTTTGGCTGTGTGCGCTCTAATCCACTCACTCCTCTTTCTCTTTCTCTCCGGCGCTCTCATTGACATATTTTTCTGCCCGTCCGTATATTAAACCGTATCCCACGGCCTTCTTCGTGTCCGCCTAACGCTTCTCCTTTTTTTTTCCCCGCACTGCGCAGGTCATCTACAAGAAGTTCAACGTCCCCTGTCCGTTTGAAGACTTCTCATTCCACAACGTCACTGGCAGCGTGATGAATGTCAGTGTGAAGAGCGCTGACGCGGAGCCCGATCCCGCCTGCATCCCCAAAATGGCGAACCTCAACTCGCAAGTAGGTTGAAGCATGTCGCCCAGTTTGAAGCCGCACATTCACCTCCGCCGCCGTGGTCGCTCACGGGCACGGCACTGATGTCATAGTCGTCCTTAGCATGTTGCCAGTGCACTCGCACAGTCCAAGCATGGGAGCCTTGGTTTGAAGCACTGAGCTGCACTGAAGCAGGGAGCTGGTAATGGGTGCTCTTCCCCTGTGACTAACGCAGGGTCAGGGATGGACGGTGAACCCTGGGCTGTCTGGAGAAGTGTAAAAATGGCTTTGGCATTTGCTTTCTTGCAGTGAGATCATCAAGTTTGTTCTCTCTCGGCCAAATGAAACAAATATTGAAACGAGAGCGCTCTGACATTTTCCTAAGTAGCCGTGTTTCTGGGTTTTTTTTTAACACTCAGCTCACACGCTGTCCCTCCAAAGCAGGACAGTCTCTAAAGATTCTTATTAACAGTCTGACTTGTACATTCTGTGCTTTTACTTTGTAGCATTATAAAATTCCTGATATTTCTAAAATCCTCTCAAGTTTTTTTTTTTTACTTTTAATCAGCATCCCGCAAAGGTGGATGTGACTTTCTTTACGCTGGCGAGTAAGACCGATCCCTGCTGCTTAGCGGCTTACAAGTTAGGCATTTTTGAATAGGCTCAAGCTGGTGTGCAGCCAGGCCCAACTTAATCACAGGAAAACAATTAGTTCTCTGTGATGTGTCAGACGGAGTAATGGGCAGTAAAGCGCGAGGTTGGTGGTAAGACGTCTGGGATGGCGATGCTGTATCTATGGTGACGTGTTGGGGTTCATTTTCAGACGGCCTACACCATCCCTATCCTGGCGTTCGCCTTTGTGTGCCACCCAGAGGTCCTTCCTATCTACACAGAACTGCGCAAGTATGTTCCTATGATAGACAACCCCTGCTAAGTTTCCTTCCCACTAAGAGAAACACAAGTTGCATAACAAAGAGAACAGCTACCGTGTCTGCTTTACGCTTGGCTGATCGTAAGCGGGTCACATGCACAGCTTTCACTTTATTTTGAAACGTGATGGCACTGCTTGTGTGATGTAGCATGTTGCGAGTTTGAATTGATCATCCTGCTTCAAACCACTGTTGTTTTTATTTCGAACAATACCTTGACTGAGTACTTGAATACTTGCATTTTACCCTTAAAAACAACCGTAGCCCTGCAGCTGAAGACTTGGTGGTGAATGGGCGACGCTCTCTTTGTGGTCGCAGGACAGTGATTAACCAGCAGTTGCCCTGACGTCTGTGTGTTTGTGTGTCTGTGTGTGTGTGTGAGACATCACATTGCAATGTTTTCTGATTTCAGTCCGACCAAGAAAAAGATGCAGCATGTGGCCAACATCTCCATTGCAGTTATGTACATTATGTACTTCCTTGCTGCTCTTTTTGGATACCTAACGTTCTATGGTGAGGCCGCCGGGTCCTCGTCGCGTCTGTCTGTCTGTCTGTCTGTCTGTCTGTCTGTCTGTCTGTCTGTCTGTCTGTCTGTCCTGTTTGTTGGCTCATTTTGCTAAATTTCTTCACTTATGCAAGTCCAAATGCAGTGTAACACACCTCTGCCCTCTAGTGGACTCAGAGTGAACATAAAATATAAAATAGATTTATGATGTGTTTGCAGAGGGAATTTGTTGCCTACATTCATGATTGTATCCTGACATTCCATGTAGGAAAAAGAGAACCCAGCAATGATTCATTACATGTGTAATTAATACTATTAATTATTTCATGTCTGAGTTTTTAAGAGAGTGCCTTAGAATAGGAAAGTATAGCGTTCTTGTATTTTTTGGGGGAAGTGTGAGGTATTGTTGGCCCATCAGCCTCAAACATGGTCTGTTCTGCTGTTTTATGTCCTCCAGGTAAAGTGGAAGCAGAGCTGCTTCACACCTATAGCCGCATTGACCCCTACGACACATTGATTTTGTGCGTGCGCGTGGCGGTGCTCACCGCTGTCACTCTCACCGTACCGATCGTGCTTTTTCCCGTGAGTAGACAGACTGTCGACGCTTGTATCTCCGCGGATGTTGGAGTGAAAATGAACTCAACGGCCCTGCCACTTTCCTTTGGTTATGATTAGGTAAGGAGAGCAATTCAGCAAATGATGTTTCCCAACAAGACCTTCTACTGGCCTCGCCACATCGCTATCGCCTTTGTTCTGCTAACGTCCATCAATTTGCTGGTCATCTTTGCCCCCAACATCCTGGGAATCTTTGGGGTCATTGGTAGGTTACACTAGCTCTTTGAAGACTCAGTCTCCGACATATTTCCTTTACTTTACTCTAGTGTACAACGTAATAATCTTTTACTCCTCCAAAGATACTTCTGTTGTTGCTCAATTTGGATTTGGAAAAGCTCAGGCTTGATGGAGCTGCAGCTGTGATTGTTCAACTGACTCGTCTGCAATTTTACTGCGTTGGTCTGCTGTCCTTCTCACAGCGTTCTGTTTTGAAAGGCCGCCATTTCAAAGAGGGACAAAGTGTAAATAGCTACTGTCTGCGACTTGCACACCATGAAAGAACAGAAACACAATTTTCAATACAGAGAACATATTACATTTACTCCTTGTTTGTTCCTCCCTATTCTCTTCCCATGTGGAGCCGACAGGACCGCTGGCAACAGTGAAGGAATTTATAACTTGTGTGTTTTTCAGGTGCCACGTCTGCCCCTTGTCTCATCTTCATCTTCCCTGCAATCTTCTACATTCGCATCGTACCCAAAGAAGAAGAGCCGCTGCGCTCTCCCCCCAAAATACTGGTGAGAAGATTGTGCTATTCAACAAATTACTGCAGGGATTGAGGTTTTTACTTTCCACCTGTAAAATGCCTTAATATACGAATCGGTATATCGAATCAGCCAACCTGCGTTTTGCTGCCTCTGGTGGTTGAAAGTTTTTATTTCACCAGTGGAAACAGCTTGACATGGTGCGGTAGACTCTCGTTGCTTTAATCGACGCTCCCACCAGTAACCCTCGGAGCTTTGCAAGCACAACGTATTATTTTCTGATTGCAAACATCACATCATATTTGACCAATTCTTTTCTGGAAAAGTTAAGCCTGAAAATGATGAGATTTTAAACAGTCTTTATCTATTTCTTGGAGTTTTGTATGCATCTCTTCCTTTCCTAACAATGGTGACCCACTCATCCTCTTACTGAGCACCACAGAGACACTCAGATGAGCGTTGACTGCTGCCGTGGTTGAAAGGCTTGTCACTCTATAAAATGACACCAAGCCCTCAACATAATCACTTTTTTTTTTCTGTTCAATCAGCTTTACAGAAGAGGATTAGGTGTCAAACCTAAACATGTACTGTCAAACTTGAACTATTGTTGACTAGAATACTGTGACTGGTGCTAAGAGACACACGCAAGCTATTGTCGAATAAAGTGATAACAATCGTTGTTCCGTGTGGGTTGGCAGCACAGTTCTACTTGTACATGAGTGGAATATGGTCACATTTGACCCCTGCAGTGCTCAGAGATAGTGCAATTTCATTTCTTGGTGATGCTCAGATTGGCTCACAATCAGTGAAGTGGGTGAAAATATCAGTGCACTGAGAAAGGGTAAATAAACTTCAATGTAAGTTTGAAAAAGCAAATCTGCAGTTTTTTCTCTGATCACACATTCAAGTTCTTTGTGTGACCGTATGTAGGTCAAACTGAGTCGAGGATTATGTCGTCTTCTCACCTTCACTCACTCTCCATCACTCTCTCTGTTTCTCTTTCAGGCTGCCTGTTTCGCTGGACTTGGTTTCCTGTTTATGATAATGAGTCTCAGCTTTATCATCATTGATTGGACGTCTGGCACCAGTAAAGCTGCCAGTGGGCACTAGACGCCCCACCCCTCTCCGTTTTTATCAGGTTTTATACTGTTGGTTTAGGATCTGTGTTGTCATGTTACTATTTTTACTTTGAATCATGTCCAATGTCCAAGAGGCCCCTTTTTTCGTTTCAGTCAGGAAACCATCGTCCACAGCGTGGCGCTGCACATGCTTGGAGCTCATGCTGCGCTGTGCATCCTGCCAAAACAGTGCACGGAGCTCTGCAGCAGTGAGTTCTCCTTCCGATAGTGAGGTGGTCAGGTGCATAAAGATGAACTGTAACACTTAGAGGCTGTGCCTTGTGAGAATGACATGGGAGGGGGGGGGGCAACAAGTCAGAAAGCTGCTTTATACACCTGTACCTGTGTTAGCCTGTGTGAGCTTGTGCTTTCTTCACTGTCCACGTTTTATTCTGGAACGAACTGCAAAAAGCCAGTCTGGGAAACTTCCCTTCTAACTACTATTTCTGATGGACAACTCTTTCATGAAATGTATCTCTATTATATCTCTATTATTATTATTATTATTATTATTATTATTAT
>JASSRZ010000072.1:9392354-9443296 GCA_032164315.1 Malacoctenus gilli | reverse complement strand
AACTGGATATAAATAATTGCTTTTAGAAGGTACCTTTAATTTTGTATGATGTAAGAAATAAAACAAATGATTATTTGTTGAGTTCACACTGAACCGATATAAACAACCATAAACCACAAGTCATCCACAAAACAGGAAAAGGTGAAGCGGGAATGAGACTAAAGGACTAAAGTAAACTCTTTAGCATAAATACAAAGTTTTTAAAATGGTAAATTACAGAGCTGAATTAAGTTTGAAGGAATGTATTAAATAAAATTTAAAAAAAAGGAAAAAAAAATAAATTTTAGGTTTAGATTTTTTTTCATCCCTGAAAAAATTTACATTCGAATGCAAAATATTGTATTAAAGTCCTTAAAAACAAGCTCATTAAAAATATGCGAAGGGATTTCTTGGGCAGTGTAACTACGTTTCCCATGATGCTCTGGGCGTGGGCGTTTCTTTCCTCGGTTGAAGGTTGGCCCCGCCGCCGCCGCTGCTGCTGCTGTCGGGTTGGGAGGTGACGGCGCTGTCTCGCTGTTTGTCGGGCGGAGGGGAACTTCACGGCGGCTCCGGGTGTGGCTTCAAACGTGATAAATCTCAACGCGGGGCAAGAATGCGTAACGGCATAACGGATTAAAACAGACAGAAAAAGAGCCTAATTACCGGCAAAGACAAATATCCCGTGCGAAGTGGTGAGTGAGCGTCCTGTAGCTGGCAGCAGGGATCCGTGAGCTCGGTTTTCAACAGCTGGAATACTTTTTTTTTTCTGAACTTCGTCGTTCGTGTGTTCAACCTGCCCTAATGATTTTCTGCCGCTAAAAGTCAATCCCCCCGAAAGTTGCTCGAGCTATTTAACGCACGCGGGACAACTTCATCCACGTCGAAACAGCACCGATGCGAAGCAACTGAGTGAAAACCGAGCAGGTATTTGAGGGAAAAAATATCAGGTTGTTTGAAGAGAAAGAGTTTGGGTTTTTTTTTTTAATGATTTTTGTCCCCACTCGCGGGTGAACGGACTCTGTCACGTTTGTCGCCACTCGCCAAAAAAAGGGAAGTCGCCTTTCCCAACTTCAGCCCTCGTTTTTTTTTCCCGACTAGCAGAGGGTCTCAGACTCCGTCGGTAATTAATTTTTTTTCTCAGGTGACATTTTCCCACTAAACAGCAGACCTGAAGCGCGCACTCGGAACCATGGGGTGTACAGTGAGTCAGGAAGATAAAGCCGCGGCCGAAAGGTCCAAAATGATTGATAAAAACCTGCGAGAAGATGGAGAGAAGGCGGCCAGAGAAGTGAAACTGCTGCTGCTGGGTGAGTAGTCTGTCACAACACTGACACTGGGTTGCAAAAGTGCCACATTAATGGCTACAGACGAATTATGCAACTGCCTGCAAGACATGAACATTTGTACCACCGCGACAAAGGGGCGAAACCTTACTGAAAGCCCCCCCACCCCCACCTAGTGAGGAGAGGTTTTTTTTTTCCCTTTCCCCCCAAAGGCAGTACCGTTAAGCAGGAACATCTCAGTTTCCATTGAAGCTCTGCATGACACCAGAACTCTTCTTTAGCCTCCCCCCCTTCATAAGAGACAAACGTGGCAGTACATCAGTGAGCGCGGAAGCTCTCCTGCAGACCTCATCTGCCACCATTGAAGTTCACATGTTCAGCATGTCCCCCGTAGCTCTTTTTTAAAGCTGCTCTGACACACACAGAGGGGGACTTTCACTGAGGAGTACTTGGGGAAAGTTTGAAGTAGAAACAGCGCTCTGAAGCTCAGGGGGCCTGACTTTCACAAGGATGTGTGGAAATTATTGAAGCCAGTTTCACAACGTGCTGCTGAGTGTGAGCGTTATTGTGAGATAATCGGAGGGGACAGTCGAGCGGGGCTGTGTGGAATGGTGTCCTCCCAGCATTGGACTGGACTGAGGGGTCAGACATGGCAGGGTCTGGCTGATAATGAGTGGGCTGGCGTTTGGATTGGGGGGGGGGCAGTTCTGAGTGTTCCCAGCACTGCCTGGAGTGGGCTGCAACACACACACACACACACACACACACACACACACACACACACACACACACACACACACACACACACACGAAACAACTGATTGTGAGAATGACTTTTTCCCAGGCTTTCAAACGTCTCCGTGGCTCTTCTGTCTCTGGGGTCGGCGCTGCTCGATGGCACCACAGGACACACTTCTTGCTGCTGTCTAACTCATACGGACACATCGCCTCTTGGGCTCTCTTCGTACATGCATGTTCTTTTCTCTGCGGCCCTGCACCGTTTTTTCCTCATGCAGGCTTTCATTGTGTTTTATTTAGAGCTTCTCTTGGTGAGCTACTCGGGGATGCAGGAAACGTGTCGCGATTCGCTGTGGCTCCTCTGATTAAAAGTTGAAACCTGTAATTATGTTTTATCTCATGCTCGTTGATTTAGAAACCGTAAATTCACGCTTATACGGATTCTTGCTTTCTGAAATGACGATGAGATTTTTAGCTAAAGAAAAGGTGATGTGACGCCACCTTGTTTGACACAATCATTACTCAATATGGTACATTAAGGAGGTTTTTTATGACAAAAACAAATCGTCTTTTGGGAGTTTTACTGGACCATGATTAGTTCCTGTTGTTAGGCTCACACACGTGCTAAAACGTGTCGCAGAGAATAATTTAGTCCTTCTGAACCATAAAAAATTGGCTTTGACTTCATCACGTACTGTGTTTTTCCCTCTCGGGTCTTTAAGGAGACGGTTGGTTGTTAAGTTGTGCCGTGGTTCGAAGGCTAATGACATACCCTGCTCTGTACAGCAGCTTTCATATCGGTAATTACCATCCGGTCCAGCGTGTGAGGGTTGTGTGGAATTACAGGAGAGGTCTGAAATCAACCCTAGGGATTATAAAATTGTGAACCACGTCATGCAAGTAAAAGTTTTCATCTAGCTTTTGCATTCTGGTTTTAAAAAAACAAAGCACCATTTTGAGCGTGAGGGAACTTTAGCCTCTTTTATCCTCAATCAGTATTTTATACAGGAATGACAATGTTTTGGAAAAACCAATGTTCTCCACCTTATTTTGATTACATTCATTTATTCACTCACCGAATAATTAACAATCTCAGTCAAATAGGGAGCTGTGAAGGGAGCCAATACGGGAGCAATGCATTGTTAAAAGCCTCTGCTGTAATAATTATCTATTGCGTGCAATAATGCATGGCAGGAGTGTGACATCCTTCCAGAGGTGTCACATCGCACATCGAGGTATCCCTTTTAGCTGTCAGCCGCTGGAGTGCTCGTCAGAACATCTGAGAAAAAATCCCACCACTCTCCTCGTTGCGTGCAGTTAAGCTGTCTGTCTAATAAACCGCCAATCGCGCAACTCTGGAGACTCAGACGTGAGCCGCAGAGTTGAAGTTCAAGGGGAAGACTGGCTGCTGCTGTGAGCGGGAGCGGAAGCAGAGGGTCTCTTTTTGAGTCATCTGTGAATGAAAGCCTCTGCACAGCAACGACAACAAGTTCAGCCATATAAAACCTCACCAACATGTTTTTGCTTTTTTTTTTTTTTTTTTTTTAAACTTATTTGTGTTACAAATTACCCGCCGTAAACAAGTAAATCCAATCAAACATTTCCATGGTAACTGCTTGCGCTAATTAAGCTCCACCAAAAAGGAGGCAGCATCGGATTGTTTTGTCTTGTTAGTTGTCCCCAGAGAAAGCCATTAGTTAATGTAGCTGAGAGGACTTCATGCCATTGGGGCTTAAGCATTCATTAACTGGAAGCGCTCTTTCATAGGCCTCCCTGCTGATTCGGGTCTTTGATTGACATTTAATCTTCTCCTCGTCCTCCAAAAACAGTGTCGCTGCTCACTTCAGGTAAATTTCTGTTTGGCGTTCTCACCGTTTTAAAGAAAAAAGAAGACGCTTTAGTGGACACAAAAAAGTCCTCTCGGCAGACTCTTCAATAAACACTGTGAAGCAGTAGTGACGATCTCACTGTGATTCACTGTAATTACTGTAAAAACAAAAAACACACTTTTCAGTCATGATTATTTTAATTGTACATGAACCCTTTAGCTTGGAGGATTTGCAGACTGTATGCGTTGTCAAACTGGACCCATAGATGCAGCCCGTGGGCACAGCGAGAAGACGTCTTCCATCTTAAACATATAAACTAGAACTAAAAATATCTTGGATGTTTGAGTGTGAAAAAAAGAAGTGTGCAGTGAACCCCCTTTCAACCCCACCCCCCACAGCTGTCAGAGGAAATAAATGATGGAAAATAAACTTTTATCGGGCTGTGGTGAAAAAATTCTGATCGTATTTAGGGGAGGAAAACAATCTGGTCTATTCTGAGGCTCATATAGGAGTTCTTCAGTGGAACTGTGTTTTTTTTTATTTCCAGTGAGGATTGTAAGCATGTTGCTTTGTGACATGATTTACAACAGAAGGCGTGCATTGCACAACACATTACAGGCACAGTTTATGGCTTTGTCGTTCCGACAGCTCTGAATTGGCCCGGATTCCTTTAAACAGCTCCCCGTGGTCACGGCAGTAAGGCTGCCACTCGTAACAATGTAAGGCTGACATATGTTTCAGCCCGCGGCTCGTTTCATTTGTGATCGAAGTATCGGGTGGGAAACCTAAAATAAAGGCAGCCACGTTACATCACCAGGCCACAGGAATGGAAATAAGCTCTTCATGTTTTCAGTCCGACATCATCTGCATTTGCACTGAAAGGTGATGCATGAAGAAGCCTGTCCAAGTTTCATACAGATCTCTTTTTTTTTTCTTCAACTTGTCTGCTGCTGCTATGAATCACCTGTTTTGTTCACCACAGACAAAAAGATAAAACCACACATGATAAGAAAACAGTCATTTTCCCTTCCTCTTTTTCTTGTGACTGCTGCAGGAATGAGTGTTTTCTAATCTACATATATCACTGAAGCTTTTGTCAGGAATTTGAACTCGGAGTGAGCATCAGGCCGACTCTTGGATAGATAGGACTTCAATTACAAGTCTGTCTTGATGTGTTTGATGTTGAAAATGCAGAAAACTGCTGAACACTGAAAATCATTATCTCCTGTAGGAGATGAACGAGCAGCTAGCGGCCGTTGAGTATTTTATTCTTTGGGTTCATTGATGACTGCTTGTACGGTTTGTTGCCCAATCCAGTGGCATTTCTTACTGAACAGTTCATTAAGTCTGGTGAAACCGTGGTTTTCTTACCCTGCAAATTCCTCCTGCTTGTTCTGGACCATTTGAGGAAATTCCCAGTACAGCTGAGAGATATTTTCTTTGCTGCAGATCATGAACCCGGTTGGCCTTCCCTGGTAAAGCAAAAAAAAAGTCACCAGTGTGCCAAAAGAAAGTTTCCGTTCCTTTGGCCCATGTTGGAAAGGAACTCCCCAGCGTCTCCTGCTGCCTGAGCTTTTTTCCACACTCCCCTCTATGCTGGTACAGGTGGGTGCTGTGCTCACCTGGTCCTTCTTGACCCTGGATTTTTTTGTATTGAGCCTGACAAGAAAAAGGACAGGATCGAAGGACAGTGAAGCTCGAGAGCTCCCGACCACTCAAAAGCCCACCTACCCTCCACAACAGAACTATTCAAGAGGAGGCTGAAAGCTCCTGAACACTGATATTCAGAGCAGTGACACTTATAAATATATTTTCCCTACCAAAATTCCAAAGGCAAAATAGAGCAAAGGCCAAATGATATATTGCTAATTTCAAGTATGTAAAAAACTTTTTTTTTTTCCACTTCAAAATAATTACATTAAGCGATTTAGTTTGAGTGCCTAAATCATACCAGCAAATTAAGTTGATCTACAGTGTCAAACTTAGTAACCATCAACTCCAGTTGTGACCACAAGGTCCAGCAGATAAACTGTTTGGTATGAAGAAATGATTGGAGTTTCAATTTCAGTTGTTTAACTGTTGAGCAACGCAGCTGACAGCACGCGCTTTCTATTCAGTCTGCGAGGGGCTACAAGAACCTTTAACTGCAGCTTCAGTTCTCAGCACTCAACTGGAAAAATTGTTTGGTTTCAGTATCCGATCACAAAACTTTTGCTGCACATCTTTTACACCCACTTTTTTCCTGTTTTCAATGAGGGAACACAGAACAAGACGTGACGTATGAAGCGTTTTTACTCCGCCCACTGTCACTATGTCAGACCCACAGTCACGCTTCTTGAAAGGCAGCTTGTCCCTTCGGGTTTCAAACGGTTACTTTCGTTTCCCTTAAACGTGTTGATTGGATACCTTCTCTCAACACTTGCAGCTGCAGATGCGGTATTGATCAAAAAATGTGGCTACCATTTGTGAAAGCAATCAATCTTGGCAGAACTGAGCTGGGAAACGTGAGCTGTAGCCACAGTAGGAGTCGAGAGCAGAACAAGAGCCTGATCCCATTATTTTTTTTGCCAGCTGTTGATAAGTGTGCCTGGTTATCAGGAAATATTCCTGTCAGGTCCTTTTCTTTCTTGCTCTGGTGACTTAACTTGTTTTTGGGATGAGATTACAAAAGCAAATGAGTTTTTTTTTTTTTAAGTTGCTGTGTTTGCGCAAAAAACAAACCTTTTGATGTCACTGGATTTCCTTTGAAGCAGATTGAACCTGTGCTCAGTTCAATTAAACTCATGCACTTGGTTAAACCTTCATTACAGCTTGCTTACTTACTGTAGTGAGGTCTGACTACAAAAGACAACACATTTTGCACTGGTCAGCCCATGTGGTCGGAACTGCACAGACACACTGAGTGCCTCCCTCTTATTAAAGTCGGTGGCAGAACTTTAGTGGGTGTCAGGTGTAATTACACTTGGCTCATTACAGAGACCTTGGCTTCTCTGGAGTCAAACGAGTCAGTCTGACCTGTTCCTCGGGAATAAACAGTTTCATGTTTTCAAAACCTTCTCTCACAACAGAGCGCCCTTCCAAAAACAGCAACACCAACCACTTATCTTCCGCATCGCAATGGAGGAAATATTGGCAGATGGCTGCCTGTTCTCTGCGTTATCCAAATGTACTCCTGCCCTATGTTTTTTAGGTGACGTGACCTTGTTTACTCAACTGTCTGCACCACAGTGCTGCCCAATTAGCTGTGTGACGCACTGGTAAGCAGATCTATGAATGTGTATGTGAAAAGGCTGAATATCCTGCAATTACGGGGAGAGCTCTGAAGATAAAGCCCTCTCCTACAGACTGCGTGTCTCTCGGCTGGTCCACTGGGACGTGGCTACACTATCCTCTTTGCTCAGGAAATACTGATAGCTTAGAAAATCCTCCACCACCGACTCAATCCATATCTCCAGCTGCAGCTTATAGCTTCACTTTATTCATATATGGGTCCTGCTGCTTCATAAAAACACTGCAGTCGCACAGAGGGGAGGTTGGTGTTTTATTGAGCAAAGGAAGCCAGTGTGGCAAGTTTGTGTGTGTGCGTGTGTGCGCGCATGCACGCAGTTTTAACTGTTTTGAGGTTATCCCTTTCAGCGCTGACCTCAGTTGGGGACGCCGTATAGTTCAGTAATATATGACCAATTACAGGCTTGTTCCTCTGCTCATGCACTTTCTGCCTGATGAATTTTCAAAAGAGGAAAGTGGAGACTGCAGCTTGTTGGACAATAGACTGACGCATTTTGCATTTGGCAACAGTGGCTTAAAGTGGAGTGTACAAACTCTAATATGTAGCACACAAAAAGACTAAATTACATTCTCAAAAGAAATATTGTGTATTGTGAGTATCACTTTAGACATATATTATACTTCCCTATTAGATGGATGGATGGATACTTTATCATTTCTGATTGCTCCATCTAGAAAGGATGTAATGGTGAATTTGTGTTTTTGTGAGGACTATGTACTTTGAAGAGTCTCATTTGGAAATACATGCTGTTAGTGTACTTTTCTATGTTCACCAACCCCTTTTTTCAACCCTCATCTATTTGGATATGAACTTAAAACTTTACTAGTGGAAAGTTTCAGGCTGCCTAAAGTTATTGTTTAAAGGCCTAAGAGGGTGCCCTGTGATGGTCCTTGTTTTGCAATGGCTGAAAAATACAATTCAAGTTCATGACCCCCAATAGCATCACTGCAAGTGCCAAAGTTCCCCTCTTTATACTGCTTACGTTTTGAAGTGCCTTTGGGCAACGGGTAGCCAGGGGTCGGGCCTTTCTTTTCTTTCAACCATGTCATTAAGTAGACATGGAGCGAGCCATTATACCCTCTTTTCCCTCCCGCCATCCATTTCCTTTTTCTTTCCATTATAGGAAATGAGCTCACTTCAATTCTCCTCCATCCTCATCGGGTTATCCTGTCATTTTTCTGCACTGGAAGGTCTGGTGCTCCTGGGTTCCCCTTGGGACCAGCCTGCACTCTCGGCCTTGAGCCTATATATGTTGGAGCAGCTAAAGTACACTTAAACAGCCAAATGTCAAGATGTTAGCCAGGGAAAGAAAAAAAAGCTTCTGCTTTCAGTAGAGACTTTGGTCAACGTGATCCAACCCATCAAGTGGAGGAGAAGCATTGAACTTGAATGGGTGGTGTGGTTGGAGTGAAAAGATCTGACCAAAGTTTGGGACACATTTAGTGCAGGAATGCAAATCAGACTATGAAGATGCTCTTTTTATGGCTTGTTCCAGTAATGAGGGAGATTGTGTATGCTGGTGTTATCGACACCAGGGCAAAGTCAGACAATTTCTAGTTGATGAGCTACATCCCAGATTTAATCATACAAAATGTCACCAACAACAGGCCTGTTTTTGTGTTTTGCTCTGACTGACAGTGAGTCTCTCCATTGTGAAAAGGTGATGTTGTGAAGTTGTCAGAAGCCAGACGGCAGATAGAACAGGTGTCACTTCTCCAGAAGTGCATGTTTACGCTCTGCTTTCTCGATGTGCGCCACAGTCCATCCCCACCCTCGCAAAGGTTTCCATCATCAGTTGATTGTTTCACTCCAGACATCGCTTGATCTTTCACTCTGCAGGCCACCCTTTGCGGGTTCATCTGAGGAGGGTCCGACAAAGGCAGTGCGTCTAGTGAGGTGCCTAACATAACTGAAACAGCAGGGACCCGTGTGAAGGGGACAGATGGGGGGTATGGTTTAGATAGCACACAGGGTGAGGGTATGTTTTTACCCCAGGGGGCTGTGGATGATGATGTTGTGACAGCTGCACTGTCCACACAGTAACTGAAAGGTCATTTTATTTGAAGTGTGGGGGGCGTTTCCCACTGACAACTGGACATTCGGAAGCCAGATCGTTATGTTTGCTTTTTGGACTCTCGAGATATTTTTGGACATTTCATTTGTATTCTGAAATTTCTTGTTCAGTTATACTCATGAAAACAACTGAATAACATTTTTATTTTCTAGTTTTCAATGGGTGTTTAAGACATATAAAATAACAGTATACAAATCCATAAAGGATGGGAGCAAACATTCACTGGACTGTCCTCACACTGATGCAGTTTAGCCTGCTTAAAAATACACAAAGACTTGATTACTTCTGTATCAGTTTCAAAAGATTGGTCATGAGGTCATCAGCTGGCAACAATAACATCAGAATTTTTTTTTTAATTTAACAAATGCATTAATCAGAGTCTGTGCACTCTTGCAACCTTTTACTGTTATGCCTCTGTCACAGTCGCACGTGTTCAAACCACCATAACAAACATTCACACACATCCTGCTATATCCTTTGTTTTTGGTGTACTTTCTGGGTTTTTTGCACATGCTTAACTTCTTTTTAAAATGTGCTGTTGATTGAATGCTTCAAAAAGTAACTTTTTTCTTAAACCGGACAAATATTTGAACTGTTACTCCAGTTGTTTCCTCTTTTGCCACACGTCCCTCCGTCTCACCCTTGACTCCCTTTTACCATTTTTGATCATGGTTGCTGACCGTCTTGCAGATGCTGTTGATGTCATTTCCTATTTCACCCCACCCCCATCTGTCACTTCCTCTTTTAGCTGACTGCATGTTAAAGAGAAGTAGATGTAGACCTTTTGTTTGGCTGGTAGAGGAAACTTGCACACCCATCCTGTGTCTGCTGCTACTGGCTGGTTCTGGTTTGCAGAACATCAGCACGGATGGTTTTAAACGAGGAAAAACAATCACACAGTTAAGAGTCCTTAAAAATCAAATATAATGGTTTGAGTTTCGCAGCTTGTCCTTTTGTTTTTAATGTTCACAGAGTGATACAGGCTACTGTACCCCTATGTTGATTACACAATTCAAGAAGCAATAACATCTGCTGTCACACCCTTTCATTGTCCAATGACATGGTGCGTGTGCAGAGATAAACTATAGTTTCAAAAAGTGTGTGTGTGTGGAGACGCTTGGGGACTGTTGCATCGTATCTTTTCCACAAGCTCTTCAGTCAGCAGTGTGATTTGTTTGTACGAACGCCTCTGGCCAAAAAAAAAAGGGTTTTTTTGAAAGAATGTGGCAAAGTCATTAAAATACATTTGTCCTTTGGTGTGCTGTGTTGTTTTCCATCCCATAAAGAAATACCTCTTAAAGCAGCAGGACACAATCGAGACATGTCTGTGAGACCCCATACCTGGCTTTCTAACTTTAAATGAGAAATCCTTGGCAACATGAGCTTGGTTGTACCACTTGTAATTTGTGTGTATGTGTGCGTGTGTGTGTGTGTTGCGTGGAGCTTTTGTGCGGGCTATAATTTAGCCTGCGGAGAGCAGCCTGACTTTCCCTCAAACACACCGCACCAACTCGTACTCAACTTAATATCAGCTGAAAAAAAAACATTCCTGTGAGGGGAAATGGGATCACTGGGCACAGTTTAAAAATAACAATCTAGTAATGCAAAAATGATGCAAGATGTCAAAAGAAAAATGAACCACTTTATAGAATTAGCTTTAAATTAAATTGTGTTTGTTCGAATGTGTTTGTGATGAAGTCCTGAGTTATTGCTTTTGTATGTCAGAGCATGCGACTTTGTTTTCTCCTTGCAAAGACTGCATTCCTAAAGATCATATGCTCGTGTGACTGCTATTGATGTAGTTATTAAAAGCAGACTGTCCAAATGGGTGTTCAGAAAAAAAAACTGGCTGCATGAATACAAATGCTGAGTAGGTAAGTGTGTGTGTGTGTGTGTGTGTGTGTGTGTGTGTGTGTGTGTGTGTGTGTGTGTGTGTGTGATATTCACTAATGAAAACATTGAGTTAGACATCAATATAGCCACTTTTAGGGCCTATAACTTTGCTATCGACATTAAACAGCCACATTTTAATTGAATTATCTGAGCAGAGTTGTTTGCAACCTGTGTGTTTTGCAAAAGCAGCAGTTTATCTTTACCACAACATGTCATTGACTCTAAAAGAAACTAGAACATGCAAGTGTGTGCACATCTGGCTGTTAATGATTAATTTGGGCTGAGCTAAGTGAGATAGAGACACTTTGAAAAGAGGCAAACAGAAACAATCTCATTGCCTGAGTTTTGGTGTTCAATGGAACAAGGGGATCGAGCTGACTCAGCTCCTGCTTGTCTGAGGCTCTCACTGACGGGGATTATGTCCTCCTGGAGCCTTCCAATCAAACCTGCTGCCAACTTGAGAGCTGCTTTCACTTTAACTGCTGGCCTTGCATACATTTGTGCTTATGAAGAAAGTCTTTTTCTTCTACCTTCAACTTTTTATCATAATCACAGCAGTGTGCGTGTGCAGCTTGCATCTTTGTGTTTATGCTTTTTTCTGATAAAGTCAGGAAAGCACCTTGTTGCATAGAGACTAAAAATAACTCAATTTCCAGGCTGAGTTCACCCCTAAGCACGCAGGGTTCAGCTGTAAACAAACACTCTAATATTCACAGTGACTCGGAGGTAACTGCCTTATAACCTTGGGAGATTCCCAAGGGAAGGAGTTTATTGGTTCCCTTCAAACAGGGCTAGTTTCCCTGAAATGAGCTCACCAGTAATGGTAAATGTGTTAACGGGCCAAATGAAAACACTATTTCCCTCCCAGTTTACCGCCACGCTGCAAGTAATTTGAACATTTTTTGACTGGACTTAACATTTTGTAATTCTATCGTATCTACTTTTCTTTTTTTATAGACTGCTTATAACATCTTTGTTTATACATTTGCTTGCTTTTTCCCCGAGACTTGATTTAACATGACTTTAAAAATTGCATTAATTTTGACCTTTCCATTTGATTAAGACTGTAACAACTGTGCCAGGGTCTCCAGCATCTCTGTGTATTGTCTTCCTTAGCCTGTTGTCAGTGCCAATGAGCCAGAGGTTTGGGAAACTAATAAGAGCAGCATATGATGGTTTCCTCCACATTATTAAGAATTTCTTCCCATACCCAAGGAGAGTTCACTGTGGTTAAAATTATACTCGTATCTCGATATTCATCGTAATTATTCTGGAATGAAAAGAAAAACACAACCCCAGCCAAAGAAAATATCGTCAGATGCGTCTTACTGATTGTTGAGATCTCAATGTAGGAGACTGGACTGAGAGTTGGTCAGTTGGCAATGGATTAGGTGTTACCTTAAGCCTTGCTTCCATGATGACCTACTTTTCCCACTTCCAAACATAAATGCCAACAACTGCTGACCAGACTGAAACCTTTAGACAACCTGATTCACATGTTCAGAAAAGTCCCACCCATCCCTTTTTTATGGTGCTTTACTTTCATTTTCAATCCTGGAATGCAGAGAGAGACTCTGCACAGACTATCAGGATAAGAATACGGAGATTTAAAAGAAATTACGAGAGAGAAACTGACTTGAGTCACCGCTGCAAGTTTATGCTGCAGTATTGAACCTCCTCTTAATGCAGGAGGTTCAAAAGTTAAAGCATTGGTGTCTGATTCTTAACTTTACAATTGCTTTATGAAATCAGTGAGGAGACGTAAGAATAACAACTATCTTGCACATTGACTGATTTATCTGCGAAACGCACATCTTTGCAAACAATAAATAAAACCCACTCTGTCTGAACATAAACACACACAAAACAGGGGCTCAATGAAAGCTCATGAACAGTAAATTACTTTAACTGTGGCTCTCCTTGTTATGACAGAGTAGGTACTTGCAATGCCTTTGTGTTTATATCCTCGTCTTCTGTGATATTTCACGAGTTATTCTGCGCTGTGTACTTGTGGGTATGTTTAGTGTAGCAATGCTTTGGTATGTCTCTGGCAGTTATCTTGCTCATACCTCCTCATGCAAAGTATAAAAGATGAATATTTTGGCAATTTATTCATCTTCAAAGAGTGCTTCTTAAAAAAATAGTGAGATATTTGAGGTGACTTTAATGTTAGATGACTGCTGCTCGCCCAAAGAAAAAAAAAGTTCCATAAATTACCTTGTAACTTGTGAGGAAGATTTGCCCTTTTTGCTTGGGTTAATAATTGGCTTAGTTTGTTTGTACTAAGCTGGTGGTTTAGCTCTCTATTAGATGCATATCAGCCTTTTCATCTGAAGGCGGCAATCTTTAGCAAAGCACTGATTGTTTTTGCAGCCAGTCTTATCCACAAATTAGAATTTTGTTGTTTTAGTTTGACAGTTGCAATATGTGGATATGATAACTTATTGGGATGTGTGTGATTTATCAGAGGTGCAGAGCTCATCTGCTTTACAGGTAAATTTAACATTCCAGCAGTGCAGCCGTCGCAAATGATCCAAACAAGGTGGGCATAGAAAGCCTCCCTGAGTGTCTTTTAAGGACATTAACATTTCAGCCGAAACTGCATCGCTTTTCTGAACTCATTACAGAATGTAATCACATCATGGTGCTGAGGATGTAGCAGGAATTCACTGCCTCTCTAACAGACCATACTGAAATCGCCAGTGATATAAATTTGCGTTTCAGCTCTGAGTTTACATCATGATTGTCGTCATATCATCTCACAATCTCAACATGCACTTCATTCATATTGAAAAAGATTTACTAAATGGCAACAAACTGTATTTCTTTGTGCCATGAATTTTCTTTGCACACCAAGATGGCAACTGCCAGATCATGAAATCCCCCAGGATCAAACAAGATCACTCCATCAGCTTGCGCTCTAAACCTTTTCACCTGACCAATCGGCGTCTTCCGGGGACCTGCAACTGCGGCTTACAACTGAGTCCTCGGGTAGCGGCAGCATTCTGGAGGGTGCAGCATCCTGATTTCTGTGTCAAAGAGGTGGTTCATCAAATCACCTGCCAAGCACTTTTTCTGAGTGCCTGCCTCTTTGCAAATCATATTCAATGGAGCGGACCCAGATGGAGTTACGGACGTGAACCATCTGGCCTGCTCGGTTAAGTTATCCGAGGGCTGTCAGTGTAATGAAGACAGGGTTTACAAGTCTCAGGGCTTCTGTGGTGAAACAGAGGAGAAGCCATAGAGAGAGTGACGTGCCTTTGACACACACGGGCTCAAATGCTGAGGCAGCAACAATAAATGGCTTTATGCAAATATGTTTCAACACTGAACACAGATTGAGGCTGAAATGCTAATCCGTCATGAAAATAATTCAGCAAGCGGTGTTGGGGGGGATCAAACAATCCTATTACATTGGGAAATGTATGTATGTTATCCTATATAAATTACTGTGCCCACCACATATATATAATACAAACGCATCAACGCTGGGAAAGAAGACTCCCTTCAGTAACAACAGCACTACAGAGTAACGAGAGGAAAGAACTGCCAACTACTTTGTATCTGTATGTGTGAACGCACCGTCGGACTTACAGCAGAGACAAGAGAAAGACGGGGGCTGAGAGAGGAGAAGCATGGGTTAGCAGGCTGAAAGAAAGTGACGAAGGAAGGGGGGCCGTGTCGGCCTGGAGTTGGAGGAGAGCAGGGTGCAGCTGAGCTCCTGGCAGGGACACAGCACTGAGGGCTTTATTGTGATTTGTAATTATGTGGTTTTCTGTGGGGCCTCAGTTTGGTGTGCTCCCACACTGAGGCTCTTTTTAGCCAGGGAATACTGAGTAGGAGAACAGAGAGAGGGTGGGACCAGGGTCAGCGCAAACTATTTCTGTTTAACCAGAAATGAGGAGACATGGCGGGAGCTCCGCAAGATCAGAAGGGTTGAACTGAAGCCACACGAGAATCCAGACTCGGAAACGGATTGATATTTAAAAGCAGATTTGGCTTGTTCAGAAACGAGACACCTTTATTTGTCTCTGGTCATTTCCTTGGTGTGGGCCAGAATAATGTTTTCACTGGACAGCTTTGTGTTTGTGCCATCCAAATGTCCAGGCAGCAAGAGGAATTAAAAGAATTGGGAATTGGGCAGGCTAAATGAGCTGAACATAATTGGCTGGCATGTGTATCTTGTCTTTTAAACTCAAAACAAATAATGTCACGGATATCCTCGTCCAAATGTTATGGTTTGGTTCCACAAGTTCATTGGAGTCTGTTTGGTTTGGGGGGGGGGGGTTCAAATCATCCATGTTTCCATCTTTCTTTATTTGAGAAAAATAATCTGAATTTGCAACAAAGCCCTTTGGCATTGCTTGTTAGTGAGGAAAAGTATTATAGACATGAGGAAAAGGATACATGAACAAAATGTGATACCAAAACTTTACTGGTTCCTAAAACTAGACAGATTTGTTCTCAGGTGTCTTTTAACCAAAGCTTTGGACATACAGCATGTTAATTCTCTTCAACTTCCTCCTGCTGGCTTGATTAGTCATTTCGAGCAGGACAGGGAGAGTTGCCGGAGGTTGTTGGCGACCATTTGCTTTTTCAGGTATCTTCATTCATGCTTTGTTCCCCTCTGAGATTATTACAACCTGGTGAAGTGTGAACTGAAACCAGCTGAATGCCGTCTTCATGATGCGTGGTGGTTTGCTGCTCAAATCTCTGCTTATCGACTGGATCATTCTTGGGTTGTGTTGCCTTTAATTCAACTCGCAGTAACTTCTGACTGCAAGCAGGGGAACATGTGAGACATAAGGATCAAGAAAGGGAAGTCCCAAATTTAGATATATCTGAACTTAGTGGGAACACGGTGGACAGGATGATGAATGAGGAAGCGTCGATGACAGACAGTGGTGGTAACAAAGTGTTTGGGTGTTGATTACCCATCTGGCTGTCAGTCAGTAGTTGAGCTCTGACAGATCAGTCGAAGAATGCAGCCCACTGTACTGTGACTGAGAACTGAAGAATACAGAAGGATTTTAACTCTCTTGTTGCATCTGTTTGCCACTTTGAGCTTCGATTAAGTACAGCCAGGCTTACATTCATATTGGTTGTAGTTTGTTTTTTTTCATCTCGATCAAATTTTGAAAATAAACTACAAGGCTTTCTCTTCTCTGAGTTTGTTGGATGTTGACCATTGTTTGCATCATTAATTGATTTGCTGTTTTTTTTCTGTGTTCTGTTCATTGATCAGTCTGCCTTTTAAAAGCAGACTGAGCTGAAGGCAGAAGGTAATGGAGGTACTGAAATCTGCCCACAACAACCGCCAGTTGCAGCATGTTGATTTCCTGTTTTTCAGCTTTTCTTTGTTCCCTCAGTGAAATCCTGCATGTGCAGTTTTTACACACGCACAAATTCTGCTTGAATTAAAGAGGTGCATGTTGGTCGGTTCTACCTCTTGGAGTTGGCAGGTCGCACTTTAGTTCTTTCCTTTTTCGTTTTCAATCACTCAAACTGTGTCACACAATCTCCTAATGTACATCTCCATTCTCTCGCCTTTTCAATGGTGGGTCTGGGCCAGTGGTGAAAAAATGCCCTGCCCTTTCCACTCCAGTTTGATTAAAGACTGAGGAATGAGCCATCGAGACAATGGAGGATTCTGGGGAGGGCCTCCCTCTCTCCAGGGGACTCTAAATACAGTTTTCCGTCTTCACAGGAGAACTGTTTTGTTAACACTGTAACTTCTTGATTACAGCCCAGCTCAGCTCAGGCACACGTGTAACCCTGATGTTTTTGAAGCTGTGTGTCTCCGCGTTTCGTTGGCTCGGGAGCAGAGGAAAGGTCGTTTGCTTTTGTAGTCTCAAAAAGTGCAAAGCAGATCAGTGTCTGTTTTGACCTGTAAAGTCTTCAGTGTCGACACTTTCTGAGTGTTGATTTTAAGGGCTCAGTTTGCAGCTGCTGCACACACTGTCGTGAGAAAACCATGCAGTGCAGTCTGCTATTTGCTTGTACTCGATGGTTACCTGGGCGAGTGGATAGTGGTTGACTCAAAAGTAAAGATGAAGAAACAGACATTCACCAGTGAAATGTCTGCACGTATAAATACAGGCATGGAGAACAGGAAGGGCAGGGCGGAGCTGTGCAGCGTGTTTCCTGTGAGGCAGGAAGTGAGCAGGGTCAGACCGCAGAAGCACTCTGAGTTATTGCTCTGAGCTGCTGCTGCCACTGCTGCTGCTGCTCCTGGTGCCAAAGTCCAAAATAAACAGCCTTATTGGGTGGCTCACTCTTTCCTCTGATTTGCTGTTTTATTTTAATTGCACTGCTACACTCAGTTTTGTCTTACCGGCCAGTCAGCACAGAAACTACACAGAGAAGGAAACAAAGTGCAATTGACCGGCACTGCCGGGTGCAGTTCAAACAACCACTAATGTCTGTTGTCTAAATCAAGTCATCCATCGTTCACTGACCTTTACAGACTCGGCCTGCATTCACACTTGTGATGCAGATCTTTGGTTTGGACCAAAGCGGGAAAAAAGTGGCAATCACATTTCAATCAATTTTTGCTTGCATGGTGACATCACACTAGATGATTTCAAAGAATGACATATTTGACAACAATACCATGGTAAAATGTGATGTTTGTGTAACACTGCTCACATCCTGTTAGTTGCACACATGGGTTGATTGAGGCTTGTGTTTCTGTCCCTCGCTTATGCAAATAAACTAACTCAATCAATCTCTCTCACTATATTTTGAATGCAGCAGTCTGGCCAAGTTTGAAAAGGGTCTAGAGTTGCAAAAAAACAGATGAAAGGTCTCGGTTACATCAACTTTGAAACACCTGTGTGTGGGCTGTGTTTGACTCCTAAGTTGTCTGAAGGTCATTCTGTGCAACGGAGCAGCGCTAATAGTGTCAGTAACGCAGAGGGTGATAGAGGATATGAATCTGTCATTGCTCTGTGGATCAAACTCTGACCTTATACTTGAAAAGAGAGAATTAAAAGAGCAAAAGGATGATTCAGCTGTTTGGGTTTAGTTTGCTTATGTCAACATTGAAAACTGCCCTTGCTCATGTGCCTCACTGTTTTTTTCCGGTTGTATTCACACATGCAGACATACACACATTACTGATCCAGAGGAGCGTCAACCGTGTAAACCTTGTATAGAAATTTTTTTGAACACTTATTTTAAGGATTTACAGACATGCCTCAACATGCTGTTTCAATAGCAGCTGTACCTAATAGTATCAATCTTGCTAATGATAATTACATCACATTCCCCTTCTGAAGTTGAGTTGGAGACAATACCTTCCTCCAGACTTGCACACTATTTCATTGAGACTGGTTCTCTCTCTGAATCTAATGTACCCATTAGTGAACAAACATTGTTTTTATCGTATACGAAACCACTTTTACATTAACTTCACAAGCCTCTGAATCATGATGGGTTTTTTTCTTTCAGAAGGAAGTGAGAGCACAAATTTTACCAAGTCCCATAATTCAGGGGTTTTTTTTGTGAGCAGAAAATATGTTGTTGTCAACCTGATGTACAGCCCAGGGTGGCGGTCATAAATGGTGGACCTTGGGTGGGCTATTGCTTCCATCTTTTACACCAAAGTTGTTTTTTATTACAATATTTTACAAGCTTTCTTCATGAGAAATTCTGTCCGTTGTTGTTTTTTGCAATTAGATTTATTTCTGCACATTTGAATTCATTTTTCAAGACTTAATTCATTTTGACAGTTTTTCTGTATATGGAAGATTCAAAAGTGTTTTAAAAACAGGCTGTTCACCAAAATAACTCCATTGATTTTATATCTTGGTTGGCAAAACCTCAGTTTCACTCGTGGGTTTGGCAATGGGTAGAGCGTTTCCTCCAATACAATTCTTTGGACCGGACAAAATTGTTTCAAATGGGAGTGGTACAAGATGGACCCAGAGAGCATTGTATCCAGCATTCTCACATGATTTCCAGATCTTGTGGGATCCATCATGCTTATCATCTGTTTGTCTTAGGAATTCACAATCTTAACACAAAATCATCACCTGAAAAATTACCCCAAAACTGCAACTGGTCCAAAAAATCATTGAATAGAACAAAAACCTAAATTTGATGCCCTGATACTTGAAACGAACTCCAAACGAAATATTTGTGAGTGTTGAATGTTTGAGGGAAAAACAGAACTGTTCTCCGGTTCAAGAAGTCGGTTGACCAAAAAAAGAGAATCATAAAGTCTTTCCTTATCTGACCCTTATTCGTTAAACTTCTGCTGTTTGTTTGGACTTCCTGTCGATTGTGTCAAGCGGTGGAGGGAGTTTAGTGTGTTGAGCCATCTCAAGAATGTTTCTTCTTTCCATTTTATGTTTGTTTTCTTAACACCAACTTCCCCCGGTGCAGTGACCGACCAGGCAGCAGTTTGTCCTCTGACATGACAATAAAGATCTGTGTCCAGATCATACAGGAGTGCTTGCTATCAATGTGAAATCAAAGCTTGTGTAAAAGCATTGCATGCTGCAACAGCTTGATGAGAGCTGCTGATCGAAAGATCATAATGGATCTGGGCTTTGAAGTGGAAGAGCAGCACTTAATTTAACTTATTACCATTGTGGAGGTGCCTTTGAGCAGGACACTTAACCCGTGGCTTCTCCACCCATGCTGCTTAGTGGACATTAGATTATCGCGTTGTGTGTGGCAGCCTCCACTGAGAGTGTAGGGCAGGATGTTCCTGTGATAGAGCGTTCATGCCGACTGAATATAACCTGGATAAACAAGGGTCAGAGAGGAGGGGGAGTGCAAAACAACAGCTGTATGCCTTCAGCAAAGAGACCATATCTCTACCTTGCCTTTCTGCATCTCCGAGACGAAGCTAGGAAGCTGTGTTGTCTACAAAGTGTTTATTGTCGAATCATGTCAGCAGTTTTGGTTTTTATGTCACAGTGTTAATTATTTATGCATTTTTTCCAGATCATTTTTGACCCAATGCTCGTTGATGGATCTTTTGCATGTCGGCTTCAGTGAACTGTGATTGTCAACGTGTGGAAAGATCCGGGTGGCTTAGGGTTTCAGCTCCCTGGTTACTATGGCGATTATCACTGGAGCAGAGTGTGTTTTGAAAGCAAACAGGTCTGTTTTGGCACTAAATCTGGCTGGAGGGATGTCACTGGCAGCAGCAAGGGCGACTGTGTGGGTCATGATAGTTTCGGGAATCATATTGACTTTAATAAACACCTCAGCATCGCTTATTTGTCACTTCCTCAGTCATCAAGGAGGTGAGATATTGTTTCCTCTTCCCAGGAAGGCAAAAGTATTTTTGTGAAGAGACATTTTAAAAACTGTGCGAGGAAGAACAAAGCTACGAATTGTCGATGCAATATATTGGGAAAGTAGCCATTCCTCTGAAAGATTTTCCCACATGCAAGAAAGTGTTTCAAGGTGAATAAAGCCTTCATGGTTGTGGGTTAGAAGCTGGTCCACAACTCAGCAGGAAGCCACAAACCCAACGGCCCCTAATGACATGAACAAATGTATTTGTATTACACCATCCAGCCAGTTTTTCATCTCTCGGGCCCAGTAAGCGTATTTCTGCTCCTGCCACCTGACATCTTCCAGGAGGATCCTCGTTATGTCGACTTGTTTGACATTGCAAGCAAGGTGTTGGCGCCTCCACCCCTAACGGACTCGAAACTGAAACTTTGGAAATTACTCAGTAAAGAGACATACTGGGTGAGCTGCAACTATCAAGATAAACGTGAGGAGTGTTAAAATGGCAGATTGGACATCGCTGGCATCTATTTCTGGCTGTGAGATGCACACAGATGCATGCAGTACTGTCGTCACATCTGTACAATGTGCCACGTTGCACTCGAAGACCTTGAGCTAAAGGATGTTTAGATCGTTAAAACATTTATTGAAAAAACAATTTGAAGGCTTCAAAAGTGGAAACACTTGAGCTGTTCGGTAATAAATTCTTAATGACATGTAGTTACCTTTATTTATTTGAACGCTGTGGGCCACTGCCTAAAACTTTCTTGTGCATATCTTTGTGTGGGTGTGCACAAACCCGTCGGTCGAGGTCTTAATTGCTGTCCCAATTACCTCTTTTGCCCTGCAGGCAGGTTGAGCAGCTGCAGTTGCTGCAGAAACCTGTCAATAACTGTCATTAAGTCAACGTGCTGCAGGGCCTCAAACCAGGAGGCAAAATGTTGGCAAATATAGGCTGTTTAACTGGAAAATAAGTGTCTGCCTGCCCTCTCAGCTCAAAGCTCTCAGGTTTACCACGCTTTGCCACGTGAAGTCCTTTTTGCTGAGATTAGTTGATTGACGGAAGAACTATTGCAGTCCTTCCATCTTCTCAGAATTAAACATGACAGATTCATAAAGTGGCTGCAGTAATGTTTAGAGCGTGCCAGTCTTCATCAAAACCCTTTGCATTTTAGCAAACCAACTGTCTCAGATGGTGGCATGTCAGTTACTCCCGAACAAACTGTACAAATTAATAGTTTGCTCTGCTCTTGCTGAGCTCCTTTCACCCCATCTTTAGTGGTCTTTGGCCGTTCCTCTGGTCAGCTGCGGAGAGAGGAACCTGAAAGGAAGTGGGATAAACAAAAGGGGAGCGAGCCAAACAAAGCTTCAGCGAGGCTTGGGTAGACATGCTGGTTCAGGGGCAATGTGCCCACACAAAGAGCTCTCTGTGAGAGTGGGAGTGCTCCGTATTCCTGTGGAGTACTCATTCAGCCTCACCAACACACATACACACACATAAACACTCATTAAAATCACGCACAGCACAGAACTCGGTGACAAATGACATATGACAAGTTTTTTTTTTTTATTGTCTTACTATTTCAGGTTCGGTGTTTTTTTGTTGTTCTTTTTCAGATTCATCACTTTCACATCTGTGGTCAGCAGTGGGCTGAATTGACACTTCATCAGCACATACGTACTCCTGAAAAGCACCCTTTGACTTGACGGGAGAGGTGCTGCATTTTCAGTTTACGAAAACAAGTTGCGCTAGCTTGCCTTGGATACTACTTGTACTTTTAATCAATTGCTTATTTGTCAGCTATCTGCGAAAAACTAGTTCTATAGGCCAGGGTGTTTCTTAGAAAAAGCAACTTTAACATGCAGAAAACTCCAAAAATAAGTTCCATTCAAATAACAGAATTTAACTTCACCCTTTAGCCTGTGTGCCTCATTTTCACAGCTGATTCGCAGATCTTTTGGAACTTCATGTGGCATCCGTATCGCGCAGCTTCTTCAGGTCATGTTCCTCTCTAAGCTCCTGTAAACATTATTAACTCAGATAAACGGTCTTGAATCTCAAAGGCACCTCTAGCAATATGATTGTGTGCTGAGCTCCAAAAGGCTGTCCTGAGATAAACACAAGTTAATTATTCTGAAAAGATGGCGTGCAAGACCTTGTGCTTGCTGGGCCACATTGCAGATATGTGAGCTATGTCGCGGTCTATCTGTGCCCCTGTTACTTTTCAGGACTACGACCACAATGGCAGCAGTGGAGTTAGAATATTGAAAGTTCAGTTCGGTGTAGATTGATGTCACTCCCTCTGGACTGGATTTCTTGCTTTGAGTGCGAAACAACATGCTGTCTCAATAAAAACTCACAGGGCGCGAGAACAATAGAGGACTGTCTTTTCCGGGGCTTTTTCTTTTACTTGAAAAAAACATTTTATTTAATTCTTTGCAATTGAGTTTTCTACAGCTGCAAAGACACAGTTCAGCAAGCAGCTTTTAAATCGACTACATGAAACAAAAGGAGCTCAAGAGGGAGTAACCATGTTGATTAAGTATGGTCCAGAAAATGTGGAGTATTTCTCTGTTTATCTTAATGAAGTTCCTCTGACTTTTCCTTATCTTAGTAGTTGTCTCTTTACTTTTACAATCTTTCCTCTTGCTTCATTCTGACGGAAATTGGTTTCAGACTGTTGGTGTCTGTATAACACTGTGAATTGACTGTTATCTGAAGAGTGCTCCACAAATGAACTCGCCTTGTTTTGTGCATGACGGTCATATCAGAGGTAGAGGCTTAATTTGGTTAACCATTAACCACAGTTCGACCAAGCTGAAACGAGCCGTATTAAGCTTTGAATTGGCAGCAGAGAAAACATTATGCAGCAGTATTTATTAAAAATATCATAAAATGTGATAGAACATGGGTTTTGTGAGACAGTACATGCACTATGTGAATGCAGGCGGGTTCAGGCGTAATCTAACGCTCCTAGGAAGAGATACAAATTTAGCATCTGTTCATTAGCTACTGTTTACCACTGCAGATATATGTCACGATAAGGCGAGACTCTTGGAAAGGGAGACCAAGTGTTTTCCGCAATGAGGCGGTCGGGGAAGCGTAATCTTCACCCAATTAATGCTTTCTATGCCTGTAAAATCTGGATCACGAGGCCGCTACACCACTGCTTTTAATTGCTTTTGTGCCTAAAAGCAGGTATAACTCAAACACTCAGTATAAGTTACTCAATTCCAAAAACAAAACAAGTCTCACCCTGTCGGGCTTCAACCTTCAGAGTGGTGCAAACAGTAGAATTTTTTATTTTCATTTATTCTTTCTTTCTTCCCACCACAGCTGCAGACATAAAATAAACTTGAGACTCACACTTGAGAATTTATTATCCTTTTGCTTGAAGAAAATGAAGAAACGCATGCAGAGGTTGTGTTACCGCCTGTCGTCTCATCTTTTGGTCTCATCTTTTTGTGTTGCAGCTGCTTCAGTCACACTGGAAATTTTTCATTGGGGTGGGAAAAGAAATGAATAGTGAGCATCTTTGTGTGCAAATGCGTCTACGTCATAAATGATCTTGAGTATGCTTGGATTTGTAGAAACACATCCTGCCATCTGTGCCAGCTGGTGGATTTTGCTCCTTGCTGGTATTATCGCAGTCAACTCCTCGCATCACTTGAGTTGAATAGTTTGTGACATTTGTTCATAAATTATGATGCCACTGAACCGTCAACATGAAATGAGTCAGCCGGTAAATGGTGTTGCACAAACAGAATAGATGCTGGTTGAACTGAACATACTTTTATGCTTACTGTTTTTTTTCTATCCTTCGCATGTTAGAGTTGTATTTTATTCGATAGAGCTGCTTTAATTTGGTCTGGACAAATTTTTTTAACACTTTTATTTATTTATTTATTTTTACAATGAATGAATGAACAAAAACTTGAGACAATGTGTATTTGTAATCTTATTTAACGGTGAAGGACAAAAGTACCTTTGCACCGAGGCTTTTGACTTAGCTTCCAGTTGCTCAACAGAAACTTTCTGAGATTCTCACATTTTGATATGAGTAACTGGGAATATTTTGGAGATAAACATGCCTTTGTTTGACATTTCAAACAGATAATCAGAGCCACACTGTCAATGTGAATAGGTGGCAGAAAAGTGCAGCTGTCTATCAGCTACCAGGAAAAGCTGGATAACTTGAATTATTCTGTAGAGAGAAACTATTTGGGGAAACTGTGAGTCCGTTTCATTTGCAATTCATGCTGATGTTTTGTCATGTCGGTTTGCATATCGTGGTTTATTGTTTTCATGTGTTCGAGCTGCTGCACGCTGAAGGTTACTCCAGGACCACCTTTCTTATCTTTGTTTTGAGGAATGTGGCTTCTTTGGGGTTCGGCTTGTCATTTTCTGCAGGTGCTTCATCCATCATGTGTTGTGAACTGGCAGGATCCTTGATGACACTGTCACACCAGTGCTGCAGTCTTTACGTGGATGTATGTTTCCTCTGCACTATTGAACATTGCACATCTGAGACCACATTTCTCTTGTGCCAGGACACCATCACAGTGTAAGATGTAAAAACCAAGGTGGTGCAATGTGTATAGGTGAACACTTACGGGTGTAAACTGTTGAAAGTTGAATCTCAGTTGCATTTGCGCCTTTTTCATTTCCAGTTTTTGGATTTGGGTCTGCAGCTCACATGTTAAACTCTCAACTTCTGGTAGAAATCAGTTTAGCTCTGCTCTCAAGTACGCACGATAGACTCCATATCATTTATGATGAGGTAATTCTGAGTTCTTCACATTGTGGTTCATGGGATAAAAAGAAATCTTAAAGCGCTTCGCTCAGCTGCCGTGCGTCAAGATGAACGGTGATAATCCACTCAAATAGACGGCACACGTTTGATCATTAGTTGGAGCAGAGCTGTTTGCGCTAAGTCTTTACGCATATGCATGGTTAACATCAAACACAAGCAGACTCATACTCAGCTGATGTCAGTTTCGCAGTTGTTTCCTGGTGCAATAAATTATCTTAACAAATGTGTCTGTTTTCTGTTGCGCTCGCATTTCGTTTTGTCGTGAGTTGTTAATATCTCTGTAGATCTCAGGAGAAACTTGATACGGCCTCTCCTCAGTTTACCAGATATTTGAAATCCTTTGTGTGAATTCTTACAACTGCAGGGCTGGAAAGCGGAGGACAGTGGATTCGATGTCGCGTGTCAACTTCGTATTCCGTCATTCAGTAAAAGGTGTCAGCAGAGCAAATGTCAGCTTGTGTGCTCTGACAAAAATGTGCAAACCATACGAAAACCTCCCTTTCTGCTCCTCCTCTCTTCATTTCCTGTGTTTTTTTTTCTCCCAAGGTTCAAATTAGGGTTGTCATAGTGACGCAGCAAAGGAATAAACTTCCTGTCTCTCCCTGTGGTTAATTCTGGGCTCGTGTGGCTGCTTTTTTCGCTACAGTGTTTTTGCACATGGGTGTTTGCTGATTTCACTTTCAGTTATTTACTGGATGTAGTTGGTTCATTATGCGTAAAGCATAGTCAAGTATATGTGTAGATTAAGCCAAAAAAAAACCGTTCTTAACCATATTTCAAAAGTGGGATTTATATGTTTTGCTGTATTTTTCCATCAATAGATCACTCACAGCTTTACAAAAAGCTGCAAGAAAAGTATTGTGGATGTTTGCTTTGTGAATCAATTGCAATCATCTAGTCATTACCATCATCTCGCGCTGCAGGTGTTCTGATCTTTCCCATCGCTAGTTTTAAGGTTCTCACATTCATTCAAATTTTAGTCATTTTCTCTGATTTGTAATTTTTTTTTGCTTTTTTGCTCACAATCAATGATTGTTTTTCAGAAAACTCTTTTTCCATGCCTTCAAACATAAAACCTGTTGGGTGTGAATCAAAAACAGCAACTAACTGTGTTTTATCTATGAACCCTGCAACGCGTTTTATTTTTCATGTTGGTGAACTTCAAATCTTGCCGTCATTTTATTGACTCGTCCTTGTGCACAACATAGATAGTGATGTCATATTATAGACTTCACAGATGGTGTGAAAGCATTTCAACCGAGGTATAATTTATTTTACTGGCTTTAAAGTGAATCTTGAAAGAGGGCAGGTTATTTCCTTCCAGTTAAAAGTGGATTCAAAGTTTCGCCGTCTCATTTAAACTCGAGATGAAATGCTGAGCGACGACGTTTGGCCATGTCAGGTGCATCGGTCTGGCCGGGCCTTTCATGTCTGCAGGCTTCAAGGCCAGGGCAGCCTCTGATTTTTAGGAGCCGCGAGAGGGTCAGTCGTCACAGGCAGCCTTGGTCGTCGCGACGTCTGCTCTTTGATCGATGGCCTTTCAGTTTGGAGTAATTATCCCTGACCAGACTGGAGGCTGGTGACTTTGCGGACTGCCATGTCCAAAAGAGGCTGAGCAAACCCTAAACATGCAATCTGTCTGCATGCGGACATGACTTGCATCTAATGCACTGATTTATAGTCGGTCGATATCCTGCCATGTGTGAAGCATTTCATAAATCCCCCTCACCGCTCACAGCTTTATCCATGTAACTGAATTGTGATTACGTACTTACAATTTATTAACTGTGATATAATGTTTTTGTTCGATACACAGCCGAAGAATCCAGTAAATGGCAGTAATTCAGACAGAATTATTTTCTGTTCGTCAGCTTTATACTAAATTTGATGTGAATGAATTTGTACACATTTTGGATAAATATGCCTCGGTTAATTTTAGAGCTTTAATGTTTTTAATTGCAAAGACTCAGTGTTGTTTTCAGTTGTCCACATCTTCCTACCTGTGCAGAATTCACCAATTTGTGCAGAAATTACTGATGCAGGCAGACAGATTTTTTTTCTCTCAATGAATTCTGATTGTGCAGGAGAGATAATTTCATTCTTGCATTCAGGTCTTTTTGAAAACGTGTTATCTATTGACGATATTCTTGAGAATCTGACTTGCTGTTAAATTACTTGCCAGAATCAGTTTTAGTGTTCATCTTTTTTGTGGTTCGACATGATTGCGATTTTAAAGTTTTGTTTGGTTTATATGTTCAAAACTGGTCAGCTTTATGTTTTTTCTCTCCATGTTGATGCGACTTTTTAGATCAATGTTCGAAACCACTTTTGGTTCTATTCTTGCATCACTTTTTGGATTTGGTCCACAGCACATTTCTATCCAGTAGCTTATTGCTTACATTTTGATGCACCAATCCATAATTCATTGAACCATTTCCTCCTTTCTTCTGTCTGTGTGCTTGTACATGCCAATGTGTATGTGTGTGTGTATGCAAGTACAAAGATTAGTGCATCGGGAGGAAGGGGTGGTTGGTAATGGATGCATGTATAATGCATCAGCAGTACATTTCACCGTTGTCCAAAGCCCCTGTTGCAGTTGGTGCCTCTGAGTTCAGAGAGACACCGTGTGTGTCGTCATTGTTGCCAGCTGGTGGCTAAGAAAGTAACATTTTTCTCCCGCTGTAATCTTCACTGTCATTGTGAAGAATCTGGACAATGAGTCTGTGCTAAAATAAAACCCTGTGGTGTATTAACACCTTCTTTCCCGTGGTCCGGCCTTATCATGGTGAGGCCGTGGCTGGTGTGATGGTGGACTGCTAATGACAGTGAGAGACACTGAGCTCCCTCTTTGTATCGCCGCTCGAAGTGAGACTGAAGCTCAAATAATGATCGTGTGGAGTGCCTCCGACTGTGAGAGTACTGTGATTAGTGAGTCGCTCTGAGGGTGACACAGAACCGTGCATTATGAGGCAGGATACATCACTGCGGTCCTGTCCTCTGCATGAAAAATATGCGTCAATACTTTCAGCCTTTTAAGTTGCACCGCATCAATATCACGGACATAAAACCTGTAAAATATAGAAACGGTTGCAAGGCCACCAAACACGGCACAGGGATCTTTATGTATCCACCATTACAGTATAGCTGTGAACAAATTCTAGATTCATACATGTCGAATTCAAAGTTAGGAGTTTTTAACGGCGGGTGTTTGATCATGTAAACCACAGGTTGTGTGAGCAACTATATTTGCACATTTCAAAAGGCTTCTTTTTATATTGAACTATTTCCATCCGTTAAAACTTTACATAATACCAAAGAAGATATTTTAGTTTTTAGATCCTCTTTCTTAAAGGTTACCTACAGTCAACGTCCCTCCTATCTTTTACCCATCCAGATTGTTACAGACATTTACAAAACTGTGTGAGTAGTTGCTGATCTGCATCACGCAGAACCCTCACAAGGAAACATGAAACAAGGAGGACTTCCTATCCGGTGCCTGTATGACGTAGGAACTTCAGGAAACTGTCACATTGTTGGGTTGACGGCAGCGAAGTTTGTGTCGTGAACAAAGCTGCATGGTTCTGTTTGCGTGTTGGATATTTTTTATACGCAGAATTTGAGTGTGACCCTGATTCTCTGCCTGTGGCTGCTGCTTAAGATGATGGATAGTGTGTGCATGTGTGTGCACATGCAGATGGATTGTCTTTCCGTGCCCTTGATGCTGGCTTGCCTCTCATGCAATGGTGGCAGCGTAGTGTCAAAGGTCATGTAAAGCAATCCTGACCTTGACCCCACCAGATGCTTGCAAGATGTAAGCTCTGATTGAATTATGTGGAAGTTGGCGTCGGAGAGGAGCGAAACGTCTCAAATGACGAGGTACATCTGCATGTGCAAGTCATGGCAGAGCTGTGTTTAAACTTTTGTCACAGAGTAACATCTTGGTTAATCTTGAATATTAAATAGATCCTTTTTTTTTTTTTTTTGCTTTGTAAAGTTTCCATATTTGAGGAAGTCTGAGTCAGATGTTGCAGCGTGTTACAAAAAGCTTGGAGGGCTACAGACTTTTAGCACCCTTCTGCTGGACGCTCCTTCATCTCTGCAAACGGTTTGAAAATCAACATCAATTATGAATTCATTCCATCTGGTGTGCTGTGATTACTGCTCTTGGCGCTGTTACGGGCCTGATAGCCGCGCGCCCGTGCTCGCTGCTCTCTCAAATGGTTCGAAAACTAGAACTCGGAAGTGAAGGAGCGAGAGGGCTGGATCAGGACCAAGAAAAACAAATAAGCGCGATGGATTTAACGGATTCAAATTTTTCGTCGTTCTCATCGACTCATTTGAAAGGCATGTTGTCCGGCGGAGATTACAGCATAATCAATTGGGTGTTTGGTATAATACACAGCGGTCCACGTGAGCACTCTGAGCACGCCGTTGCGTGTCAAGGAGTGGCACGCCATCAGCTGATCAGGCGTCCCTCCCAGTGGCACCTCAACCTGGTGTTCCATCATCGCCTCTAAAGGCTGTCTGTCTCTTTCTCTCCCCTCTCCTCTCTTCACCTTTCAGCCTTCTCAGCTGATCCTCTCTGCTGTCTCCGGTGATTAATGGCGTGCTGTCTCGCCCGTCTCACCGGCCCATCAGTATCGTGCAAACAGTTGCACCTCTGCAGTGGCTTTATCCTCCCTCTGTCACGGACACTCCTGACTCTGTAACAACAGGACTCCTATCCACTGTAAATAAAAAGGGGCTCTGGATCTTTTTCCTTCCATGCAATCACTGTTTGTTTTTCGAGGTGCATGCTTGCATGGCTAGAAGAGGCCTTAAGGGAGGAAAATTGAGAGAGAGAAGTTGAGAAAGTGCCTTAAAGACAGAGATTGTTGAAGAGCCGTACATGCATATCTGCTGAAGGCTACATTTTGTCTTCCAGTGAGCCTCTTTTAGGCTGCTAGCACAATGCTCCACCCAACTCAAGGTCCCCACATCTCCACAAATTCTTTGTGAGGGAGGCAATTTGGAACTTTTTTCCCCAAGTGCTAACCAGCATGTCTTTGTTTTGGGGAAATGTCTGATCACGTTTTGAAGGTGAGACAGAATCCACGGAGGGATGGAGGGGATGATTGTCTGATGTTTGAGTGTCTGCTGCTCGCTCTGTACAGTGTTTGAGACACTTACCTTAAGGAGTGTGAGGAAACATTTGAGTTGTTTTCACGGTTCCCATTAGCCAATCAGAATATTTTCCCTCATTTACTTTCAAGGCTGAACATTTTCTGAAGTGCTAATATCCACTGAACCTTTGTCAGATAGTTCTATACATACCTGAATGTTAGCACACTTTGTTTTGTGTGTGTGTGTGGGTGTGGGTGTGGGTGGGTGGGTTTTTTTTTTTTTTTACCCACATCAACTCTCAGCATTTCACTCTCTAAAGAAAGGAAGCCTCACATATATCTTCTTTCCTGCAATAAAAGCAAATGAAGCACACCGCTATGGGTATACTGAATGTCTCTGTGCCCTGCAGTCTTACATCAGTTTAAACGTTTGTTCTAATTGCATGACTGCAACTTCGTCGCCTCAAAGCCTTCAATCATAAATCCATTCAATTTACTTCATTCACTCACTTCTTCTTCAAAAGTACTCCCTCAGTTTGACCTCAGAAATACTTAACACAGATAAATCGACAGGTTGTATATTACTCTGACTAGTGTGCAAGAAGAAACTGTAAAGACTCATTTTCATCTCGATGATCTCCAGTCAACTTTGGCTATTACCTCCAGAAACTTGTCAACAACAAGACAAAGAAATGCTTCGAAAAGGTATCGGAATATTTTTTTTGATATTTTTAGAATTGTTGATTAAAGCAGTAAATGCTTTTGACCCTAAACCACAGAATCCCAAGATCTCATCTCCTCACAGTCCATCCAACTGATGAAAAATGCTGCTCTGCATTTCATCATCTTATTGCTTTTGGAAATCTTTATCATACTCGCCGGAACTTTCAATAATTAATGGGGATTACTTTATATTGTGGTTGGTAATTGCTATCGGGATCGATGTGTGCAGGATATTTGCATGTTGACTAAGAGGTGTTATTAAGTGTCTCAAGTGGAAACTGTGAATTGAGGCCCTCCAACTTGAGCTGAACAGACACTCGGTATGTACTGTACATGGAGCAAATGGATTTGGTTCTCTTGCCTCTCATTCCTCTCTGCTTTGGCAGCAGTTGTCAGTGTGCTGTCCAGACTTGCTCTTTGCCCGAGGCATTGTAGCCATCTGTTGGACGAGACTGGATCTCTCTCTCTCTCTCTCTGTCCCCGTCTTTCAAATGGACAGAAAATGTCTGGCTGTGCACACGCCGTGTCTTTTTTGCCATCTTTAGGCGTGCACGTGCTAACGCAAGCTGCTTCCATTTCCTCCTCGATCGGTTCTGAGAATAGGAAGTGGCACATGTGTTTCTCGCAGGGCCTCTGGTCTCCAGTCCAGATTGGCACATTTCTCAACGTGTAGCCGTGAAGAACAAGCGGCATCGGGCCGCTCACGATCGGTGTGTAGGCGGCTGATTGGAGAAGTTTGAGAAGGGAAATTTAATTTAATTAATTGGATGATCGAGTAAAGGCTGCAAAGCCACAAGGGATTGCGAAATGAAATGTGTTGGTTCTGTTGTAAAACATGCATTTACCTTTGACAAGTCAAAACTGTATATGTTTTTATTGGTCTGGGTGTGGCAGAGATGTGTTTTTGTGGGGTTGTTTCATGATTTATGCTTTTTTTATGTGTGCATAAATATGCTCTGATTCATTAGTACGTTTCTTTATCCATTAATACATTGGTTTATAGGAGGATTTAGAAGATGGTTTGAGTCACTGTATCTTGTGTACTGTTTAAGTGTAAAGATTGTGGAAATTCAAGTGTCTCTTTGTGCTATTTGTTTCAGTCTCGAAGTGTCTCAAGCTGTTGAGGGTGAGAAAAGAGACTGTGAGAAGTCTCGAGTGAGTGAGAAGTGATGTCTAACAGTGAGACGAGTTGTGCCTGCAGTGCAGCCAGTATCTATGAACGCTCGGAGGCAAAGCAAAGATTGCAATAAAGCAAAGCCAAACAGTCATAAGCCTCCGTTTCTTCGTGTAGGTATCGATTTGAAGCCTCGTGGCAATCCACTGTTTGTCTGTATTGTCCTCGGTGTTGAGCTTAGAACCAGTGCATACTTGATTTTCAGGGGACAGCCCGTCACCAATGGGTCAGATATTGATTTATTCAACAGATCTGTTCTGAAGTGTAGAAGGAGAAGACCGGGAGGCCATCTCGTTATGGATTCAGAGGACCAACACGCCTCACTTAAAAAAATAAAAAAAAAGCGCTTTTCAATGTTTTATTCAACTTTGTCCTTGCTTGCCTGACTTTAGCGACATTCACAGAGACTGAATTAGATTCGATCTATATGTGACTTATTAAAACTCTTGAAATTTTACAACAAAATCCTTCAATATCTTTTTTATGAATTGTTTGCATACCTTAGTGTTTGTAACAGAGGGTTATCACTGTTGCCACACTAAGTTGTTAGAGAACAGCAGTTTACACTGAAAACGTAAACGGTCTATAAAAGATACTCCGGGGAGGAACCAGCATTTGTCAGCTCATCCCCACAAAAGGTGGAGGCAATAGCATGAACACTGCAACTGCAGTTTGAGGCAAAACACGACAAATCACTTGCTTGGGAAATGGAGTTTTATAAACCTTTATAAGATCAGTGAGAATGTAATGCTGAAAGGTTTTTTGTAACACACTCATCACACAGTGTTCAAGGTTGTTTTGATCTTATTAGGTGTTTGGTTTGAGCAAGTAAGAGAAGAAAATGAAACGATAAACAGGATCAAAGCATCTTTTCCTGTTGTGTCTTTAAATATTGGTTGAAAATGTCAGGTTAATGAACGAGGACCTTTGTTAATCCCGCTTCATTTAAACTTTCAGCTGAGAGTGCAACTGTTTTCCTAAACTGTGCCTGTCAGAAACCCTCATTTAAATTTTTATACTGCATGTTGAATACTTCCCTTCAAACACTTGCTCCTGATAGCCGTGTCCATAATGAGAGTGATCCTGGAGGCAGTTGTCGTGCTGACTGAAAAGAGGCGGAGCACTGTGAGTAACTTGTGTGAGCCGCAGCGCTGATTGGAATGGTTCAAGCCTAAACATCAACAGCGGGTCTGTGTTCTCAGTTCGCAGGGGCCCACACTGCTGCCTTTGTGTCCTGTTCCCAGTCCCACCGCGATAGGTCACACTTGCTCCAAACACATGCACGCCTATTCACACTCATAGCAAGAGCGCTGATGGCGTTGGACAGAGATCTTTGAAACTGCAGCGTTTATAAGAAAACTCACACATCAAACTGCTAGTGACCAGGCATCACCGAGAGATACGGAAATAATTAGTTTTGAGCAGCTAATCGTCAGGCTGGACACATAATGACAAAAGAGCACCATTGATTCTTTGTTTCTGTTTTGTATGGACTTGTCTGTTAAATTGCTTCAGAGAATGACAAACTTGAGGTGATGTGGACTTGCCAGGAATTCACCAAGTAGGAATGGCCTTTAAACTCACGGGGTCACACCCCCCAAAAAGAAGACCCCATTCTCTCTTTGTAATTGTCATCTGAACTAAGCGCATCGCGGATGATGAGCGACCCACATCTGCGAGTACAGACGTGGGTTAGGCCTGGGCTCCATCCTGCTGCGGCTGGACCCCACCTAATCCTGTGGAGCTTTCTGGCACGGCTTCACCTGGCACCGACACCACATTTGCTCTGCCAGTCATATTGTAGCCCTTCAGTGATCAGACCATTTCCTGGTTCCTGCTGAGAGATTTGTCCATTCCCCGCTGCTTCCCCCGGTGCTGTGTATCATCCTGCTCGTCCCCTCGTATTTCACAGCAGGACCATAAACAAGTACAGAAAGACTCGGGTGATCCTGACAGACAAACAGAAGCCAACTCTTCCAGTTGAACTTGGAGTCTGCACTGGCAAGCCTTACTTTTCCCCCTCTATGTTGTTTTCTGCTCATTTTTTACCATGAGTCAGACGCAACCACAAGTGAAGTGCTCGCTGCCCAGTTGCTAGGCAGTGTTTTTATTTTTCCTGCAAACTCAACTTTGCTTTCTTTACTGCTCTGCACAGGCCGCATGAGACCATATGTGTCAGCCGACTAGTTAAATTAAAACCATTTTTAGTAGTTGTACTCTCATTTTGTTTCAAAGAAAGTCACGACAAAGCAAAGTTTATCATTTTAGTTACTCAATTTGTTTCCGTGAAATGACCTCTGTACAGTACTTAGCTCCCACAGTCACTGGTTATAATGTACCATGGAGACACTCTGGTCAGTGCTGAGTCATAAAATGTTTTCCAAACATGCTTTGGAAAGTACGAGTGTCAGAATGCCTTGAGGAAACAGTTCCCCTGCATGTTGGTGTGTGTGTTTGTGTACGTGCTGTCATGCAGCCAGCAGTCTTGATCCTCCGTGGTCCAAGAGAGATATGGTGATAATGCAGCTTTAGCCACAGATCAGCCTCAGTGCGCTGTGTGAAAGTGACGGGATCAGTGGTATCACTCCATCTGTCAACAATATAAATACCAACATTCAGGCTCCCAGTTCTTGTCACAGCCTTTCTACATAGAAGCAGCAGCATTAATGTACACTCTTTTAATTTACCGTCTGTATATTTCAATAAGAGACAGAATTGGGTTTTACGTGTACTTGCTTTCAAAGTATGATTGAACTACGCCACACAAAGTTACTTGTATTGGACAGTGAAGGGAGCTGCGAGTTATTTGTTAATCCTCGCAGCTGTGGCATGTGCCACACTTCACTATTCACTTCTTATTGTTGGCAGCTGCAGGTTAACCGGACAAACTCCAAAGGGTATGTTTACTACATTTTGTGTGTGTGTGCGTGTGCGTGTGTCCAGAGAGGCCAGTCACGTTGACCATGGTGATTCACGAAACCCTTTTAAACTTTTTATCGGCATTTTGTTAGCAGGAAAAAGCATTTGTCTCTGTTTGACTGTGCTGTCTGTTTTGGGGTAATAAGAACAAAAAAATCTGCCTTTTTTTTAAAAAACTTTCTTACATGAAATTTTTTTAATCGATTTAGTGATATAGAAATAGTCTGAAGAGCTAAAAAACAAGTTAATGCAAATAAGCTTCAGAATTTTTCTTTTTGTCCTTATATTGTAATTGTTTTCTACACTTTTAAAATTCAGAATAAACATATCTAAATATTTTAAGATTTTAAAACATGCTATCCTTTATTAAGTGCTAAAGCATGAATTGTTGGAAAAAAACTTGCAACATTAAGTATAAGAAATCTTAGATATGTGAAGGTTTACTTGTTAGAATTCAGTTATTACATCAATTATGACAATAAATAATGCCAATTTTTTTTAGTTTGTTTTTCCAGCTGGCCTACGGACTGACAGTATAAGGGTTCAGTGTGAGATTTTGTTGGATTTGGGGCTTTTCAGCCACGTGTCTGATTTATAATTGAAGATGGCTTCGTGTGTCTGTTGTTTTCCTGTCGGTGTGAATAAATGATTCCCTCCACCGGACGGTTGCAGTGTTTTGTTGGAATTCTGGTCATATGTTGGTCCTGCGCTACACAGTGGCACCCTGGTGGGACAGGAGATCTTCAGCTATTTGTTGAAACCATCTTCATTTCAAGGCAAAATGCCTTGGATCTGTGAGGCATTTTGGCCTTGTGTACCATGGAGGAGGTGACAGCTGTCTATGGAAAATATCTTGGCTCATTCCTACCCAGAGGCTTCATGTGTGCATGTGTGTGCTGCCTGCTGTGTAGTAGTGTATTTTGAGGGTCATCCCAGAAAGACGTCACCCCAGGCGAGTGCAAGTTGAGAGTGCACTGACAGGCAGCCCTGGGTGTGTGCGTGTGTGTGCGTATGTGTGTTTGCAGTGTTAGATTCCTTGTGGCAGATGAGCTCTCTCTGTGTGCCTGAGGCTGTTAGAATAAACATAGCTGAGGATAAGAAAAGCCCATATCCTGTCACTGTGAGACGTTTCCATTAAAATTTTAGCCATGATAAAGTGAGTTGTCTTGAAAGAAAAAGTGAGGGAATGAACTGGTAGCTGGGTTTGGTTCCCTCAGATGTTTCAGCGCTGAAATTAAGGAGTCCTCGTGTCACTCTGCTGAAAACTCAGAGGCAGAAGTTGAAGAGCAAGAGACTCGTCCAGGATGAAATTCAGAGGCGATATCTGTTGCAAAGCTGCGGTCGGAGCTGTGAGAGACAAAGGGGGGGGGGGTAAGACAAGGGTCCAGATGTGAGACAGCCTTGCTGGCTGCCTGTTTACATTTCACAGCTAACGGGAGCGTATTTTTAACCTCTGCCTGTTTTTGTTCTCTCTGCAGGTGCTGGGGAGTCAGGGAAGAGCACCATTGTGAAGCAGATGAAGTGAGTGACTGCTCATTGTTTTGCTTTTCCTCCCATCATGAATGCCAACGCTAATATATGTTCCACAGCAGTTGTATAAAAGAAACGCACAAAAACACAAGCGGTGTTCCCGTATTATTGGGTAATCACAATATGTGCGACCTGCATCTGCCTTGTTAAAGGTTTATCGCAGCGCACCAGAATGTAGGTTTTAAAACCAGTTGCACAAATTTAACCTCGTAGATTAAAACTTTCAATATCTTTGTCCTCTCTGTGTTGAGACTTCACAACAGTATACTTGGTTTAATCTTTATATCCCAGTCGGCGCTTTTCCAGCCACAACTGCTTTTGTTTTTGAAAAGCCTGGATACGAGAAATTTTAGGATTCAAAGCACATTTTTTTCAAAAACCGCTTGTAGTAGTTTGCATGAGATGGTGGCATTCTATCAGAGCCAGATGAGACAATCAGCAATAAAAACAGGCCCAGTAAATGCAACTTAGTCCCATAGGAATTTGCTAAATCTCACCTCATACACACAAGTAATCACAATCAGGCGCGATGCGTTTACTTCAGTATTTCAGGAACTGATTAGCAACCCTTTTTTTTTTCTAAAAATTGTTACAAAAGGAAAAAAAGCACGCAATGGCAGAGGAAATGACAGCGTTAATGACAGGATTTCAATTCGTCCCATTTCACGTCCCCATTGAAAATAACCGTGGGGTTGACACCAGATGTGACTTATTTTTAAACACAGCAGTCATGAAATATTTAAATGAGAAGAAAGCCGCTTGCAGACTGTACATACAATAGGATTATCGCTGGAAAGTCTTTAGTTTTTTTTGTCTGATAGTTTCAAAGGCCTTAATGGGCTCAGCAGCTTTTGCTGATTTCTGATGGTAATTGAGGCCTTCAAATCAATTCATTTGTTGCTGTTATTCCACCCGCATATTCGCCTTATAGTAAATTATGAGCGGTGCCTCATTGAGTATTTTCTTTTATGCTGGATTGTGTAGGAGCTGTGGAAACGGTGTTGTATTTCCAAGCAAAACACTATCGTGCTGCACTGCTGCAGATTGAGTCGAAGCTTGTTTTATGGAAACTGTCTGGTCAGGCTTTGTTCCTGGATTTGATCGCTGCAGATTGCTCACTAGAAGTTGTGTTCTAAACAAATTCATGTCTTAGCTTTTTTTTGCTGTGGATTCTGGTGTAAATTGTAAGCAGGTTTCTGTGGAGAGAATACGTCGAAATGGTTCTCTTAGTTTTTATGTTTTCCAGTCAGTCCTTTGAGTCTCAAACGCAGTGTTGAAAATATCCCTATTTCAGTCATTTTTAAGACATTTTCATCAAATCCAGAGCGGCTTCATTTGGATGAAGAGGGGAAAACACCGTAGGCTCTCAGCAATTCTGGCTGCGTCTCTCAGCGCTTCACAGCGACCTCACTTGCATTTTAATGAGGTCCCATTCAGGATGCCACACAACCACTGATCATCCCGGCTGTGCCGCTCGGACCCCCAGCCTCTGACAGGCTGAGGGAGACAGTTCTTTTTGGTTTCCAGCCTCGCAGCTTCTGTCTTGGTCTCGTGCTTTTTCAAACATGTGCCTTCTTTTCCTCTTTTTCTCTCTATCGTGACAGAAAGCAATAAGTATTTTCAGTTTCCGCTGGCCGACAGATATGAAAAAAACAGAAGTTTTCTTTTGACTACACCTGGCCAGATTAAAAATAAACCCATGTATCTAAAAGAAAATGTAACTTTGATTAGGTTCACTGTGGCAAACATGACACTCATTATGAAAACATCTTAAAGAAAAAAGTTCCTTTTGCACATATTGTAACATAGTTTTTTTTCCAATATTGGTATTTGTGTGCCGCTTATTGTTTATACTTTTTGTTATGGTAATTTTGCAAGTTGTAATAATACTTCATCATTTTTAAGTTGCATATAGATTAAGAGAATTTACGCTTCGGTTCTCATCATCTCCTGACCTGCTTTTTTCCCAGGATCATTCATGAAGATGGATACTCAGAAGATGAATGCAAGCAGTACAGAGCCGTCGTCTACAGCAACACAATCCAGTCCATTATGGCCATCATTAAAGCCATGGCCAACCTCAAGATCGACTACGAGGAAGATGCTCGGGCGGTAAGTCTCCAGAATCTGCCACCTCTCACACTCTGCCTCATCCCTCAGCAACAGCAAACCAGTAAGACTGATTTTCTGGACAATCAAGTTCTCAGTTTGTCTTGGCTCCACAAATGTTGCGGTTTTCCAGTTTTCCTTCAGATCTTTAAGGAGGATTTTTCTTTTCCATTATTTGGGTTTTTTAAGTTTGTATTCCTTTTATATTGGACTCTTCTCATTCATTTATGGGAGCACCCAAATCTTAGGAACACTGCAAAAATAGACGACTGTAATCTGATTTTTATAGAGTTAAAAGTCCTTCTGTAACCTGAACAAGAGGTGGAGCATGTTTTGATTTTGTTCGACTTCTTGCTTGTTGTGTTCGTTCATGTTGGAGATAGAAGGGATTCTAAATGTGTTTCTGCTCTTCTTGTCTCACACTGGTTCTGAACTGAGGTCCAAGTTTCAAGTAATAGTCAAGCTATAAAATGCAGGTTGTCGTAGCAAAAATCTCTGCAAATCCAATATATTTTTCATCCCTAATTTATTTTCCTTTACTAGAGAACTCAATTTCATAGTTGTTAAATAAACATCTTTGAGGTGGGAAAACAGATGTTTCACTGTCAGCTGTATGTCAGCGCTGCTCCTGTTAAAGTTGCCGTTTCTGGACGGAGTTGCAGCTTCTTTTATCACCTTATTTGATTGACTCGTTCCCCTTTTGCAAAAGCATGCAGGGAGTGTTGAGTATCCTGGAACTTTTGAAATTGTGACTCAACTGGACTGTCTAATGTCTTCATTGGTATGCAGGGAATGTGCTGAGTCCTTTGTTTCCCAAACACGATGGTGATTTCAGAGTTCAGGAAATGAAATGTTGCTCAGCGGCCCGACTACATTTGCCATTTATCACTGCTCAGTTTTCATCAGGCCAGTAAATATTATCACATTGTCTCTGACGCCACTTTCATCGCTGTCAGAAAATGTGTTTTAGTGTAATATAGTTGACTTTATTCTGTTATCGCCACTGCCGTCAAACTGCTGGCCCGACTGTTTTACTTGTACCTTATATTTTATACATAAACTTCATATTTGTTCAAATGACAACTCGATGTTGATTCTTATCCAAGGTGTGACTAAGTTCTGTGCTTGGAGTCTGATTTGATATCTTGAAACCATCCTTCAAAGTGAACAGCAGGGGCCTGCTAACCTGGAATAACCTCCACCTGAGGTCAGACAATGGTTAACTAATGCATGGAAGGCTTTTCTAAACACAGACACCAGACGCTCATAAAAGTTGTTGTGCTCAGAGGTTGTGTACTGTACAGTTGTTTTCACCAGTGGAAGCTGTCACCCTCAAACCTCTGTGAAAATAACAGACACAACAGTCCTTGTGTCGAATAGAAACTTTCCCCCAGAGTAGCCGAAATTCTCAAAAAAAGGCCTCTGGCTTTAAGGTTGTTGTTTTTTTTGTCTAAAATTATTGTATATCCATGAAGTTTTGAATATGCTCTCTTCAATATTCCCATTTTAAGTTCTGTCTTCAGTTTACCATCCTTTGATGCACTGAAGACTGAAGTGTGTTTCATATGAAACTCTACCGATTTATTTGTTCTTCTAGTAGACTTCTGTGAAAAAACAAATCTCGCTTTTTTTTTTTGGAGAAACATAAAAAAGTTGTCTTTCTCCATCCATCCTGAAGCCACTGACTTCCAGTTCAGTTCATCCCGTTCAGTTTGTCCAGTAATTTCCCAGCTGACACATCCTTTCCATGGTGTTCCTACATATACTGAGGGCCGTGGTTTGGCCGGAGTGCTGCGCCCGGTGGGACACGAGGGGGTTTTTTGATGGGAGAGTGGTGGAATTCAGTCTCTGGTATCCCCTCCAATCTCCTCATGGTTTTCGGACTTGAACTACAAACCATCTGGTCACAAGTTTGCTTCTGTAGAACCCCCCAAAATACCCGAAAGAAACAAGGATATCTGTGTTTTTGTTTTTTGTTTTCCTGAAGTCTCAGAATAGGCAATCACAGCAGCGTCCCTTAACAGCCTTTTGCAATAATGTACTTGTCAATCTCCTGCCCAGTAAAGGAAAAGGCAGGTTAAAACCATTTCATGTAAACTTTGTAAGTGTCTTTCTGTATTAATGGACATGTCTGTGTGTGTCTCTTTCCTCAGGACGATGCCCGCCAACTGTTTTCACTGTCAGCAGCAGCAGAGGAGCAGGGCATCCTGCAGGAGGACCTGTCGAACGTCATCCAACGACTGTGGGCAGACGGCGGCGTCCAAAGCTGCTTCACGCGAGCCCGAGAGTACCAGCTCAATGACTCCGCTGCCTAGTGAGTGCTCCAAAAACCTGAAACACCACCAGGATGATGCTCTCTGTGCTCAGTTACACACAGCTTTATGTCGAGGCACAAACAAAGCAGCTTTTGACTTCACAACTGAACAGGAACAAACAGGAGAAAATGTTGGTAAATGTGTGAAATTTTAACTTTAACTAGGACTTTGGGGGGGGGGGGGGTCTTACATTTTTTGTAGAGAGCTCACCAGTTTTAGTTTTGCATTTGCTGCAGTCTGTTTTGTCATTTATGTTACAACTACTGTGTCAATATGAAACCAAGTTAAATTTACGCTTCACTGCGTAAGCTCCAGGACAAGCCTGCACTTGGTTCTCACAGCAGATAATCCTGAAGACTTCCGAGGTTTTTTCGCCCGGTGTCTCGGACCCATTGGAGTTGTTGGCTTCCTAATCCGCAGCTCCACAGCCAGCCGCACCGTCTCTCTCTCTCTCTCCACAGGTCCTAATTACCTCAATGACCCTTGTCTCTGGAGTGCTCCATTTGTGGGCCATGCTGCTCTAATCTAGCCGTATAATAACAGTCAGAGAATGAGGTAAATGTGAGAGGCTGCCGGTACGAGGTGAGAGGTGGTTATCACTCTGACCCTGAGGGATGCTCTGCTCCACTGATATGGGAGTCTGGAGAATACAGAGCCCTGTGCACCACCATATGCCCAAAAGCTGCAGCAGGAATTAACTGCACTGACTTCTGTTTAATATACAAGGCCTCTGATAATACGATGACACTTTCAGATTGTGCTGTGAGCTGTCAGGGGAGAGTTAAGTGCTTCACAAATGATTGCTTTGCAGTCAGGGCGATGTTTGACTTCTAGGGGGACTGATACTGTTCTCTGTGTGTTGGCCAGCGTTGTTTTAACTTCTGCTTCACTGCTGATGTCAAAGCTGAGGAGGAACCTGGAAACGTATTGCTAACATGGCCTCACGTTTCACTCGCTGAGAAGGTGGACAATGTGCAGCGTTTTTCGTCGTGGCTTGAGAGAGCAGGAAGAGTGTGGGCTGCTGGAGGAGAGCACTAAATGAGTCTGGCACTAGACCATAATCCATGTCTGAGCACCTGCTGAGAGCCAGAGAAAGGAAGGGGAAGATAAAGTCAGAGAGAGAGAGAGAGAGAGAGTGTGAGGAATGGCACAGCTCACATTAACAGAGACCTCTGTTCCCTCACACGCTAGGTTTGATTAAAAAAGGGGGGGTGGGGGACCAGCTGTCGGTGTTTGGGAGAAAAAGCCCAACCTTTTCACACATCTGTGTCGACGAAAAAAAGCCTTCGCTTGTATTGTAAGTATGTGGCGTGCTGCAGTACGCGTGGCCTTTGTACTGCGCTGGGGTGATTACTTCAGTAAACATGAGAAAAATGAATATGATGAGACGTTTTCAGCTTCTTTTGAGAAACCCGAGAATGAGCGTTATCGGGCCTTTGATGAGTCTCTGTCACTGTACCGCTGAGAACTAAATTCAATTAATCTTCAGGGCTTATGAGCACAATGGCCAAATCAAGCGGCGTTAAATCTGATCTGCGGACGACAAAAGCAGCTCAAAGCACTCTGTGGTGAGAGAGATTATGATTAAACTGGCAGACACGTGCTGCGAAGTAGTGGTGTGAAGACTCAAATATTTACACATGCTTCTGCGACGTGTACGGGATTAGGTTTCGTCCCGACACTTTGTTACACAGCAACGCACTCTTTTTATAGAGCTGAAAGACTGACAGCATAAGGAGAGACACTTATGCTTGAGTGTTCAAGTCTAGAAGACGCAAAACAATAAAGTTCCTTTATTGTGCGTGGATGCATGTTTCCCTGCAGCGTTTTGCAGTAGGCGGACGTTCACGGAGCGACACTCTGCTTTCACCAAGAATTGCTCCTTATCCCCTTTTATCAGTCTCAGTGGCCTGCAGTTGCCGAAGTGTTTTAAAGCAGAGGTGTGAAACATATTATGGTCCAGGAGCCGCACGCAGCCTGTGATCTTTATTGGGACGGTAAAAAAAATCTTGCGATATGATCTACAAATAACAAACTACGTCTGATGGTTCCTCCATACCAAGGTGGTCTGGAGACTTGGTTAGATTCAGCAGGAAAGCCTAGAAAAGCCTCTCACCTTCTTATTTCGCTTTCACGCTTTTAAAAAAGAGACCACACCGCCTGGACAATGTTATGCAGTTACAGCAGCTGACTGAACTGAAGATTGACCAGGAAGTAAAAAATGACGCAAAGGAAGAAAGCTGCTTCTTTTTCTTCATCATCTGGGTGCAGCTGAATGTTAAAGATGTTAAAAAGTGTCCGAAATACAATGTGTTATGATGATTACTCCAAGGATGACTGACGTATTGCACATTGCTTCCTCTGTTTCGTCTGTTAAATAGCTCGTATGCCATTCAGGCGTGAAATAAAGCCAACCAGGTTCACTCGGAAGGGAACTGAGTCTGAAGTTTTGCCCTTTCACTCACAAAGTTGACCATCCGAAAAAACAAACTCTCGTTCATTTAAAAGCTCAGGTATGAATGTGCCTCTAAGTTTTCCCTCAATTTACAGCAGCCACTAAAGATACAAACGTGCAAATGTTCACATTTAAAGCACTTTTTACCAACTGTTTTATAATATCTGATTCTTCAAAAGTATAATCGTCTGAGGTTTTCTTTTCCTTGTGTGATGTAAATGTGCTTGGAAGAAGTAAAGAGGTCAGTAGCCGATCTGTGACGGCATCAGCACACATAATGCGATCATTAATTTGTCTGCATTGGGGCTGCGCTGTGCCTTCCCGAGAGGTCAGTGGCAGCATGAGGCAGCGCTGCTTATCTCATCTCTGTGTGAAGGAACAGGTGAGATTTCTGACCTGAAACGACCTTCCTGCACGTCTGAGCCGAGCACAACATCCTGAGATCGTTACCTTTTGTCGTGATGGAAGACAACGGTCCAAATTTAATCTGCAGTCAATCTAATAACTTCCATGTTCCTCCCACCAGCTACCTGAACGACCTGGGCAGGATAGCCAAGTCGGATTATATTCCCACACAGCAAGATGTGCTGCGGACCCGAGTGAAGACCACGGGCATCGTGGAAACGCATTTCACCTTCAAGGACCTGCACTTCAAGTGAGACCTCTTTACACCCCTGTGTTCAAACCGCTTTACATAACTTATAGGGGCAATCTGAGTTTTTGTGGCTCCACATGACACGAGGTTAAATCATGAGGACAGTTGTCGTTCCGGTGAAATGCTGCCTCGTGAGCACAGCGCGCTTTTGGTCTGAGTGCACCTGAGTGACGCCTTTGCACCTCAGCCTCCACAATCAAGCACCAGAACATCTAAAAGGAGAAATGTTTCATTTTAATCTTATCTTTCAAGGCCTCCTGTTTGTCCGGTCATCTGTATTGTCACTGCAGTTCTCTCAATGGTACTGAGGAAATATCGTCTCGTTCTCGTGAACCGAATATGATGTATCGTCTCGTCTTGTGAGCCGAGTGTTTCGTCACACCCCGAATGAACGAGTCGAAACACTGCTGACAGTGTTCAGCAGCCCCCCTCAGATTAGATGGAGCACTTTGACTGAAAATCCGGCAGGAGGGTCAGAGAGTACTGCGGGATTGTGGTCGACACTGAGATTATATTGTGAACGTACAGCAGACCGCAACTCTGATCCCTTTGATATTTCACATGCATTTCGCTACTGTTGGGAGGAGAAAGCCTGTCAACTTCGGAGGTATTGTGTGAATTATTCTAGTAATTAATGAGCTCATTACAGTATATACTTTTCGGAAAAAGTGGCTAGAGTACAAAAATGCAAATTTGAACTTGGATTGAATACTCAATAATATATAAAAAGCCTTCCTCAGGGGAAAAACGCCAGGAATTGCTGCTTTGTCATGAAAAGATTTTGAAAAACTGTGTTCACATGGTCATGAATCATCCATTTATGTTTTGTGAAGCTGCTGTGATTTGTTTTTTGCCTTCATCACCCAATGTTTCTCTGGAAGGTCATTGAATTCATAGAAAGATGCAGAGTCCTGTTTTTCTTTTTTGGAGCTGCTCAACTGAGAAACTCTGTCAGGGAATAAAAACTCCTTCCCCAATTTAAATCTTTATTTTCCAAGTGCATAATGCACTTTTTTCCCCCCCAAAAAAAGATAAGGGTGATAAACTTTATTTGTGATTTCCATGTTTATGTCGCTTGCAAATCATTTAATCTTTTGTTTTGATCTTTGTATCATTGTCCAAACTTTATTGGAGGAGACATTATACAATCTGTTGTGGAAGACATAGGCCAGATATGTTTACCTACCGCAGTGTCGCTGGTGTGAGACTGTGTGATATATTTGTCTCCTGGAAGCAGCGCTTGAGAGCAGCGCAGTGTGAGGTAAACAGTGTAAAGTGTGTCACTGTTATAATGAGCTCTGCTTACTCAGCCCAAAAGCCGGGCCCGTCCACGAGGGCTGAAGCGGCACTTTAATCAACCAAATTCAGCAGAGTGAAAACTGCTTAGCTGGAAGATTGAACTGTCACGAGGGGAAGTGTGTCACCTCAAAGATGCTACAAATGGTTCCACGCGAGCTGCCGGGCTGCCAGCTGAACAGCTTTCAATATTGGATGAAGAGGAGCTTCGGGCTCGCAGCAGTCCAGAGGAGCGTCTCCTCTCGTCCATCTACGTTCCTCCCTCCGCCCTCATGAATAAGTCATGCTGGATCGGAGTGAAAAACCTGCCGCCGCCATGACTCAAGCTGTCCTAAAACCTCTTGTTACCACAGCAACTGCACTGTACTGAAATGCCAAGGAAATGATGAGGCTCGTGCAGCAAACGCCCGAGCCTGAAGACAGGAAGTGGCAGGAAGCCAGAGGGAGACCTTGGAGCAGTGCGGCTCGTCTGTCAGTTTGAAGCACCCGTGCTTCCCTGGCACTCGGTCCCATCCGATGTCTCACAAAAACATGTTTACACTGTGTGTGTGTCTGTGTGTCTGTGCAGGATGTTTGATGTGGGAGGCCAGCGGTCCGAGAGGAAGAAGTGGATCCACTGCTTCGAGGGAGTCACAGCCATCATCTTCTGCGTAGCCATGAGCGCTTACGACCTGGTCCTGGCTGAGGACGAGGAGATGGTGAGTCGAACGTCCCTCTCTTCAGGGGGTTGACTTTTTCTTCCTTCCGTGAGTCCTACCTGCTTTCTACAACACTCCCTCCATCCCCACGTTTGTGCCCGTCCTCCTCAGAACCGGATGCACGAGAGCATGAAGCTCTTCGACTCCATCTGCAACAACAAGTGGTTCACGGAGACGTCCATCATCCTCTTCCTCAACAAGAAGGACCTGTTCGAGGAGAAGATCGCCCACAGCCCTCTGACCATCTGCTTCCCTGAGTACACTGGTACTGTTTGACGGCACCAACACAATAGCACCACATTGCTTCAGTGTGCGATGTTTTTCTCCCCTGGGAGCTTCACCGATAACATCTCTTAAACACATGAAGCACTGTGTCAATAGGATGTGATCCTTCCACTTGTCGCCGGTTAGGTTTTGGAACTGAAGCGCAAAGACAAATCGCAGCCACAGGATGTGTCTCTTGTGTGTTATGACTCCTCGGAGATTAGAAAATGTTTGATTCCCCTGAAGTGTCTTTAAACACCCAAAGGTTATTTTACAGTCTCTGCAAATCTAAGTCTGCTTCTAAGATCCCCTTCAAACACACTCGATGGGGAAATGTCACAGCTTCGGATGGAGAAAATTTTAAGAGAAAAATAGAGAGGAAACCTCACAAGAGCAGCATGCGTCACTGTGTCAGCGGATTGGTCTCCAGCGAGTGTTTTTTCCGCCTCTCAGGCCCCAACAAGTATGAGGAGGCGCAGGCCTACATCCAGACCAAATTTGAGGACCTGAACAAGAAGAAGGACACGAAGGAGATCTACACCCACTTCACCTGCGCCACTGACACCAAGAACGTGCAGTTTGTGTTCGACGCCGTCACCGATGTCATCATCAAGACCAACCTGAAGGACTGCGGCCTCTTCTAAAAACACGTCTGAGAGAGAGTCAAGGTGAGTCCGAAGCCCTGTGTCAGCGGTGGCTCACACCCTGTAGCGAAGCCAGCGACGGAACCGGCGTGACATGACTGATCTGTGTGTGTGGCGCGCGTGTCTCCGTGTCGTTTCAGATTACTTGAAAGGTTCGGACGATCTTTGAGGACGGGGGGGATTAAACACACATCATGAATGACTGCACTGGCCACCACGATTTCTGCTTTGACCTGCTTTTTATAAAGACACCTAAGAGACTGAAACCCTGACGAGCAGTGCAGATTTTCAACGACCGCTGATCCAGTCGCTCGTATCGTTTAACTCTTTGGGCTATGACCACAAAAATCAACATTTATTATTGTATTTTTGTTCTCTATTTTTTTTCTTCTTCTTTATTTTCAATTACTAGAGGAGGGAAAGGAAACTTTTTTATATAAATGCATTCATTTTACTTTTAGAGATTCTGATGTGCAAATTATTAAACTTTTAATCACATGAAGCTTATTTTTTAAAGAGATGAAGCACAGGCGTGGACATGAAATATGATCGATAAAAGGAAAGTGCTTTTTTTTTTTATATATAATGTTTACATCAGTTCATCCTTCATAGCCAAACTGCATATTGTTCTGCATGACTCAACGTGTCAAATATTAGCTCTGTAATCCGCACAAGTTATCTAACATTCCTACGAAATAAAATTGAAAAAAAAAATCAAGAAAAAGTTAAAAGGAACAAAAAAAAAAAGAGAACATGGCTTCACGTGCAGGGCCAAATTATGGCGAAAATTCTAACTGATATTTAAAGTCTGTGTGTACCTAACATTCTTTCACTTTTTATAGTACCATTTCCATGTCTGTTGCAGTATGTTTGTGCCTTGACTTCTGTTTACAACCGATTCCTAGATATGCTTTCAGTACTGTTTGACCTACTGTGCGTCTAAATTTTTCTTCCATTTTTTTTCTGCCTAGCACCTATGAATATATAGTGAATATTAATGAGAGACGAAAATCTAATTCAGAAGAAGGTTAGTGTTTTTTGGTAAATATTAAAATGCTTTAAAAGTCCTATATGATTTAATTTAAATAAAAGTAGACATCACCTGACTCCTGCATATCCTTTTTCCCCTCTTTTGTTTTGTTTCAGGGTTCGTATGTTTTTCCTTTACAACCAAAGTCACACTGAGCTCGCGATATACACGATAACGGACGTATTTGTAGCCATCACACGATGATCCTCGAGCCTTTGGAGAGACACGGGATGTTTCTGTGTTTCGTCCACGTGTGCATTTAGTTTTCCACACTTTTCCAAAACCTGGAAAAGTACTGAGATGTAAGTAAATGCAGTATCAGCTAAAATGATTACAACTGGTGGGGAATAAGAGCAAAATAAAAGCAAATAAGCTAAACTGTAGGCCAAATTGTAGTGAAACGCTTCTTGAGTTTAAATTAAGAAAGTCTGGATGAAGTGGTGAAAGTTTCTGAGCTTCTCACGTCACCGCAGGCAGCACATGGAATCGCGGAGGCCCGGGCCTGAATGTGAACCTGGGTCCTGTTGCTTTGACATGACTTTGATGACCACTGCAGCATGGCACACTCAGATTCAGGGGCGCCTATATGTTCTCTAACGTTTCAACAAACGGACACTGCCATCTAGTGGACACTCAGGATTTAGGTCATCGGTCGATGGGGGGGGCGGGGGGGGAGTCATTTCCTCCCAGTCAGTCACATTCAGTCTCTCGGTCTTCTTCACTATTGTTTATTTCAGTCAAGGGGCCCTGGTGGGTGCTGAGGCCAATCCCAGGTGACATTGGGGGCGGGGGGGGGGGAGGGGGGTCGTCCTGGACAGGTTGTCATGGGTGGAGTTAGGACAGGTGACCCCAAACATTCATCTTTGGGCAATTTAGAGAAATACTCATAACGTCATGGGGTGAACATGCAAACTCTGCACATGAAGTCACAACACTGACCACCGTACGTGGTCGTGGTGGGCGCATTCAGCCTACAAATTTTCCTCTTATGTCAGACAAAACTGTTGAATTTGTTCCATTCCCAGTTCGTTAACTTGTTTATTTTTACAAAAGCAGCATGCAGAGGTCATTGTCATATTTTCGTTGAAGAAATCGTTCTCTTCCTGCTGCCGTGGACATGAGAGTCACACTGGAGCTGCAACAATAAATCTTTCACATGATGGCAAAATTCAACAATGAGGTGATTGTGTCAAGATTCTGACAATTAAATGTGAATGTTTTCTGCTTTAGCTGTTTCTTTGTGGAGATCAATTGAGCCGCTTTGAACTTGGGGAAAACACCCGAGATGTGCAAAGCAGGCAACGCTTATCAGTCCTGGTAGTGGGTAAATAATTGGCAACACTGTTGTGATTGGAATGGATTTATATGGAGCAGATGAAAGAGCCAGATTCAGTGAGAGGGCAACGGAAATTGTTGAAAAATGTGACTCGATAAGAGTTGGATCGAATATTTAAGTTCCAGTAAAAACAACCTAAAATCAACAATTAAGACGAGCTCCAGCTTTAGACAAGACACATTAAAACAACAATTAAGGATGGTGAAGAGCTTCAGGGCTGCAGGCAGCACTGCATTCAGAACATGCATCATGCAACGTGAAGCTGTGACGGAACTAAACATTGGCGATTCATCATCAGGACTCTTAAAGTCTGTTTTCAGGCTGTTATTACGGGAAAACGATTAATGTGGCCCTGACTCGTTTTTGTGAAATTGTGACACGCCTCACTTTTAACTTTGGAGTTTTATTTTACATCCTATTTTGATGAAATATGGACTTGTGTGAGAGCCACAAATCTCTGCGTCCTGTTTTTAATCTACAGGCCTACATAAGTTTCCACACGTCGCCGTGACCTTTTTTGGTGAAATCGAACAAAGAAAACGCTGACTGCGGAAGCTCCCAGGTGTTTGGCGGGGGGGGGGACGGCTGCAGGCTCTCTGCGTGTAACGGAAGCTCTGTTGGCTCCAAGCAGCCGGGTGCAAATGAGCGGATCGTTATCAGCCTGTTGGAAACCTGAGAATGGCGCATTCATTTGAATGAAGTGTGATGAGGCAGGAGGACAACAAAAAAACAACATGTGTCGGCAGCGGCTTTATCTTCACCAGCAGATCAGGACGAAGGAGGAACAATAGAGCAAAACATTTGCACGTGTGCACAATTTTCACACCGAATTCGTGACATTTTTACTTCCTGTTGATAGCAGTGACTGTAATCAGGAAGTGGAAAGACCACGAGGGGGTCTGACTATTTGTGTTCATTCAATATGGACTCTGAGGCTGTGAAAAGAAACCGTGTGCATTATTGTCACATTTTCAAAGGTTCGAGATCTGATGCCGACTTATTCATTATGGGAAGTGGGATTGCTTTTCCACAAAGCAACAACAGATGTAGCAGCGTGTTGTCTTACAAAGCTCACCAACGAGCCGTGCTGCTCATCAGTTCTCCACTACGCAATGAGGACGATCCATCAGTAACAACGGTGTGTCCATCGCTTCTCCGTAGTAGATGGACTCCAATTATGTAGCACTTTTTCCACCGCTTTCAGGAGGCTCAAAGCACTTCACGTTGCTACTCGGATTTCATATTTAGTCATCAGGCAGGCAGGACACTCGCACACCCCACCGGGACCAGCGGTCAGGCTGAGGAGGGGAATTGAACGACCAACCTAAAAACCAGGAGACTGGTCCACTACATCAGATGAGCCAAAATCACTTTGAAATTTAACCTGTTCTGTTTGAATTACCTCTGATGCAGCAGTGCAGTGATGTTAAAAAAAAAAAAAGAAATATGTGATGGAATCGTTTGCTGGTGTTGTCTCTAGAGGGCGCTGCTGTGCTTTTTCCGGCAGTCTGCTGAGTACCCTGATTAAAAGCAGGCCACAG
>JASSRZ010000072.1:9361023-9382768 GCA_032164315.1 Malacoctenus gilli | reverse complement strand
GTGTGTGTGTGTGTGTGTGTGTGTGTGTGTGTGTGTGTGTGTGTGTGTGTGTGTGTGTGTGTGTGTGTGTGAGCGTCCTTGGCCTTTCAGGGTCCGTTCACAGCCACATGACCACAATGTGTGTCAATGGTCACACAGCTCAGGCGCCGACTTCAGCGGTCCTGCTCAATCAAACACACACTTTCACTGTCAAACGCAAACATTCACACTCACACACAAACACAGAGCGCATCTATACACTGCAGCCACGGAGGCTTTCAGGCCAGAAACCGAGATGGTCTCCAAGAGGAGCCACAAAAGGAAAACGCTTGACTTGCTCTGGAAAATATAAGTCATGGATGCGGCACAATAACAACACAGATGCATTAGGTTGGCTTTCATTCAAAATGAGCAAAATCTAATTTGCAAGATCTAGTTTTTGTTGTGTAAACAATTGAAGTACTGTGCATAAAAAAACACAATACTTTCTGTCCTGATTCTCAGACATAGACAGAGCCATTAGTCCAGAGTAACCTGTGTGTGACCTTCTCTAAAACAGCCTATGGGCTTTTAATTATTGATTTAAAAAAAAGCCATTAAACTCTGCCTTTGCCATTCTTCTTCATGTGACTGACATTCGGAGCAAAGGAACCTTTGTCTCAGCCAAGTTTTGCAGACACAGGAAGCAGGATGAGCGCGAGCGGTGTGGGAGAGGAGGCTCGTTTGGCTCGGCCTGCGGCTGGACTTAAGGTGTGGAAGATAAGAGAAGTCAGAATCTGGAGACGTGTCCGTGTGAGGAAGAGGGAGGAGAAGAAGTGTGGAGGAGCAATGTCCTGCAAATTGCAACAACAACAAAAAAAAAAAAACAGCGAAGGAAACGAGAGAAAGTGTCGGGGCGTGAGGGGAGTTAATCAGGCCCCGATCGCACAATCGGTCATTCAGCCGAGCAGGAAGCTGAGGTCAGAGGAGCGACCTTGATAAGTTGTCCTCCCGCGGAGCTCCTCAGCGTGGCCGCGCCACGAACTGTCCCTCTGCAGCCTCGCACAGAAAAGCCCCTCGCTGGACGCTCGCACAATAGGCTCCTTCTCCGGCCTGAGATGGGCCGCGCCGACGAGACGGACAGAAAGCAGACATTGTGTGGTCTCAAAGATCTCCCAGCCTCCCGCTTCCTCCTGCCGCTCGCTCGTCTGACATTTGGACTTCCTGCTGACGTCCTCTATCTAATCTGCATCATGCCATGTCTCCTCAATTCACTGTAATACAAATGATAAACTAACTGCGGCCATTCTCCCTAAAAAGTCCCCTGCAGGTATTTGTTTGTTAAGATAGCGTCTTCTGGGAGACTTCGCTGTTTCTGCCCAGTCGGTCCCGGATGATTGGCTGTCGCGCTGTGTTAGTTACGGATAATTAGTTGGATGGCTGAACTTATTTAGTGACCTCTTGTTCTGATGTAAGCCAGAGCAGGCTGAGTGTAAATAGAAATGATGAGAGTAATGAGGAAAAAATGGCAAAGGAGGTCATGCAGTCGCACACAGATGATGATTCTGGACTGCGCCAGTTGTTTGTTTAGGGCGTCAAAGATTTCCTTTTTCGCCGGTGAAGAAACGCTGTGGACAACCCCAAGTGTCCACTGGTGTTTTGCAAGAATCCGACCATCTTGGACCCGTTCAACCAACGTGGCTTCAATCCAAACGTGGCCATGAGAAACAGACGCTGATGCACGCAGTGATTACGTTCCAGCAATTCCTTTGAAACGACTCCGCCGATGTGTGGGAAACCGTTGATTCGAAGCGTCTGCTGTGGGGGAAGAAGGCGGCATCTGAAAGCGGAAGGAGCTGCATCAGAAAGCATCGGCTTGTCCCGGGCAGATCCGTCGGTCTCGGAGGATCAGCTGGGCCCGCTGTGGGTACGAGGGGCGCGTCATGTGACTGTGCGCGGCGTCAGAGGAGCAGCGTTGGAGAATCATGTGAGGGAGCAGATTCACCGATAACTCAGTCTGCTGGAGGTTCGAAATAATTGAGGGTGAACATCATTGGAGCCGACTACAAACAAAACACTTTTTATTCCCTGTCTTTGAATGTTTTCCTTGTGTTCAATCAGATTTGTACTGAGCTTGGAGGATTTTCAGAAGTATTTTCTTTGGTTGCCATTCTGATGCTATTTCCCATGGGCAATGCTGTGAAAAAGATACATTTGAGAATAGGATTTTGTTTTTCAACTTTTATTTTGACAGAACCAACAATGGATGAATGAACGAGAACGTGGAAACACATCGAACGTGTTTGATTTTGAGTACTTTCTAGATCTTTCACCCGAATCGTGAATGAAATCTTCTCTTTCTTCTTCTTCTTTTGATCTCTGCGTAGCAAACGGGGACAGAAGCTCCAGGATGGCGGCGTGGCACCTCCTCACGGCCCCCTGTGTCAACAACACGGCCCAGTGGAGGTGGGCTACTGCCGGCAACAGATGGCTGCCCGCCGCACCTGGACCACTGTTGATTTTAACCAAAGCTGTCGGTCCTAATGCAGACCGCATGACTGAGTGCACACCTCAGGACCACTGATGGAGTGAAATATTAAACTTAGACCCCCTCCACCCCCCCACCTCTCACTGCTTACACACACACAATGCTCGGACTGTCTTGCAGAAGGTTTACCTCCATTTTTTTGCTCATTGTGACAGAAAGAAGCCTTCAATCATTGTCACCCTGGAGTTGAATGACCAAAACTGACGACTTTTACAGTTGGTCAGAAAGCACTTTTATCCCCTTTTTTTCTCCTTCTCTTCTTCTTGCCGTCCAAACATTGAACAAGTTATTTTTAACTTCCTGTTACATCCATAAACACCGACTGCGACAGACTGGATGATCCTTTGCAAACACAGTCCGAGTTGTGTCTCAACTCGAAAAACCTGCGCTGGTGCAACAAAATGCGGTGCACCACAAATCATCGCAACCTCCTGAATCAATCTCCAATCAGCTCTGCTGCAAATCCAACACTGTTTTTGAACTCCGGGTGGAAAGGTGAGACATGTAGGCACACGAAACTAAACAAAAACTTGGGTTTTGGCCATGTTTGACTTGCGCTGCGGCTCTATTACACAATTCGCCCGTCATTTTTATCCACTAATACAGCTGATGCCACCATCAAAGTCTGTATTCATTGAAGAGATAACTTTCAGTTTTTGGCCCAGCTTGTAAAGACATGAATCAACTTGAAACTTGTAAATTTTGATTGAGTTAAATTTATCCTTATCACTGAAATTGAAATGTGTCAAAATTCTTGCTATAGGATCGACGTGCACATTTTGACAGCAAATGAGTCAGAGCAGCCGGAGAAGAAAGAAAAATCGCGGATGTCGAAACCGCTTTGAAATCCGTCAACGACTGCTCTCGTAACCTGATTTTCAAGTCGTGCTTTGGAGCCGAAAAGTGAGTGGATGGTGCACGAAATAGTGAGGTGGGTCATGTGACAGTGGGTCGTTCGTGACAGTCTCACTGTACTGACAAACAATTGCGATTCTGACAGTTATTTCGGGGCCTAACAGGAGTCAGGTGGAGGAGGACAGAGGCCGGCTCAGTGTCCTGCAGTCACGAGGGGAGGTTTTGTTGACGGCATCTGACAGTTTGGTCTCCTTCACTCAAGACAACCACCAGACCGAAGTTTATCTGCGTCTAAAATCCTGAACAATCACATTATTTCTGTGATTTTTGGTAAATCTTTTTGAATATTTCCTATTATTGAATTAAGACATAGATGGGCAGGACACACCATTAAAAAAGCCTGTCCAAACGTTCCATGTGCTCAAAGCACCACAGTTTTCAGTTAAATGATTTTGATTTTTATATTTTGTTTTGCTTGCAGCTCAAGGAAAAAGTGATCACATACAGTAAAAGTTAAATTTTTTAAATTTTTTTTGAAATGATCTTTATGTTTATTTAAATTCTATATCCGAGCGCTGTCATGGAAACTGCCTTGAGTGACAATTCGCTGGCAGAAGCGGAGCTCCGCGCACGTGTTGGCGGTAAAAACCGTCGATATTTCAAACATCCGCGAGCCTTGAGGCTTCTCAGCCAAACTGCCACTTTTAGGAGGAACCTGTCGTCGCTCCCACACCTTTGGTCCCTCGACGAGAATGCGAATGGCAGATTAACAGAAGTTTGACACGGATGAGTCAGGAAACGGGACGGATCACTTTTACTCCCAAGGCAGAGCAATATTGAAACTCTGCAGACGTCCTCAGACCGGGTGAACCGGCCCCGTAGGAAGGGGGAAACAGCGAGCGGGATGCAGCGTGGGAACAAAAAAAAACCCCTGCGAGTAACGAGTGCTCTCGCATGACCTCCGGAGGTTCAACGCTCTGTGAAACAAGGATGGATGTCACTTAAAAAAGTGACTGAATCAACAGGCAACAGATGGATTGCCAAGAAAATTTTGACATTTATGTTTGCCAGAGGATAAATCTGACTGACTCCAGTGACACTTATTTTTCTTTTAGTGCCACCATGAGTCTGACACACAGAGCGGAAGTTTCTCTGATTTTTTTCATATTTCTGTGAAATTTGCAACTCGTCAGAAAAAATTCAGAATTTTTGCTTGGAATTATTTTTCAACTAAATTCTTTTTTTTTTTTTTAAACTTTATCTATTTTATACTTTAGATACTTTTTAAATACTTGCAAAACATCATGTTGACATAGGTGAAAAAACAAAAATATTCATCGCTTTGGCTAATGCTAAATGGTTTGTTAGCATTTAGCTTGAAAACCTCAACAAAATCTGAGGGAAGCGTTGGTGCCAGCTGTGAAGGCCACCATGTAAAGTTACTTGTTACAGTAGCTCTGCTGTGTTTGGTCGGAGTGATGTAGTGACTGATAAACACAATAACTTCAAGATTTCCTTCTCTCAATACTTTTGTCAAATGTTCTGAAACAGCTGCTGCCGGCGAGTTGGCGAGTTTTACCCAAAACACGCAGAACCAAAGCAAAATTACGTCAGCCTGCATTTCCAAGGTGTCGCTACCGTCCACGTGTCGGTGATTTAACTCAAGTGTTTTGTTGCTGACTTTTTCTCCTGCCATCAGCCTGCGAATCTGTTTCTATCAAACACTGGCAACATTGATATCATCTCAGTTCAGCTCAACCCGATAAGTGTTCCTTCAGATATGCCTCACTGCAGGACCCAATAAAAAGTTCAGAACTGTGGAGGTGCTTAAAGAGTCTATAAATCCAACGTTTCAAAAACCTTCAGAGCAGCTATGAGCTGATGTCATGTATTGCATAATAACGGTGAAAAATCTCATAGATTCTGACAAAAAAGATCAAAATTGAAGAGATCTGTTTGTGACTTAAGTATTCTTTCCATTAGATTTGGCTGTTATGAAACTATCTAATTTGGCAAAGTTTAAAACGCCAGCAACCAGTTCCTTATTTCATTGCCACATACAACAGTTTTCACATGATTTTATTAGTTTGGTTCCAACGGGTTCCAATAAAGCAGTTTGTTCTTATTCTTGGCTAATTCACTACCCAAATCAGAAAATAACATAATAGCTGTGGCTTTAGGCCAGATATTTGAAGCACATGCTGGAGATGAACGGAACAAAAATTAGACAGGACAAGATAACGAGGCGTTATTTAAAGCCTCCGTCACACACAATTGCACACACACACCAGCACACACACACGCAGTCGCTGACTTTATGACCACGACAGTTGTGGTGACCCGAGGCACCGCGGCGTCCGTATAGCTGCAGGGCTCAGCAATACAGCGGCTTCTACATCTGACAGCACAGACTGACCACTGTGCTGCTAATTACTGCGCTGCTCAGTTCCGTCACCTCCGTGGCCCCTTGTGACTTGTCACAACCCACTCAGCACACAGACCGTCACCCCAATCCCCCCCCCCCCGACACAGCCTGAGACATGAGAGCGTGATGCGACTGGCTCAGGAAGTGCTAAAACATGCTCTTTGATTTCATATTAACATGTGAAACGAGCTCTGGTGTTGATTGCATCTGTTTACTTCACTTCCCCTCTCTTTCATCCCTGCATCATTAAGCACATCAACAGCCCGCGATCTAATCAGGAGTCGATCGTCTCTGTCGCTTCTGTTCTCCGTGTTGCCTTGTCACCTTCTGTGTTTGAATGCAGACACAAGCCAAACTCGATGGAATAAAGCCCTCAGATAATGCTGTTTACACAGTGAAATCAGGCCTCGCTCTTGGCCGGCGTTCAGCAGCGTGAGGCTGAGGATCGCATCCCACTCGGTGCAGATTAAACACGTCTGCCCAGCGGCAAGTAAAACCCACATTCCAGCTGAGAGGTGAACTCGTGAGCTGTTTTCACATGTTGGTCTAAATCAAGCTACAAATTGATTTTTAAGGTGGTTTTTTTTTTGCAGTTTATTCCTCTTACTGTGTGTCCAGCTCTGTTTGTTTCAGCTTTCTTTGCAACGATGGATACCTGCATTTTTTTTTTATGGGAAAGCGAAATATCTTGATTTGTTCTGAAGACTCGGGTGAAAAGATGGATGCAGGTGGTGTGTAAAAGTGTCAGTCCAACAAACTCTCCTAGAACATCACTGTGGTATACAGGCTCATCCAAAACATACACTCTGGTCACAGTTTTGGATGCACACATGCCAGCGAGAAGCAGGATTGAGGTGAAACTGCTTACCAGCGGTAGAAAATGTTTGATGGGCTATTGGCTCGGTTTAACTGGGATATTTTAACTGGCACAGCATATTATTTGCTGTGTTTGCATACGTTTGCTTCATTCTTCACTGTCATCACAGTCGCAAAGTGAAAATGTGCAAATCAGGAAGGATGCAGTCATAGAAGATTTATAACTTGGGCTTTGATCTCTGAATAACAGTTCCTTTGACTGACAAAGATCTTTTCGATGGTGGTTAAAAAAAACTGTGACATGTTGTGGAAAACGTATGACATGCTGCTGCTTGTTTTCGGCTGCGCCCCGCTGTGTACAAGAAGAATTAGAAACCACACAATAATCACAGGTAGAAACGCAAACGGAACTGCTGCCATTGATTAGACCTAATGTTGTTATCAGGCCAGCCAGTGAAACGCTCCTTTATCTGCTCGCAAAGAGGTGAATACAGCGCTCCTTTGTGTACAGCTGCTTTTCCCGACATGTGCTCTCCTAATAGGGTTGATGTGGTCATTGCACCTCCTCCTCCTCCTCCTCCCGATTCTGTAGCCCAGCAGGCAGCAGTGGGGCGCGCGATCCTCCAATGAGGAGTGGCAGCGAGCTTTTATGTCACATCATCAGACCACACCAGGCTTCTCTCCGTGCGTCTCCTCTTTTCCCTCTCATCTTTTCCTTTCACTCTCTCCTCTGATCTCCGAGGACTCTCCCTCCTGTGCAGACACAAAGTGACCCCGCAGGACATCTCATAACCACCAGAAAGGCTTGAAATGAGCTGTTAATACAGCTTTCTGACAGGCAAATGATCTGGCATACGTGTGTTCTCTGTTATTTTTTATCCTCAGACATTTGTGGTAAGAGTGGTGATAGGAAGGCACAAGATTGATGACCCAGTTTGAATTTCTCCGTATGTGTTTGTTCACAAACCAGTGCCTGAATGTAAAAAGTGAACATGAATGAAAACAGTAGTTTGACAAGATTAAACAGTACATTCAGATCATCAAACCAGTTTTTGTCATTAATAACAAAACTCCAATCACTCAATTATACTTTAGAAATTCTTAGTGAGATATATATTTATCCCACACTGGGACCTGTTATTGTTACGCCTGTATGTTAAAAATGCAGTAAAAATGAAAATATGCTCCTAAAGATATATAAAATAGAAAGGAAGTTGTTGCAACAAATGCACAAACAGGAGATGAGACATAGCATCTGGATGTTGGGACGTCGTGATTTTAAACCAAAACAGGAAAGTCTGTTACCTGAATGGGTCTTTTCATTCGTGGCGCTGTTTCATGTTCGCCAGCGAGCGTCGTTCACGAAGCCCATCTTTCATGCACTTTGCGCGTCTCGGTGACGGACTGCCCCGAGGACGCTGCCGGGAGGAACATCTGGTTTGGGGCGATGCTCTTTGGTCTTTTAATGGCCTCTGCGAAAGGGCACATCGGTGGCAGGGATGATAAATCTGAACAATGAGAGAGCCAGTAAAGGAGTCGGCAGGGGTCCGACCGTGCAGGCACAGGAAGTGTGGCTCCTCTTGACCCCTGAACCCCGAGGTGCTGTGTGCCCTTTGGCCCCCCCTCTGCAGGACGCCTCACACCCGGATGCTTTAATGTACAGTGGACTTCATGTACATCTAACCCCTCCAATACATCTGACAGTTGATATTTAGAGATTTGTTTAACGTGGGAGTGTTGATTTATGGGTGGAAAAGCAGTTGCGGGAAGTGTTGTGAAAGAAATGACTCGGGATAGTCAATGAGAAATGTGACCAAAATGACCTTAATGCAGAGTTGAGTATCATCTGTGAAGGATGCATCTGAGAGTGCTGTCAGTTTGTGTCGATGATTCCTTAACCACTCGATATGTCACGATCAGCATCTGCGTTTTAGACTCAAAGTTGCCCATTGCAGCACTTCATTAGACGATCAGCTTGTCTTTTTGTTGAAGCTGCCGTAGCGACAAAGGGTGGAACGCCGACTAAAACATGACAGAGGAACAAACACAAGTAGCCATCGGTTTCGTTTGACCGGCATGCACACAGACGGGCGGTGCAGGGGCATGCAGTCATTTATTAATTTGCAACACCTGACCGATTAGCCACGCCCCTTTAGACGATCAGTGTAAGAGCACAATCACCAGCAACAATGCTCCAACACTTTTCCTGCGGCCGTCCGGCGCCTGCCGCTGACCAACAGTCACTTGTTAACACCACGGAGAGAATTGGACTTTACAACAGTCTGGCACTCAAACGGCGGTGGCCGACAGTTGTTTACGTGCGGCTTCCCTCAATTAGTGGCGAGCAGATGTCACGGTGGTTGAAAGGGATCAATAGGGTCAGTCGCGGGCGGACCAGTCCAGAGTGCGGCTACGCGTTTTACAACGCAGGCTGGCACGGACCGCTGGGACCCGAGCTGCTGATCATAAAAGAGAAAAGTGTGGAGGTGCGAGGAAAGGGGGCACGCGGAGACAGAAGGGGGTCCACGAGGAGTAGCAGGCGCCTGCACAGCAGTGACCCGCTCGACCTGGCGGGCTGCCCTTCCATTCGAGTTCATCTGTTTTTGAGATGCTGCGGCCAAACAAACTGATGATCCAGGGCTATATAAGGAGAGGCCGGCCGAGAGCTGCTGAGTCTGAGCAGCGCCGCTCACTTCTGCTTGTCCTCCCTATAGGCAGACGTTTACAGCAGCTTGTCCAAACAAAAGCACGTGAGGCGGATACGCAGGGGGGGGAAGGTTTTACATCATGTGTCCAACGCCATATTTGGAGGGGAGTGACAGCTGCGTCTCATCACGCTGTTTCGGACAGTTTATCTCAAGTCTTCTGGCAAAACCTTGAAAAACTTTCACTCGGCTCTTTTTCTGTATATTTATCGAAGTATAAGAAGCACTTGTTCACAGAAGTACTGCAAAGACACGCCTGTGCAGAATGTAGTATTTCTGAAATGACCCTCCTTCCTCAGTAACCGCTAACATAAAATTAACTGGCCTCAGTTTATATGCAACGTCCACCGCTTTTTCCGAACCCCGACCTGACAGGCGAAAACCGCGTTCTGCAGGCCTCTGTCTGTGTTTTTTTTGTCCCAGGCCGCTTTGGGAAATGCGAGCGAGCCGTTTCTTCAGTTGGGAGAAGGTGCGCCCTTTTGTGAAGGAATCCAATTTCAATTAGTTTGGCAGTGAAAACCTTCCGAGCTCTCATTTTGTTGAGTGGACCACAGCTGGACTCTACCAGCAGTCGGCTGGCTCTCGCGCCGCCCCCCCCCCCTTCTCCCACCTCCTCTCTCTCCCAGCACACCATCCATCTCCTGTTTCAGGTTTTTACATGTGGTCTCACACCTGATGCTGTGTGACTCTGGTGCTGCAATACAATCACGGTCGCAGAGCGCCTCGTCCAATCAGGATAATTGGCACCAGACTACAAACTACAAAAGGAGGGTGATTTGTTTCTTGGGTGGGTTTATGAGTGGATGTATTTCTGTTGGGTTTGCATCCTTTACTGGCATTCAGCAGGGTCTGTCGGAGGAAGGAGGGGATATCTGCTTTCTAAATAGATTTCATTCGACAGATGATTTGAATTGCGTCAAAGGAGAGTGACCTTTGTAGTGTTGGATTTTGAAGAGGCCATTGTTTCTCATAAAATGTTTGAACAACTATTTGAGGTGAATCTAGAATCTCAGAAATAGTAGCACAGAACCAACAGGCAACGGTGGATTTTATGGTTGAAAGCGACGACAGCACCTATGACTTCAGTTTGCGTCAACAATATTTCATCCTGGATTCCAAAATGTCGTGTCCTCGAACTTTTCTCAAGTTCGTGAAACAAACTCATTTTTGTGAGGAGTTCTAAAGAACAGAAAGATGAGGACGAGGTGATCGTTTTGGACTTACCACTGCAATGATTTCTGTAAATGATCGATCATTTCGTAGTAGCTGGCATTACTACTCGCAGCACGAGTACACCAGGTAATTGTGAGACCTCGTGCGAGTGCTGTGTGAAAGCTGCAACTTTAAATTTTGTTGCGCGATCAGTTTTTTCAAATGCGTTTCCATCCGACAGGTGCGAACACCTCAGATGCTACAAATCTTGCTTCGGTTTTTTTCTGTAGTCGGTGTGAAAACCACACAGATCGCCAGGAATACCTTCACACAGATAAATCTATTGTAGTGCCAAACAAATGGCCTGTGACACTTTTGCCCACTGTCGTAGGTAATGATGTTTTGGAAAACTCTCAAGCGCCAATGATAAACAACTCGAGATAAATGTGAAGTTTCTGATCTGAATCCAGCTGGTGGACAGTCGGTTGCCGCTCTTGATGGCAGCGTCGCGCTGAGCTGTGCGGCAGCTGCGTCTTCCCCTGACATCCAGGTGTGAAAAGCTTTTGGAAGCAGCGAGGGCGAGGGAAAAAGCTCTCTCTGAAACCGGGGCCAACGAAACCACAACCACGTGCGCGACGAGGTTCACGCAGGGACGACGAGCTTCGACACGACGAGGCGATGGCAAGATTGGAAGTCGAGATAGAAAGCGTGTGGGATGAAAATAGGAAACGCGGAGGAGAAAGATAACGGGAGACATTTGCCTTCGATTGCTTAAAATCACTTCACTGAAGCCGGACTGTTTATTTACGTTCGCTCTGTTTTTTCAAGCAGATGTGTGAAATTAACGGGGTCCTTATCTTACACAAATTCACCTTGTCACACTGTAGCAGTAAAACAAATGTGTGGCTCCTTGTTTATCGTGGCAAAACAGATTTATCAGGAGAAGCAAAACAAGAAGGAATCGGCGCGCAGCCATCAGCTAGATAATCGCCCTCGCCTCGCTGTGAGATTTTGCAGCGTCGGGATCGCGGCTTGCGGCGAGCGGTCCCAACTGCTCCGCGGCTCTGCTCCGTCCCAGCGTTTAATCACGAAGCCACGCCAAGGGAAAAACTCCCCGTCTGAGGCCAGAGCGAGGCATCTGGCTGACCGCAGCCGAGATTCTCGTGTTCAAATATAGACACGAGCGGCGGCACGCGATGACAAAGGGAGCGCATTCTTTCCCAGCACAGGGCTGCAGCACACACCCTGGAGCCTAAAACCAGCTTTGTTTGATTGTCACTTCAGCAAATAAACAATCGCAGGGACCTTTTGAGCAAACCCACGGAGAGCTTTCTGTTTAGTGGCTTCGTGTCCACTCTTCTCCCCTCACTCATAAAACCCATGGAAGCGTTGTCTGCACCATCGCCTGCAGCACATCCTCTGTCTACCGTGGTTTATTTCTGTCCTCAGCGGATTATAGTGCTTGTGCGAGAGCGCAGATGCATCTGGTCGCTGTCGGCAGCGAGGAGGGCAGTGGAGTTATGGCATCATGGGAACAATACAGCATCGGAGCAGACAGTTGTTGTGAACTGTTCCGATGCTGGCGCGGCTGCATGTACAGAGCGCCCACATCTGCTGCATGTCTGTCGGACGCAGCTCGCTGTCGAGAGGCCCACGGCTCATTTGCGGCACCTGGAAGGTATGAGGGAGGGGGGAGGGGGGGCTCGGCCCACCACGACAACGGGACAAAGGATTTGCAGTCAAGCAAACGAGCACACAGCAGGAGACAGGACACCGGGTGGAAATAAAGGGATCTTGACTCCGATGATGGGAAAATACAGCCAGCAGGAGGTGAAAGATGGCGAGTTTGTGATAGACAGAAATCGCTGCAGCTTGATCCCACAACCGAGTTAACTCAAATCATACTTATAGAGCTCAATGCAATTAAAAAAAATACAAAATAAATCACACTTTTTGAGGAATGTACAGTGAGATAGTGGTTAGAACTCCCCAGTAGGGCCTCCAGGGAAAGAATGCCCCATGTTCGAGCCTGGGCGTGGCAGCCGTCCTGTGTGACATCTGCATGTCCTCCACATGCTTGCATGACTCACAGAAGTTCACTTGGTGACTCCAGAAATTGACGGTAGGTGTGAGCGCGTCGCTCTGTGCTTGTGTCGTGATGAACTGGCTTCCTGTCTGGGGTGGACCCCGACTCAGCCCAACGTCAGCTGGGATCAGCTTCAGGTTGGGTAAATCCGTAGAAGATGGATTTTGCTTCTTTTCTGTTTGCGGTTGTGAGAATACTGAGATGTGGCTCAACATAAGATATATGTTACCGAAAACGTGCCCACTTTTATCATCCCAAAGCAATATACCATAATGATTAGACTGTCTGATCCGAGCATAAAGTCTCAATGAATTATTAGATTCAAAATGTACATTTAATGTCTCCCAATAAAAGTGCTGTTTTTATGACTCCTGACAGTGTTGCATATCACATTGGGAGCAAATTGTAACCATGTATAGATGTGTGGATCGTAATTTACAGTACTGTGCCGGCCGTACGAGTGCACTGCTCAGCAGATTTATGTAATAACCACCCCCCCCCCTTCTTTTTTATAGGATCAGATACTACCAATCTGTGCCATGAGCATTGTTTGTGACAACAAATAAGATTCATTTCTTTCTCAGTTCATCCACCTCGTCCATTGAATATCCCATATTCACTCAGAGAGGCGAAAGGGGCGAGTAGAAAACTTCCAACTAAGGAGGGAACTCCATGAACAGGTCACCAGTTTTTACTGCTGAGCTAACACAGAGCGCCAGACAGCCACCTGTGCACACTTTCATACCTGTAGCCATTTAAAAAATCACGAGTTAGCGCAGCATGCATGCAGTGAATTGTGGTAGGAAGCACCTGGAGACAAACCAGATACAAACCAAAACGAACGTTCGAACCTTGAACCTGACTGTTGTTGGGCAGCAGAGCCGTCCACTGTGAGAGAGAACGCTGAGAACAGAGCCCTTCAGTTTGGGGGGGGGAACTTTTGAGAATGGTTCTTGTTTAGGTTTCTCTTTTCTTGGTCCCTGCACACAGTGTAAACAATAGTTCTCCGAGATATAACAGCGTGGCCCCTGGAGACCCTGCCCGCAGTGTGGGGGGTCCAACTTCTGGCACACTTCCCTTGACCTCTGGGTTATCACTATGGTGATCCTGGCTACAGCACCCATGAGGGATGGTCGCGGGCTACTGGGTGATACCTGGACAGACATCACAAGCTGGTGTACCGGTCACTGAGGAGTCATTGTCTCCACCGAGACGAACATTCTGACATATGTTGTTGTCACATTATTGTGGATATGTACAAGTAACAATGTCAGGAACAATAATTGTAAACATTACATCATCAAATAAAGACTTGGATTGGATTTCAGCATGCTGGAGTGACTCAAATTTCAACATTGAAACATTTGTGAATTTAACTTACAGCTGTCTTTATTCACTTCACGTGGAAGTTTAGAAGCCTTAAATCAACCTCCAATCTCTTAAAATAAAGTCCTGAGAACGATGCATTATCCCGTTGTTTCAGAGTGTAGAAGTAAACTCGCAGACGAGCTTGTAAATCTTGTGTTGAACAAGACCTTGTCGGAGCTGCTGCGCGAGCACGACGCTGACGGGCGAGTGCAATAGCGGCAGAGTGACTGTGTTTGGGTTGAGAGCAGGGTCAGCTGGATTTTTCTTGACAGTTTTATACACCCGACGGACGACCGGTCGCTTGCAGTGTGACGCTCAGGTATTACCTTCCGCCGTTCGAGGGGTTTAAAAGCAGGCGGTGGTGGTATGTCGCATGCTGTATTTATGTTTGGATCCCTGTTTGACCGCGCGGGGCCCCGCGCAGAGCCCAGGGCCGGGGTGACTCCTCCACCCGGGCAGGCTCCCCGTGTGTTGACATTTGGAAAAAAAAAAAGCCAAAACCCCACTCAGCAGTGTAACGCGAGCTCCACATGTGGCGGGCAGTTTAGCCAGGAGAGTGAAAAGAGAGCAAAAAAAAAAAAAAAAAGTGGTCATAAAATGAAAAAGAAATAATGAAGGAAATACCCCACACCCCGCGAGATGAGGGAGATGAGTTTCAAAGCTGCTCCCTCCCTCGATTCCTTCTTCATTCTGTGTGTGTGTGTGTGTGTGCAGGCTGAAGCAGCTGAGAGTGGTTTCAGCTGGGCTTTCGCTCAAATCGACTGTCAGGGAAAATCTGTTTCCAATATGGGAGCTTCCTGTGAATACAGGAAACAGGCCGCCACACAAAGCAGGCCTGTGTCCACCAACCCATGCAGTTACTTCACTCCTTTAACTGCATTTCTGCACAGCGCAGCCCGCTGTGCCCCCCAGATTCAGCCGGACAGGACCCGACCAGTTCGAATAACTCCAAAGTAACGCCATGTACAGGCAGAATGGAAACTCTCACTGGGTGTCTGCTTTAGAAAATGTGAGTATTCAGTCAAAAAAACACACCAAAAAACAGTCACAGTTCATTAGGGCTCCTGTGGGATGACGAACAAGTTTCCACAGTTTGAGCACCGAAATGCCAGTAAGGAGAGTTTTATATTTGAGAGGACAAACTTTTACAGAAAGTCATTTCTGTCCCAATATTAGGAGAATGTTTCCTCTTCGAACGCTTAACGAGCAGGATTACAAACATTCCTTGAAGAGGGGAAACACATGTGAAGCTACAACATTTCAACCTTTTCTTTCTCCGCATGTGATGACAAGGATTATCATCCATTAATGACATCAATACTCTCCTTTTAAACCACTGTTTGATCCCCTTATTGGAAAATCCCTGCACCAAAGCGTCCTGAAGCCTAATTTTTGATCTGAAAACCAGCAGTGTAACACAATATTTCCCTGGGGACACAATGTCATCGCACCCACCACATACCACGGCGGGTTTCAAGGTTCCTGGCTCAGCTCACAGGATGTGACAAGAATCAAAGAGGCTTTTCTGCTAGTTAAATCAGCACAGCCAATACTTTCTCCAGCAGACCCTCCGTTCTGCGGCGCTGGCCAGAATTTCTTGCCTTGGCGAGTCAAGGTCCAATGACTTGACTGTTTTCACAGATGAAATAGGACTCTCCCATAAGCTACTGCAATGAGGACTGCTGTGCAGGAACCAGAAAAAAATTGAGTTTTTTTCCCCTTCTGTAATGTTTTTTTTATGTGTTTTTGCAGCTTCAGAATGAGATGATTAAACTGATATACGATATCAATAAAGCACTCGAGAGAATAACCCTGCAGATTCATCATTCTGCACAGATTAGAATAAATATGAGGAACTCTTTAGAAAGCAACAAAAAAGCAACTCAATTACTAAAAAATGAACACTGAGAAAAGAGACTTTCCTTCAATAATCTATGAAAAATAGTGTTTCTTTTTTTGCATTGATTTTATCCCAAAAGTATAATTGAATTCCCATGTTGAATCTGTTACTAAAAAGCCGATTCAGGTACACAACTGTATATGTGGCACAATGTGATTACACAAAATAGCTCTCATGCATCAGGTCTGCTTTCAGTTGCCACATGCAAAACATTCTCTGTTACCCAAAATAGTCGAGTGAAACCCTTCTGTATGAGGCTGGTATCTGCACATCGACTGACTCCACCGACCCTCTCGCCGTCATCATCTCTGATCTTTACGACGCCTGGGCACGAATTGAGCCTGCAGTTTTGTGCGTAATGGTCCCGTGAAGGTTGTCGCTCTTTGTTTCGCATCATTAAGCTCACAAACAGCAGCCAGGCGAGACTGAGGCACTGAGGGAGCCTCCACTTTGTGTTGGGATGCTGTGCAGAATAACTTTACACTGAACAGCATGTGAGAGTGTGTTCCAGGACATGCTCCCTCCGTCAGTGCAGCCCCCCCCCCTCCCCCCATTTACATTTGGTTGCCCTGCAGCCTTATTTCCATTAAAAAGATGTAGCACGTGGTGGGAATTCAGAAACACTTTCCGAGTTAGGAAAGCGAAGCCTGCAGAGATCTCTCTTTTTCCAGAAGGAACTGAGATGTTTGGTGCAGATATGCAAGGTCGCGCTCACATTATATGAGAGTGTGTGCCTGTGCATCTGTGATGTTTGTATGTAACGGAGATCCTCTTGGCCATTCTTATTCATGTGGGGCATGACTCCATCTGGATCCTGCTCTCTGAACACATGGCAGGTAAGTCAACGCCGAGTAACAAAATACAGGCACAGATGATGAGCTTTTACGGAGAGGAGCTAACCTGTCATTTATCTGATTCTCCACGCAAGGGCAAAGCTTTGCAAAGCAGTCGCACGGCTCCGGAGGTACGTCAGGCCGAATAAACAGACTGTCACGCGTGACAACTTACATTCACCTCACAGGGCCCTGACATGTGCGATGTATGTCAGAAAATGAAACAAAAACAACCCAATTCTTCTTCTTTCTCTGCACCGGACATACTGGCAGCACCACATGTTGTCCTGGCTAACTAATGGAAAGCAGGTGAGTATCAGTCAGCCACTCAGGTCCTGGCACAAGGTCACCGGGGGTTGAAGAGGAAGAGGTCACTCTACCTCAGGGGGCTGACGGGGGCCGAGCGCGCTGAAACTCTGGGAGTCGGTTTTCAATTAAGTCACCGCTCAAAGTGTCACCGGGATATATAGACAGGACAGCGGTCTGCCCGAAGATGAAGCTCCTAATCCATCTTTCCGTTTAAAGCTCAAAGGAATCACAAGAGACCGCACGTCTCCCCCTCAAACGTGGCCGTGACTCTGCCGCTCGTTGCCTCATCCATTACAATTTACTGCTCTGACATCTGCGCGCTCTCTATCTGTCTCTTCATCCCTGGTAATACTTGGAAGGAGGCTCGATCTTTGCATCGCCTTCATGTCACGTCAGTATTGACCACTTCTCTGTCTGAGGCACCAAAAGACCGAGGAATGTTTGACATGACGCTACTTCAAATCAACATGATCAACATACGTTTGGCACCACTTTTAGCATTCAGATGACATTGAGAACTTTTTTCTTACCCCAAAACAGTTTATGTCTGTGAATGGAAACTGTAATAAGTTTGAATACAAACTTAATCAATTAGGATTCTAAGTCGGAGTTCGATAAACTGATGGAACTCTACTTATGATGTTCCTGAGGACTTAAAGTACCCGTGCTGATGTGAAAAAACACAAAATGATAGAACTCTTCAGCATTGTTTATCATGAAGCTCTCTTGTGTTCTTGACTCCCTCGGCCTGGATTTCTGCCCTTGTGCTGCAGAGAAATACTTTTCGTATTCTTTCTGTGAATGTCCGACTCCCATCTGGATCAATGTGCTATCCTGTTTAATGCTTTATGTCAGCTGAGTGAGTGACAGAGCGGAGGCAGGGAATAAAAAACCCTCCGCGGCCGCAGGACGAGACATCGGCAGGACATCCAGGAACCGAAATATTCGGAAGAACTTTATCTCACTGATGGATGGCTCCATCTTGGAAACACAGACATGTAAACCAGATGGCCGAGCGTCTCTGCGACAGGACTCGGATGATTTATAGCATCACTGTAAAGTTCACATGTACATTAGAGTCCCTCATTCTTAGTCAGCAAGTCAATTTATTATGTACAGAGTCCTGCAAAAAGATTTTATATCACTACCTTTTAGAGGAATGATGCACTTTGGGCAGCTTTGGCATCCATCAAGGACTCACTCAGTGTTTTAATCTGTAAACGTTAACTTGACGATGTTTCTGTGGAAAATCCAGAGACAAGTCATGATAATAATAGAGAGAGGCTCTGGCAGACGCTTTAATCAAACAGTTCGTTATAAAAAAATCTTGTGACGACCAGTCAAACTGTCTCCTGGCTTCATCTCAGAGGTCACAAGACCAGCAAAGGCTTCCTCAGGCAAATCTCAAATAAATCCTCTCACCATTGGAATATTACCTATACAATATGATCCGTGTGGCGATATTGCAGGTAATAGTGTGGCACTCATACAATGACAAAAAGCTTAAAAACTACAGCATGGATTTGGATGAAATTCACAGGATTGGCGAGGATTGGTGTCAGGAACAAATGGTCGAGTTTTAGTAATGAATGGTTCACCCGGTGATCCAAAATGAAGGGAAATGTCCTTTCGATGGCATGTTATAACACTGTGTGGCCACTTGGCGGTTCTCTGTGGCGGAAAGATGAACCCAAGAAGTCTCCATGTTCAAACTGCAGAGCAAGAAATGAAATTCTCACAAAGCGATGATCTGTTTTCCTCATTTGCAAGTGATTCTAAAAAGTATGATTTTTCATTTTGAAGGATTTGTAACAAATACCTGCATCAAATAAATGAAAAAGTGATTTATACACAACATTTCAGTCTAGCTCAGTGTAATTTAATGCAGCGATACTGGGTTTTACAAGCCTCCGTTTGAAAAAGCAGCCTTGGCACCTTGGCTTATGCTAAATCTGAATCTACTGCGGGGGAGGCAGAGGATGTGAGGTCGATGTGCTGGCAAAGACTGTATACACAGCAGAGAGCTCAGACAGGTTGTCAGCTGAGTGTGCAGCAACGCCTTGGCAGGCCAGCCTTCCCTGCGATCTGAAGGGGAGGAGAGGAGTGCGGGACGGAGGGCCGGAGGAGGGCGCAGGCCATGCAAAAGGAGTTGAGACCTGGTTTCCTGTGTGTATTTCCTGTGTGTTTAATGTGGAGCTCAGGGCCAGGGCCTGTTTCCTGTGTCTGATGGGTGCCAGGCCCTGAATCCCTCCACAAAGACAACACACCGTAAGACCTCACCCGTGTCAGTGACAGGCCAGGCAGCCGGCACATGCATCAGGACAGTTTCACAGTTTCACAGGGTCCTATATACACAGTCGCAAAGTTAGAAAGTTTACAAATGTATCCATGGAGAGGCTGAAGCTCCCCCCCCGCCCCCTCTGTTAAACAAGCCAAGCGACTGATACCAAGTCCATGCACTGGTCGAGAGATTATAAAGTGTAATTTACACATTTAATTACTGCAAGAAGAAGTACTGGCCCTTCTTCGAGTTAGTCACACATCTGATCATGGACCAAATGTGATCCCTGCAAATTGACATGACAGAGTGAGTGCAGCTCATACAAACACTTTGTTATGAAAAGACAAATGTCAGGATTATTGAAAACAAGACACAATAATAAAAAAAAACCCACACAATGCCTTTTACGAACGTTTTTTTGGTAGACTCAAACTCCTTTTAACAAGCCACTAAATGTTACTGAATCTGCTCTGTAGAGCTGGGAACAGAAGAACAAAGCTGCACGAACCAGAAATTAAAAATATGAGGTGAAAAGCACAAAAAAAGTACGTTTGGTGATATTTTATCAACCGAGCCTTTCGAAAAGTGTTTGACGAACATTTGGTGGAACCAAAGATATTTATTACAGCTGCTTTAAAGCCGTCTCTGCAAATTGGTGCTGTTTGAGTTGGGTGTTTGGACATGTGCTGGAGCGTACGAGCCTGAGGTCAGGAGCTCTGACGAAGTGACAAAACCTCACTTGAGAAAAATGGAGCATGTTTGCGCAGTAAGAAAAGCCTAAAACACACAAGTAACACAAACAAGGGGGCCGAGCAGATGGGAGGACAGACGGGGGGAGAGAGCGGAGGAGAAAGAAAGCGGGGAGGGAGCGAGGGAGCGAGGCGGGGACCGCCGAAACGCGACGGGAGCTGTTAATTCATGTCGGACAAGCACAGACACACACTCACTGAAACTGTGACGCACTGGCTGACGACCTGGGACTCTCCACGTTTTGTGTGTGAGCGTGTGGTGTGGAGGAACCAGACATTTGCATCCTCAGCCGTGACGTTGTTTTTTGTTGCGAGGTTCCACAACAACACGACACCTCAGGGTGACGTTTTGGGGAGCGAAATTGAAGCCTGTGTGCGCAAAAAAAAAAAGGCTCACTGAAATGTACAACCATGCATGCAGTGATTTATGGAGGGATGTGGTGGTCAGCCAGGAGCCAGGGTTATACGAGTCCATCAGATACACATAGGTTGGCCAGACTGTCTCCAGGGAGGTGGGGGTGGGGGTGGGGGGGGGGGCACTGATGATGGAAAGAGGCTGCTGGCCCTTCGTCATATTGAACACTTGAAAAAGAGCTCTCGGGCTGCTGCACAGTTCTTGTTTTGTTTTGTAAGAGTTGCACAGCTGTTTGAGAGCTGAACGCTATGGGGTGATGCAGCATCATCAGAACACTGAGACACGCACGTGAGCGTGTTTACCTCGTGCAGGTCAGATCTGTCAACGAGATTCAATCAAATGTTGCATCTATCTGTATTTTCTTGCGGTATTCTGTGTCATCGAGCGAATTTGCATGCATACTTGAAAGAAGACATTCAATTTGTAGTTTAGAAGGGTGTAATGTCTGGAAAATGGGGTGGGGCCAGCGCAGGTTTTACCTGACAGGGGACAGAGCCAGGAGATCAGTGTTTTTCCTGCAGTTCTTCCCACTTTTGCATGGATGTGCTTTGAGAAAGAAACTGCAGAGGGCCCTTATCACAGTGCCTGCCCTCGACTGCTTCGATACTGTTGCACCAACGGACAACTGACTCTTTGTTGAAAGTGTGTAAATGCAAGTTGAATGAAATGTTTGTCAGGAATATCATGATATGCTTTTAAATAAATAGTGGCTTTATACTTAAAGCCAAAATGCATAACAAGCCCATGTATTTTCTTGCCAGACCATTGGTTCATTTTTGGGATGAAAGCAACGCTTTAATAGCATTAAAAGCGTGCGTGCGTGTATGCATGCGTGCGTGTGTGCGTGCGTGTTGAAAGGACTGTGGGGGAAGTCTATATTATGATGAACTAAAGAGACCAAGCTGGGGTCCATTCAAAAAGCTCTCGTGAATAGAAAAGGCCTCTTATCCATTATGAGGAATCCCCAAAGCATTTTCCATCTTTTTCTCAAGCATCGTTGTTTCCTTTCATTACAGAAGACATTTATCAGGGGGGAGGGGGGGGGGACAATCCAATGGGTGGGTTTTTAATTCTTCTAAGAGGAAAAATATCCGCTCCTCTGCTCCTGTAAGATGTAAGACAGCGAACCATTGGCATGGCTGCCGACTACACAAGTCTGAAAACTGAAAACACAATGATGCATCAGTAACTCATTCAAACGCAAACTGAAATACACAAAAACTTTGAGATGGGAGCGGCAGGACTCTTCCATCCAGTCATTGCTCTGTTATTGCGCCACTTTTTGCAGCATCACAAACCAACATGTCTGGACAGGAAGGTGGCCAAAGCCAAGAAGAGAAAAAAA
>JASSRZ010000072.1:9347548-9360923 GCA_032164315.1 Malacoctenus gilli | reverse complement strand
TGGATCCGCCATCCATTACGTTTAAACACATTAGATCCACCCAACGTTTTAAATTTGACAATCAATAATAATTAAACTGGAGTTTTTTTTCTTTTTATTTTTAAGCTTTTTAATTCATATCAAGCCTTTTTCCTTCTCTTATAATCAACTGCCATCTCAACTGTTTGGTCGACCATCTATTTAGAGGTGGGTAGAGATGGACCAATCAGGTAAAGGTAAATTAGGACTCTCTCATTCAACTGTCGGGACACCAAAGCACACTCCACAATTTGGTTGAGAGGACAGCTGATGGTTAAGCTATGCTGCCCTCTAGGGCCACGGTAATGTCATGACATCTCTGAGCGTTTTGCGGGAGCATGACTTGGCAGCTTTTACTACTACATCACCATCACCCTCGGGCCTCCTCCTAATTTTTTTTTCAAGAAAAAATGTATCTAAACATCTATTCAATATGAGTAAATGTTTCATCATTTTTCATGTTTTATACTATCTTCAAGGACTTTGGTAATGCGGGGATACATCTCATACCTCTAAGGATCCCCTATCAGCTTTCCAACAAGACGGAGCCACATGAAGAACCTTCACTTTTTAGATATTGCGGTTAACAAAGTACCTGGAGCTACACTTCACTTGTCACGTTATTCAGGTCTTCTAACCACCACACACAAGAAGGTGGGATTGGCATAAGCTTGTCTGAAACTGTTATTTTATCCTGGACAAGTACAGACGCAAACACCTTAACTGGGCTGCCCTGTGTTGAATGGGCAGACGTGTGGAGAGAATGTGCATCTACAATCAACGGGCAACACGCACAAGCATCAGCAGGAAGTGGTTGGCCGGAAAATGGATCATCTGGTCATTTCGATCACCCCACGTAACAATTCCTCAACATTTAGTGAGAAATGTCCCACGTGGGTCATTTGAATTAATTTTTTTCTCTTCTGTGCTTTTCCATTGCCATAACTGTTTCGATTTGTCACGCATTGTAGAAAGCTCAAATGAATGAGAAATGTTTGCTGTTTTGTATTAGGGTCTTTTGGCCAATCTTAGTTACAAAAAAAAAACCCAAAACAGCCAAGAACCTTCAAAAAAAACATATCAAGTAACTCGCTTCTTCTAAATACAGTTACCGCTTCACAAACTTGTATTGTCCCGTGGCGCCCTCTACTGGTGGTACTGTGAAGTTCATCGTCATTGACTAATCCTTCCATCCACGAAACGACTTTAACTGAACTATGGGTTTGCAGTTTGTACAGAAGAAAGATATTTCAACTAAGACCAATCGGGACAAACAAACAGACAAAAAAGAAACAACTATCCGTGCACATACACAATCGTGTTGCCCTCACTTATTGACTTTGAATGTGTTGGGGTAAAAAAAAATCATGTGTTCCTGAACATAAAAAAAGGTCTGTGCCACATTTAACACTAGAGGACCTCAGAGAGTTGTGCTGATTTATTGGCTCTGACCCAGTTCCAATAAGACCAGACAGATGGGTCATTAAGAAAACCTCAAAATGTCTGGTTGAGACAATACAGGGTGAGGATCTTCTTAGTCATCCGTCTGCAAATCAAAGTGAAGATTATTTCTTTTTTTTTTTATAGTCACAGCAAACAGACTTTTGAAGCTGCAGCGAGCACCAGACTATCAGTTTATATTCTTGTTCCTGTGGAGGGATACAGCCTCAAGCACATGTTGGGAAAAAAAAAATCCCCATTCATTGTTGTGATTCACGCAAATCCTGCCTGTGTCTAATCACGTTCACTTTGATGCTGTCTTTGTGATCCTTAAAACCGCAATAAGATTGTGATAACATGCTCCCACAGACTTCCAATGACTCCCATTGAAAAACAATCAAACTTCACATGGCGCATTGACTCAGTTTCGTGATGCAGTTGAAGGAAACTGAGAAGACGACAAATTATCGGGCTTTTATCAGGCAGCAGTGCGAGATTGTTTTGGTAACAGCACAGTTGGACTTTTGGCAGAGCGTCCATTCAATACTGCTCCAGTTTGGGAGAACTCATTTATTCTATCATTCACCTCATTAGTTATTGGAATAATTGGCATGAGAAGTCACTATAGGTCATTTTTCATTCACAGAAGCCCTCACCATCCTTCTTTTTCGGTGCAAACTTAAGTGCACCCCCATTTTTGCAACATGAATATAATGCAAAGTAGGCTGTGTGTTTAAATCATTGACCTTAATTGACTGCAGTGCCTAAAACTGTCATAATAATTGAACTCATGGGAGTTCTTACTGCTCTCTAATGCATCTTTTTCCATTCCTCACTGATTAACACTATGAAAAAAGCATTTCCTATCTGTGTGAAGGAATGATCCTTTTTTGAGAGGGTTAACCAGTGAGAGGAAGTTGTGTTAATCACATTATCGTCTTATCAGTGGTGCTCCTATTGCTTTTATTTCTCACCACAGCAAACCATTACAAAAAAACCCCAATATGTAGTGATCCAGGACTAACTGCTGTCCAGTTGCTTCATGACAGCTGAGATAAAGCCGCCTTTGCTCTCATTCGGATTGTTAGGTGTTTTTTGTCTTTGGGACATAATATTTTCCAACAGGTGGTAAATTAGCCTCCTAAAATTTTAGAAACAATGTGTTTCAGCATGATGTTGCTTGCATCCACATATAACAGGTAAATGTGCTGATTTGTATAGATTGGAGTCATCCATCGTTATAGTGCAACTTTATCATCTTATCCTAATCCTGATCATCATCACTGAGCACCAACCAGGAGCTCACCTTTCCCTTCACCTGCGTGTAACCTGGAAAACTACATTTTTCACTGACAAATTTGTGAAATATTGCAGCTCCAAAACTTTGACTTCCACAAAAAGATTCATGCAATACAGGTTTGTCTTTTTGTCAGTCCAACATGGAAAAAACACACATTTTTCGATTTGTTACATTTGAGAGGATTTTTCCCCACTGATGGAACTATCTTACCCTAGTCTTACCCTAACTTATATCTTCACAATTGCCGACTTTATTTTACATGTATGTGACAAATCACTCGGAAACCACAATCTGTGCTCTCTGGTGCTCACAATTTAGGTCAAACCTCACGGATGTGTTGTGTCATGTGCTCATAGAGTTTGCCCGGATCAAAATGAGTACAACAAGGACACAAACACACACACACAGACATACAAACCACAGAACCTTTGAGGAAGAGCACAACGGTGCTTAAACTCAATCACTGTGGTATTTGAAAGTCAAAGCCTCTCCAACCTGTTGTTACAGAGAGTTATGGGCCAGCTGAAAAGGCAGAGCGGTATCATTTTGAAAAAGCTAAATCTCCAAGGAAAACACGACCACGCCCGAAACGTAATCACGTGGAACGATTGAAACGGCATTAAGTCACGCTGCGAGGTGTTCATCTGCGGCTGACGGGATTTGCGAGAAGAGTGAAATTGTTTTCATCAAAATATGAAAGTGTGTTTCCTTTGGCCCCGCCTAAGCTTGAGGCTCCAAGACATAGAAATTAAAGAGACGCGGTTGGAGAGCCCACAGCGTTTCCCTCCCCCAAGGTCTCCTTTTACTGGGGACGCAACAAAGTCTCATGTTTGTTCAGTCCCGAGGTTTGACTCTTTTAAAGCACGCAGGATCCTTCAGACGAGAACGGCGATGCCCACCAGAGCTGTTATAGAGGAAACGAACAGCCAAGCCAGACTGGTGAATCATCAAACACAGTGGCACTGTTGACATCCCTCCGTTCAGACTTGCAAGCTGTCTGTGATTAGAAAGTTGGCATTAATTTGGGCCCCTCACAGCCTTTTCACGCAGGTGAAGTTCAGACTTGTGCTGTGAATTGTTTGATAAATTGACCAGAATAGCCTAAAAAGGGAAAAGAAGTAATTGTTTCATATTCCAAGTCGAATCATCTTATCACACATATAAGAAAACGGCCTGAATTGATCTATTTCTGGATTTCAAAATCTTGTTTTAAGATTTATTTTCAAGCGAAATTAGCATGTGAGCTGACGTGCCGTTCAGTGCATGTCATTCGGCCTAATTGCGCATGATATTGGAAAATATGATTTCCAGTTGTTTCTGTCAGACATGTGTTGTGTCTGTGATGTCCATCTGTGCTGGTTGCATGCAAGTCCATAACGTAGTACCCTGAGCACAGCCGGAATACCCAGCAGACCTTCATAATATTCCCTCTCGGCTTGTTTTGATTCACAAATATCCGATAGAATGACGACATGCAACTCTGATGTCCACTTGATTTTTTGTGAGTTAAAAGGAGTCTTTATGTTTCAGAAATATCATTGAGATTTTGTATCCTACAACATTTGGTCGACCCAACCATTGAGCTTATTCTCATAGCATGTCCTGTTATTTTATGCCAACTTTAAATCACAACTTCACCTTCCCAGAACTAAACTGTCATAAATTGCATGTGTTCTCTGTCAAATCTGTAGCTCATTGTAATGACCTCAGCTGTTTCGATTATATTTTTCAGGTCTGAGCGCGTTCTATTCTTCTCAGATTCTTTTCCTTCTCACTTTATTCACTTCCTTCTGTTATGGAAGTATGAGAACAGGTCATCGTGCTATTTGTCACCTGGACAGGTGGTATTTTCGGAGAAAGCTGCAGGCGATCGTGGATCAAAACGAGGGAGCGTGGCGGTTCATCTGCCTCCTCCTGCAGAGGGAAGGTGAGGCAGCAAAGAATTCCTGCTCCGTGATGAGGTAAGACGCTTCTTCCTCGCGTTTCTGCGGCACGACCACACTCAGGACAAAAATGGTCTTAAGCAAACACCAGCACGCTGAGGTTCGGCTCCCGGTGAGACACCGTGGACCCGGGCGGATTTGCCTCTTGTCACCAGTCTGCACTCAGACGTGTAGACACAGTCACAGTAAAACACCAAAATCCACTCAGACAATAGTCTGTTTGAAAAGGTGAAAGGGAAAATGACTCTCCACAGGAAGGAGCTCCGCATTCTGCCGTAATCTCCTCTATCCTCCATGCTGGAACACATCTTTAACTGCAGTTAAACAAGATTAAGATGTGCAGAAAACAGTGGAGGAAGAGAAGACAGACGGTGGGGAGATGAGTGTCAGCCCCAAAGAAGCCTCAGAAAACAAACATTATGAGTCATCTTTTAGTCATTTTAGCATCTTTCTTTAATTTGAATGTGCGCAAAAACTGCAAAACAGAGAGCAAAGAAAGCAGTTACCTTTGAAACGTCATGTCACTTCTTTAGTAAAAACTCGAATCCAAGGAAGTCAAACGTTTCATTACTTGTTACTAGTTGCACCATATGGCCTGGTTCTCTGATTACGGCTGATGTTCCTATCTGAGCCTGTGGGCCCTGACACATATTGAAACGATGATTAATTTTTGTCAAAACACCCAAGTTCAACCCATTCCCTTATAAAACAGGTTCACACTTGTCCATCGCCGCTCACAAGTAGAGGTCGGCCCATTTTTTCCCCTAATTTACAAGCTATGGTTCCCACCTCCTTCATGTCTGTTTTATCCGGTGTGGTTCACCGCCTCCGACAGCCCGGCCTCTCTCCCTCTGAACCCGCCCGTCTGAAGCGAGCGCGCGATAGAAGCGGCTCCGTGTTTGCCAGATGTACTGATGCCTTTTGACTGGCATTTTTCCCGGGCTACGTCGACAGTATGAGATAATGCATAGGACAATTTAAAGGACGGGTTTCACTCACTTTTTCCCTTGCTCTTTGAATGGATCACTGGAGGGTTTTTTTTCCCCCTCCGTGTCACTTTCATAATATTGCAGCAACATAATGAAAAAAGACTCAAAGTCTGGCTTTTTTTGCGTGTAGAAGAATCACACATGCTTCAGCCACATGCCATCGAGTCAAACCCATAAGCTGTTTCCTATTGTCGGCGATGAGGGATACGAAGATGACTACGCAACGATATAAGTTCAGGATGGTCGCTCATGTGCGACGTGCAAACTGTAGCATTTGAGGCCACAAATCATCTTGTCCCGATTGTCGCGAACCAGCAAAGCGTAAAGAAAAGGCAGTGTCAGGAGATCATACACTCTGGGGCTGGAATGTGTTTTTATTAGTGCCGCATGGTTATGGTTTCAGTTTTGTTGGCGGGTTCAAAAAGATCCGACGCTGCGCAGCACACATCTGCCCTGCACAGATTTCTTCCGTCTGCCTTCCTGCCCGCCTGTTTACACCGACCTCTGTCTCTCTCGTTCCGTATAAAGCACCAAAAAAAAAAGAGTTGGCTTCGACCCGATCGCTTTAAAACACGGAATGCAAATAAACAGAGTAAACAGTCATCCGAACAGGCACGTGTCGCTCAGCGAAAGCAACACAAACAGAAAGAAGTGAAGAATTTCCATCACATTAGCTCGATTTTGATTCACGGGTGAAGTTATTGACAGTAAATGTTGTGACTGCGACAGTAAATCGATAAATACGCAACGTTGTTGAGGCCATATTGATGCGAACACTGAAGCCGTTCACAGAGTGAAACTCAGCACTTTAACATGGTTTAAATGCACCAGTTGTTAAAGCCACTGAGATAATAAAATTTGCAAACTTTGTTATTGCTATTTTGAGCAAGTGCTGCTTGGATAACAACAATAGCATAGAATAACGAGTGGAAAAACAATGAGAAACTGGTCAATAAAACTTGGTTGGGGGGATTTAATCTGTGTTAATGTGAATTCTATTGATTTGCCTTCTGGGAGAGTGAGGGGGGGATAAAAGTAAGATAAAAGGGCTGGCTCAATTGACAGCAAACTCACTGAATTGCTCATTAACAGCATCAGTGTTGTGAACAATAAAGATTTACTAGAAGAGGAAGAAGGAAAGAGACTTTGTTTAGAATGGTCCAATCACATCTTAAATGTTGACAAAAAGAGTATCTTTAAATGTAGTTTTAACTGACCTTCAGCTTCCCAAATGCGAAATGTGTGTTAGGGCTTACACCATGTTTGTGACCCTTCATTTATGATATCAAATGTAGTGTTTTCAGAATTTGAAAAAATGTGATTTTTACTACTGTCAATTTTTCAAAACCACCAACACGCCCACTGGAGAAACAAATGCATCTTTATGCCCTGAATTTGAGCAGTTTTAGGATAGATCAATATCGTTAAGCACAATTATCGCAATTATCGCGTGCCTTCCCCAAAAAATGACTATCATTTTTTAGTGGGTTCGTACACTTTCTGTCGGGGTCGGCCCAACATGCCTGCAAAGTATGGCGTGAAGATATGGCTGACCTTTAATGTGTACTCTAGCTATGCTTATTAGATGCAAGTCAATGCAGGCCTGGGAAAGCACGAGATGCGTTCTGTGCTTGATCTGACACATGCGTCGAGGAGGCACATATGTGATCATTTTTTTTCACCTCTAATGAACTCAAGAAGCCTCTCCTAATTACGCCGAACCACAAAGGGTGGGAGCAGCTTTGGCATCGGTTTCGAGACGACTCCCCGCCACCTCTCCTGTCTCTCACCTGAACAGGGATCCTGCAGCGCAGCACCTGAGATCAGTGAATTATGACGACGGGAATCCTGAACCACCCTGGTTTAAAACCGCAACAAAGGAGAACAAAGTGACTGGAAGCTGCAGCTGCTGGAAGATGACTGTACGTTTGGCCGCTGGTTATTTTCCACAGCTGATGCGTTTGTGATGTCAACCCAGTCAATAATTGCTGGATGGCTAATAAGAGGAAGAAACAACTGGGAAGGGCAATAGTACAGTAACCATTCATTCAAGGGAGAGTCACCCTGCATGATACAAGCTGCAGGCACCTGAACGTTCCCCTGCAGAGCAGATTGTGAGAGGCTGTTTTAGCTCACATCATCTGCTTCATTGTTTCATCACAATAAAAGCGTGAGAAAAATTTTTTTAGGAACTTTTGGGCTAATCTTCCAGTAATAGTTGAATTAAAATGCATCTTGCACCAACAAAGTGTACTATTGCTGTATTTTTACTTGCTCTATGTTTTTGCTGTTTCATTCAGAAACACTATATAATATCAAAAATTACCTTTAGTGCACCATTCCTTGCATTTTTGGGGACTTTTGCAGGAAATCTTTCTTGCAATGGTTTAGCAATGATGCTTTAGTGATAAACGACGTTGCCGAGCCAATGAAAGCGTCTGGCAGACCGCAGCGTCTGTCGGTAAATAAAGCCAACGTGCGTGAGATCACGTGACCTGCTCCGTCCACGCTCACCTGGACGAGCGTTACGAAGCCACCGTGTCACGAAGTTGCATGGGCGACCTTCATTGAGCAGCGGGGAGGGACGAGAGGCAAAGGAGAATGGGGATGAAAAAAAGGGAGCGAGACAGAGAGCTGAGGACTCCCCTTCAGGCATCCCAACAAGTCTGGACTGTTCTGCTGCGGCTCATGTTCAGCCCGCGCTGAAGCAAAAAAGAAGAAAAAAAAAAAGAAGCACCCTCGGGATTCAGAAACTGCGCTCTCTGTGCTGACAGCTCCCTGCAGGGATGCAGCGACTGCAGCTCGGTTTCTGAGTCTACACAGTGGATGACCGGGGAGCTGCTCGGCTTTTTTGTTTTTCTTCCCCCCTCATTTTTGACAGTGGACATCTGAGATTACTGCCGCGTGGACCCAGACTGCACGCGGAGCTTCGGCTGGATATGCTACAGGTGGAGAGGCGGGGAGCGGAAGGCTGTGGCCCGGTGCGCGGAGCAGAAATCCTCAGGTAACACGGGGCAGGGGGCGCCTCTGGGTGACAGTGAGCGGGGTTTCTCTGAAGGACAGCCGGACACGACTTGCAGTCCGTGTTTCCTTATGCAGCTCAACCAGAATGTTTCACTTTGTTATCATAATCCTGCAATTTCTCTTCTTTTTGTCCTCTTGAGATAACATTGGAAGCGATAACACTACACATGTTTACATGAAATGTAGCCAGGGCACCACTCCTTAGACTACTGCTTTGCCCTCAGCAGAAAGCCTTGACTTTGAACAAGACCGGGCAGGGCATCTATCACCTCTTTTTCACCCCTGCTGAGATGGAGGTGTAATATTAGAAATCATTCAGGCGAAGTTTCAGGCTGATTATACATGAACATAAATGAACACACATGTGTGCATGTTCCCCTTAACGAAAAGACGTTTTGTTTCGTGGAAAGTATCTTGGAATTTTAAAAAAATGACACATTAAAAAAAACACAAGTCACGTGGCTCTCTTGAAGACATGACTTGAAACCAGCACAGGAAACTCCAACTTTCTACACGCTCACAAAAGCTGCATGTATCAGTTTTTATTGAATGAGAGTACAACCATGTTGACCTCAGCTGACCCGAGTTTGAGGGCATCATCGGCTTCTTTCGTGTGTCTCACTTCAATTTAACTGTCTCTTCTCCAGCTGATGTCTTTGCTGCGGTTTGGCTGACAGCAAGGCGAAAATCCCCCTTGTATATCTGGATTAAACAAAAGACAAAAAGATGAATTAAAAGGGGACTGATGGAAGTTTTCCTCTCTGCCTCATCCTCCCCTCCTCTTTCATTCAGTGCAATGTTGCAATCACGCCTGGTTAGGTTTTTTGGCGTGTCACTGGCGATGTGGACCTGGGGGGCTGGACTGATCCCAAGTGTGTCATCTATGGAGGAGAGCTGCAGCTAATAAATACATTAAACCACCAAACCGCTCCTGCTGCCCTCAATTGGACATTAAGAGAACATATTAATATCAAGAATATTACTTTCAGGCTTGATTAAAGCAATATAAACTGTCAATTGTGCTGGGTAAATGTGTTGATTTTGGCCTCCAGCAGATGAATGTTTGTGTAATTTCGCTGACATTTGTCTATTAATGTTCTGCAGTGAGACAAATGACTTCTGGATAATGAATTCAGTCATTTTCCCAATTGAGTCCATGTGGCTTTTGGGCACAAACTTGTGAAAAGCTGAAATATGACTTCTTTTGCAACTCAAAGGGTCAAGAGGTCTTTTTTTAAAAAAAACGGCTGTGTTGTGCAAATAAAATGTTTTTGTTGGAACTGAGCGATGTCAAGCTGGACCTGAGAGCTCGGTTCGACCTTGCACCTCGAGTTGTTTGGTCCCCTGCACGGCCCCGGAGTTCAGCATTTCACCAGCTGCTTTGGAGCGCCGGCGAAATTTCGGTATGCGAGCACATTTGTCGGAAACCTAATTGGCTGCGACATGTCACCCTCGGTTGATCCCTCTCCGTCCCCCTTGTCCGCTCGTGTCACCCTCTGTCCCACTGACTCATGCGTGTGCTGGGGGAGCACAGCCCTTGCACAACCCTGCACCCGGTCACACTGCAGTGGCCGGTGGCTCACCGACCCCCCCAGGGAGAATGGCATCTCTGCTGAACTTCAGCTCTGTGGTCGCGTTGCCTGAGCTTTTGGAAAGGGCAGTTCTGTCTCTGCTCAAGGTTTGCCGTACGAGTCCTCTTCCATCCCTCATAGGTATTTTTCCTTTCTGTGCACGCATTTCTTCTTTTTTTTTTTTTTTTTTTTTACCTTGCAGTCCACACCTGAATCCTGTTCAGACGGGCTTTGGGAAGTACTTTGCTACTGTGTGTTTGACCTTTTAACCCCACCTGATCGGTTCATTTCCCAGGTGGCCAGCAGTGGGTGTAGCCAAGGCCAGTCGCTTCATAAATTTTAAATCCAGGTGCTAAAGACTCGCTTAGACTCGATATTAACCTATTTATCATTATCGGTTAAAACCGTGGAAAAACGGGCACTTTCGAAAGGAGCACTCCCATAAACTGAACTGAAATCTGGCAAAAATCACTCGGTAATACGAACCAGCAGCAACGCAGACAAACACGGACTGAGTCAAACTCTGAAAATAGACTAAACTTGTGGGCGTGTTTGTGGGATTGGCAGGAAGAGGAAGACGGGGGAAGAAATTTGCTATTTGTGATCCGTCCAGGATTGAGCGTCGCACTTTGCCATCACCTGGTGTTTTTATTGACTCCGACGTCACTGCGTTTCAATTACAGTCTGCTGAGCGAAGGCGGGTTTAGAACGCGCCGGCTGTGTTGAGACTGTGGCCTTCACACCTGGCTCGACCAAAAATAAAGATTGTTTTGTGGCTTTTAAACCGGAAAGGGAAAAAAATATCATGAAAGGTGCACACGCTGATGTGGTTTGTAAGCAGTTAATAGTACATAATTTAATTTTATAAGTGTAAAAGACTTTTGAATGAGTGCTTTGAGTCGTTGAAAAGGGAAATGGGGATTCCATTTGGAACGGATTAAGCTTTATGTGTTTGCTGCATGTTTGGGACTGTTTGGCTTGTGGGCTCTGTATCTTTCCTAGGGAACAAATATTCATCGGTAATTAGAAGCTTGTGGCTCCAAGCGGTGTCTGAAAGTTTGAAAGAGCACAAGTGGAACCAATTCCAGTGGCTATATCAGGTCAGAGTGAAGCTAGGTATTATTAGGTTACTTAGCAATTTTGCAGCATCGTATGTGGCCTGTATTCAATACATGACTGTTATTGTTATGGGAAAAACCTGAGGCTTTAGGTTTCTTCGCTTGACATATTTTGGTTTTGCTGGTAATGATTTGGTGAAAAATCCTTGGTTTAAGTACAGACTGATTAAATAAGTTACATACTATTCATTAAATGAGCCCAGGAAATGTTTCTTTGAGTGCATCTGAAGCGACATGACTGTACATGTTCTGTAGTTATTCGGCTACAGTAAGCTACCAGCAACTGCTTTATTTAATCATGATAAAAAAAAAGTTTCGTCAGTGGTGTTAAGCTGAAAGGTTTATGGATGGAGTACCTTTTAAAAGGGAACATTCATGATAACTGATATTGGTAATTGAGTGTGGAGGCCTGATAGCTGGTGGTAGCAGACATAAAAGCGGTGCCACTGGAGCTGACTGCGCCACAACAAAGGGGGAGACCTTTTAATGCAGTTGTCTGTTTCCTGCGAATGTTTTTGCGAACCTGTCAGTGTGTATCGACCGCAGCTGTTTTTCATGTCGGTTCGCCCCGACAAGGCTCTCCGGCAGTCGGTCTGGATTCAGTCAGCGCTTCAGCAAAATGCCCATCAACGAGAGCAGCCAATGTTCCAGATGATGTTGAGGCTCTTTACATTCTTCTTCAGGCCCACAAAAGTCCCCCCCCCGTGTCTGCCGTCGTCCCTCTGATCCCTCGTATGCATTTGGTTTCCATGACCGAAACGAGTTCACATTGTTTTCTTTGGTTCATGACATTGTGTGTGAGGTTACGTCCCGTCGCTCCTTTGAGTGGATAACCGTTTTTTTTTTTTCTCCTTTGGCTGTACATCTGTCAGCTATTTTCAGAAGCGACTGTGCCGTGCGAGGCCCTTGTAAAAAGGTGAACTTGAGCAGGGGATCCAATGAAACGCCAATGCTACACGCCTATAAATTGTTTTTCCCACAACAATGATAACCGACATCAATGGTTTTTTTGGTCATAACTTGTGGGGAGAACAAAGGTGGCGACGGCGTGACACTGTGCAAACACGTCTCCTCGCAGGACACGATCCGAATTCTTTGCATCCCGTGAAGCAGGAACAACCTGTTACATTTTTCTTCAGATTAGCACATAATGTGCGTGAGGATCCCACATCTGCATCCCAGGCATTCAATAAACGAAGACAGATGCAGAGAAAACATACGTTCAAATGTTTCCTTTCATGTTCCTGTCGAAAATATTCAGGAGCTGATGATTTTTGAGGTGCTCCCAGACATAATAGTTTTGATTGTGAAGAAGTGAATTTTGTAAGACTTTCTAAAACAAAAATACGAAGTGCTCTCATCACACGCAGCTTAAAACAGTAGAAGTAGATCGTGAGTGGAAGATAGAATATAGTGAATCAATACAAGGGATCTTGCCTGAATTCTGCTTGTGAGTTTTTCCAACATGTGGTATTTTTTGTACAAAATGTCCGAGAACTTCGAATTGTAATTTCTTGCAGGACTTCAGTGTGAATTGGAAACATTCACAAGAAGTGTTTTGTTGGTAGTGGTGTGTCTTTTGTTACTAATTAGAGTCTGACATCTGGATGGGTGCAGATTTATAAACCTCCGGATTGATGCATTCTTCTTTGCAATCCATTCAGTCATGAGGAGACTTTAGTTTTTTAATGTACACATGCTGGTTTTACCTGCTGCACATAAACTCTGACTTGTGTGAACATCCGACCAGTAAACACACAATTGCCAAGCTTCAGTTTTATTCCCAACACCACCCAGAGCATGTCCTCATCATATAGGAGGTTTTGTTTTACATTGTTGGATGTCAAGTTGCGTTTCAGCTTTGTCAAATTAGCAAACCCAGATGATTGTTGAGCCCCACTTGTGTGGCCATTTTTTTCCCCTTTCTGATTTATAAGGGCTTTTTGTGGTTGGGCCGCAGTGTGTAATTATG
>JASSRZ010000072.1:9331900-9342051 GCA_032164315.1 Malacoctenus gilli | reverse complement strand
CACACACACACACACACACACACACACACACACACACACACACACACACACACACACACACACACACACACCATCTGCCTCTCGTGAGTAATGCCCATATGGTGTCACTTCTGTCTGAGCGGTGTTATTTGAATGAGAGTTGAGTCACTGTACTGAGCGGAAAACCTACAAAGTGAAGAACCAAAAACATTTTGTGTGGTCTCGTCCTGCTATCAAAGAGGAGACGTGTATACAGCCCGCTATGCACTGCCCACCACCGTAAACTCTGTTTCTCTCTTGTTTGTTCCCTAGCAAACAAGCAGAGTTACAGCTTAGTGTATGTTGCGTCTGGTTTTTGTTTGTTAGTTTATTTCTTTCGTTCATAAATTATGTTACTTTTTGCCCTTTTCAAACAGGCACTATTAGACAAAACTCTCTCGATACATCTATAGGGGTGCTGGAGCCGATCCCAGCTGGCATTTGGCAAAGGCCGGGCAAATACAAGCGGCAGGTCACGTGATTCTTAACAGTTTTAATATTTCAAGTCCTAATCCAAGTCTGGCAGGAAGCCTGACGTTATACACCGAGAATTGGGTTGTGTGTCGGGCAACGTTGGTTAAAAACAACAGTCAGATTTGTTGAATTTACCGTTTCGCAAAGACATCCTGAACCACGCCCTGCAAAGAAAAGATCTGCGACGACGGTGCTTTGAGATTCGTCGAGGCAAATAAGACCGGGGTTAGAGAGTAATCTCATAGATCTGCGGTATCGGGACAGTGTTTGCTCGCTGCGGGAGTGGCGATCTGGCCAAAACGGTTCGAAAGACTTAACGCAGAATTCTCGGTGCATTATCATGCAAAGCAATAAATAAACACACGTAACTTTGAGGACTAAAATGTCCACAGCAGGAGAACACCGAGAGAGATGTGACGCTTTCCCAGAAATTACACAGGAACTGCAAAAATGAATGATTCGATATTCTTAGCTCAGCATTTTCTAAAGTCAGTGTCATTTTTGAGTATGTTGGAGGTGAAATCATCGTTTCAAGCTGTTTTATGGCCAATTAATGTTCATCTTAATTGCTCTAATGAAAAGAAATATAAGAGAAACGTAAGCCATTATATATCAGCTAAAGCCAGTATTCTTGTCTTGAGCAAACTGCGGAGCATTTCTAAACAATTCATGCGGGAAATCTCTAGGCGCGGTCAGTTTTTTCCCCGCAACAGGCTCTTCTTCCACATTCCATAGTAATTTTTCAGCTCCGTGTGACAGCCGATCAGCCGCAGAAGAAGGTATTGTGGAGCAGTTTGACTTATGTCCTGGAAGGATTCTCATTAGGCAGCTTCTTGTCTTCCCTTCTGTACTTGTCTTGTGGTTTTGTGTCCTCTGGGCTTCTCACTCGACACCGACTCTTTCTACACAGATGGATGTATTCGAGGGAAAGTTTTTTCTGCCGTTCGCGTCTGATCTTTTCAACGCTTCGTGGCTCTCGACGTTTTTTGCAGCCTTGGGAAAGACCTTTCTACCTAATGTCTCAAATTTTTCAAATGATGCTGATGAAACCTTCCTGTCAGTCACTCTGAAGAAAAGTACTCACTAAACAAGGTGGATTCAGAACAATTTCAAAACAAACACTGGTGAAATCTTACGAGATTAAGACACAATCGCTGTGGATGGAAAGGTGGAGGATGGCAGAACTATGAGAGTTTTAATGTAACTGAAAATTCAATAGTTTTGTCATTTTGTTTGTACCTATTAGATATAATAAGAATGTATCATTTTGTGAGCTAATGTTTTACGTTGAACTAATTTGGTTTGAACTAACTGAAGGACAGGCTTCCTGCTCAGCATGAAGAAATAAAAGCCCATGATAGCATTTGATATCCTCATCGAATAAACGTCTGCTCACTCTTTAACTGTTTGGTGCGATGAACTGACGTCTCTGTACAGTTTACCCCTGACATTGTGCGTAACGTGTTGCTTGTCAGAGCGCCTGGAGCAGCAGGTCCTGAGAGCAGTGACCACGGGGCCGTCCACTATTCGCCTCAGCTGGAGACTCATTCCGTCCTCCCGAGGGTATCGCCTGGAGTGGCGGGAGGAAGAAGGTCAGATGTGACGTTGGCTCTCCCAACGTTTATTCTATCTGCTTTACCTCTTTGTGGGAAAACAAAGTCCACACTGCATACTTTGAAACATGCTGATTCCTCTAGGAAGAATGAAAAAAATGTATTTATTGACGGTGGATCAATGTTTTCCCATCAGGAGGCCGTGCTCAGAGTCTGTCTTTTCCCAGAGGCACCACCAGCTACGAGCTCACAGGGCTTCAACCCAGCACCAATTATATACTCACCTTGTACACGCTGTACGAGGGCCGAGAGGAGGCCACGCCCGTCTCCACCACATCCAGAGGTCGGAGAGGAGTCATGAAGTCGTTGGGAATCCAATCCATTCTTCCTTTTTATTTGCACTCGTGTTTATTTCACTCAATGACCTAAATCTCTGATGCTGCAGAGGACCAGCCAGTCGGGACGGTGTCCAACCTGCGAGTGGTGGAGTCTCTTGGCAGCACTGCCCGGCTCGGCTGGACGGGAGTCGCGGGGGCAACACAGTACCGAATCGTCATTGTAAACACGGAAGGTACACCCACTATATTAATGGTGTTGGTGTTTGTTCAGCTGATTTTTTGCTTTTTTTTTAACATAACGATGGTGCCAAATCTGAATCTTCTTTGGTGTTTCAGCGGGAACTGAGGAAACTCGACTGATCCCTGGAAACCAGACGACCCTTGACCTCAGAGACTTGGCCGTAGGAGTGTCGTATGGCGTCAGTGTGACAGCACTGGTGGGAGTCAATGAAGGAGACCCACTTACTGTGTACATCAAGCCAGGTGAGTGGATGGAAACAACACCCAGACACACATTTGCACAAAGTCCAAATTTTTCCGAGTGAATGACTTGATAACTGATCATAGATTTGCCTTCCTGAGTCTTACTGAATCCTGGTTATCGGGGGAAGAGTACGTCAGTCTGAATGAATCTATTTGTCTGACTCGTAATTTCATCATATCGCCAAGAAACTGGCAGAGGAGGAGGACGAGTGGCATCATTCTATAACTATAATCTTCATATAATTCATGGTTCAAAATGCAACCACAAATCATTTGAGAGCCTAACTGAAAGCTTGGTGCATCAACAAGGGCTCAGTAGGCAGTACCAGAAACTCCTTAAGGAGTTTCAAACTGATTTAATGCGCACTTCCCGAGTTTTTTTTTTTTGTTCTACCAGTGAAATTTCGAGTAGAATTTGAGTCTTCTCTTAACCTATAAAGCAATAAACAGCCATCATGTCTTTGGTGAGCTGTTTGTGCCGCATCGTCGCAGCAGAACCCGTCGTTCTCAAAATGCCGGATTCTTGGAAGGTCCAAGAATATCTAAAGTAGAGTCGGAGGCTGAGCTTAATATGAACCTGCAGCTGCTGCTCTGTCTTGGTTTCTATTCTTATCCTTCTATCTAGTCTGGTCCTGTCAAAGGTTTCTTCCTGTTCAAAAGGAGCTTTTTCTCTCCACTGCTGCATGGCGCTTGCTCATGTGGATTTTTTGGGGATTTTTTTGTTTTACTTCAGTATAAAGGTCCATGAGATGGCTTTGTTGTAAATGGCACTATACAAATAAATTGAGCTAAAATAAATTTAAAGGACAAGTACAACATATCTTCTGAAATGAAGGGCAGAGACGTGCATTGTTGCGGTGATGAGGAGATAGCTGATGAAAAGCTTTTGCATTTTTCTTTATTGCAGAGCAAGTTACGGGAAGAGTGACCAATCTCAGGGTCACAAACGCAAACAGCCGCAGACTCCGTATTGTTTGGACGGGTGTCAGTGGGGCAACAGGGTACAGAGTGTCTTGGAGACAAGGAAACAGTGAGTGATGTAATGCATGATAGGAGTGATTGGGAAATATGCATTTGTCCATGTATTTTGTGTATTATATGTTGTACTTCTTTTTCGTGTAAGCATTTTGCAACAATTTGAAATTATAAGTCTTTGTTTCTGTTTTGTGGTCCCTCCTCATTTCGTTTGGTGCCCCTTTTTGTGAATAATTCTTGTTTTATTTGCAAGTTTCATCTCATTTAAAGAAACCTAATCGTTCATTATTCAACACTGCAAAACGATGTGCACATCTCCGCATGATGCCGTGTGCTGCCCTGCAGATTCCGAGCAAACTCGCCTGCTGGGAGCGGAGGTCACCGCGTACACCATCGAAGGCTTGCAGCCGGACATGGCGCTGGCCATCGGTGTCGCTGCTGTCGTCGGTGAACGCATCGGCGAGGTGGTGACGCTGTCTGCTCGCACGAATCCCAACGGCGTATCGCTGTCGGGACTTCGCATAGTTGACGTCACGTCTCAGAGAATTCGCATTGCGTGGTCGGCAACCTCCAGGGCAACTGGTTACAAAATCACCTGGCGTCGCGATGACGGTAATGAAGGATTTACATATGTTTCCAGTAATCCGCAAGCAAATTTGAAACTGGATTGAAGTCTTGAGATTTTTCAGTTGTGCCGCTGGACATCCGTGCATGATTTTTCCATTTAATTGCAGAAAGAATCGAGTCTAACCGAAGACTGAATTACCATATTAACAGTTCTTATGATAAATTGCTTGAATGCTCAAAAAATGCATTATGTCATTCAGGAGTGGAAACGACTCGTAACGTGGCTGCTGACACCACGTCCTACACCATTGACGGGCTCCAGCCGAACAGAGCTTACACCGTGTTCGTCTCCTCTCTGTCTGGCTCTCGGGAAGGAACTTCTTCCTCCCTCAACGTCAGAACAGGTACGCGATGAACTGGTGATTTGAATGAAGGCTTTTATTGTTGTTTTGATTCCATGTAAGAAAAAACTGGTTTAGTTTTTTTTCTATTTTCGGTTGTTAAGCCTGTTTGCCTGTTGCTTCTGGCAGAATCGGACGACTCTGTGGTGGGAACCGTGACGTCACTGCAAGTCCAGGAAAGCCGTGGAGAGGTGGTCCAAATCACCTGGGTTGGAGTGCAGGGAGCGACGGCCTATCGGGTGTCTTGGAAGAGAACAGATGGTGCGTTTGTGGTCGCCTCGTTTTTGATATGATTGTCGGTAGGTTCGTTGCTCCGAAAGGGCTGTTGCGAGCTTGTTCTCCCGAATATTATGACTCCCTGATGCTGCAGGCGGTCAGGAGAGGAGTCGGCTGGTAGGTGGAGATGTCACAGCGGTGGACTTGGAGCAGCTGGACCCTGGAGTTCAGTACGAGGTGCAGGTCATGGCGTTGGTTCAGAACAGAGAGGGAACCCCTGTGTCTGTCAGAGTCACAACACGTGGGTATCTTCATGAACTCTTCACATACTTTTGTTTATGGCACATTTGGAGTATAAAGTGTGCAGAATATAGACAATCTCTTTCGCCCACTGTGGTCCACCTTTGGTGATGCCAATTAGATTAGGAATAACATGCCAAATATGTATTTATACTTATGTTTGGTTTTCTCGTTTGTATTTCTGTCTCCAGCCGGTGGACCTTCGCAAACTTCCACGATTCTACGCGCAATAGATATCACCCAGAATTCTGTGCGGCTTGGCTGGAATCCTTTACTAGGTGCCACGGGCTACATTTTACGCTGGAAAGACGAACGAGGTAAGACACAAAAAGTTGATCTGTATGTGTGGATTGGGATTATATTGATACAAAAAAAGGTAACCATGCTCAATTTTGGTCTTTTTTAAGATTCCATTGAAATAAATCTTGCAATTAATACATCCTAGCATTTGAGTTTTAATTGTATTCAGTCCTCTTGTCTTCCCTGCTGATCATTTTTGCCAGTTTCATACAAGTGCTACCAGTTTGTTTAGCACGATTTTATACATTTTAGGATCCTGATTGGATTTCTGTCAGAGGCAGAGTGCTGTGCATGGAGATAGATGAGAGACCGCGGATAGAGTGGTCAGTGAATTATTGTTGCCGAGTGTTTGGGGGTCACTGAACAGGTGCATTGAGGAGGTATTTTATTGCACTCGCTGACAGTAATGAGTGCGGGAATTGTAATTTACCTACATAACTCTTCTTGACCTGAGTTACCCGCCACTGTGTAACACAACCTTTCTACTTGTGTGCGAAGGCCTTGTTGCTTGTTTGAGTGAATGTCTGTGTAAGAGCAAACGGTTCCCTGAGAAACAGAGAGGCTGCAGCGGGATGATCGATTACGGCGAAACAGCCTGATAACAAAAACATTAATGTTGAAGCCTGTTAGTTCCGTGGCATTTATTGGGCTATTTCGCTGGGACTTGTGCATGTCTGCTCTGAAATGATTTTATCATTGTTCACATTTTTCAGATGCTGGTCCAGGCTTGTCCGTGACACTGCCTGCTTCATCCAGCTCCTACGAAGTGGCGGGCCTGCGTTTGGGTCGTCGATATCGATTTACGGTGCAGCCAACCTTCGTAACCGGGCTGGGCACCGAGACCTTTATTGAAGAACGCACGGGTAAAAACACCAAGGCGTGACCTTTTTTTTTAACAGCTCATATGCCTCCTGAGACTAAATTCCCAACTCAGCCAGGCAAACTTTTTCCCTTTACAAGTGTGTGTTGGAGGACGTCTGGACGTGGTGTTTCTTGTGCCTGCGTCTACTGACCGCAACGACCTTGCAAGACCTCTGAGAGAACTCATCACAAGTGCTGCAGGGTCCTTCGCCACCATCGGACCTGGTGATTCACAGGTACGATTGGCAAACGAATCAGACAAGTGACATACGGATGACAGCTCGTACAGTTAACTGCAACGTTTTTTTCTCTTTCCAGGTGGGGATTACAGTGTATGGTTACAGACCCAAAATATGGTTCATGCTCAATCGCCATGCCAGAGCCGACACACTGTTCCAAGAAATCCTGTCCATACCTTTCGATGGGATCCCAGGGAATAACATTGGTTAGCATCCACTTCTCGTCCACAGGGATCACGGCTTCTTGTTACTTTGTGGCAGCGGCCGTGGTAACGCATGTCTCCCCCTGCAGGTGAAGCCGTGACCTTCGCCAGGCAGTACTTCCTGTCCCCCACAGCCGGACGTAGACCGAGGGTCCCCGGTGCTGTTGTGATCATCGCTGACAGAAAGTCAGCCGACAACCTGACTCTTGCGGCCAATAATCTCAAAGCTACAGGTGTGCAAATTCAGAGCAAACAACCACAAACCATCACAGCGGGTCATCCAGAACATGAACCTTAGAGGTAGCAACAACCTGCCTGTACAGCTTAGGTGGAGTTCGCTGAATTGTGACAGTTTGAAATGGGACAAAACAATGTTAACGAACTCAAAACCTGCACTCGGACTGATCGAGCATTTTGTGTCGGATCCATAAATACATTTCATTCAGTGATGTCTTTGTTCAGACTGCGTGTGTGTTAGTTTTGCCCTAATTCTCCAACATGCAGTTTCAGGCTTCTCCCACAACAATGTGTTTCTTCTCAGTGACTGCTTTTCTTTCAAGATCAGACAAACACATTGTTCCACCGATTAAATGGTCCAAACCCTTCCCACAAAATTGCACTTCCGAATCAATTGTAGCCGCTGACACGACTCTGCTTGGTTTGTTTGTTTGTTTGTTTGTTTGTCGGTGACTGTTTCAGGAGTGACCGTGTTAGCGGTGGGCATAAACCAGGCGGATACGGAGGAGCTGCGTCGAGCCGTGACAGATGGCAGCACCCAGAATATCTTGTATAGCCGTGATGCAGCACGGTTGGACGCTCTGCACACTGACCTGGCAGACTTGCTCTGTGGTATCGCCAGAACATCAGAGGTGAGAACAAGACCCAGAAACAGGAACTCCTTTGTTTTACAGAACAGAGATGAAGCGCCAAGTATCTTTATTGTTACTGACGCAACGGCCAAGTCCTCGAGAGGAAATTCTCACTGAGTAACTTTTTGACCATCTTGACTATATTGAGTTTTTGACGACTTCGCATCGTGGTTTGTTTTTGTTTTGCAGGGGTCTGGAGGCCAAGAGCGGTGTACTGTCCAGTGCCCACCGGTAAGTCACCGCGGGGCACTCTCTCTATTTCTGAGCATTTATGAGAAACCTTCATTTCTAATGTTGGAAGTATAAATTTTACAATTTCCATAAAAGTTTTGTTGTTTCTTGTCTGTGATGTCTTTACGCTAAATTCTACTTTTTCATCAGGGTGAGAGGGGACAACGTGGAGAGAAGGTAGAGTGCAGAACAATTCCAAATATTAGTCTTATTTCTGTAACAATGCACTTTCATCTGTTGTGACAAAATCGGGTTTGACTCCACAGGGTGAGAGAGGCAGAGACGGTGTGGACGGACAACCTGTGAGTCACTCACGAACAGACATTATTTAATGACATATTAAACAGCAGAGTACACTGACAGCGTGTCCACTTGTGTATGTGCATCGCAGGGCCGTGACGGTGTGCCTGGGAGGGAGGGTCCCAGAGGTCCTGAAGGAAGCCCTGGTCCCCCAGGACAGAGTGTCACGATTGAACACTCAAGAGGAGTGAAAGGAGAAAAGGGAGAAAGAGTAAGTGATGCTAAATTCAGCAATAGATAACATTTCTGGAGATAGTTCAGATAATATTAAGGTAATTCTTTGTCTTTTAAGGGGTTCCCTGGTATTGACGGAAACTCCGGGTTGTCAGGGCGACCAGGTGCCCCCGGAAGTGCAGGGGTCCCAGTGAGTAAAATGGATTAAAAACAAACAGCTCAAGCATACCAGACTTGTTAACAATGGTATCTATTTTGATCCAGCGTAACAAATTTTCACTGTTTTGTGCCTCTTAGGGTTCGCAGGGAATTCCTGGTGTTCGAGGAAACCCGGTAGATAAATCTGCAGCCCGCCGATGTGCCCGATGGTTGTTTGCATATAAAGTACAGTCCTTCCTCAGTCCTTTTCTTTTGTTGTAGGGTGAACCAGGAAGGCCAGGAGTGCAAGGGTCAAAGGGAGACCGTGGTGAAAAGGTAGGCCTCCGTATTAAACTTGAAATGATTACAAATTTGTTGCATGTACCAATTATAGAGACGCTGAAAAGGAAGAGTTGTGTCCTGCAGGGTGAACCAGGCTCTGGTATATCTGGAGGAGCTACTGGGAGGAAAGGAGAGCCGGGCCTCCCAGGAATACCAGTAAGAAGCAAATAGACACCTCATGGTCCTGAGATCAGACCATCAAAAACATTCTTTCTTGTTCTTATCAAATACCCGCTTCTAACGCTGTTAACTCCAATATAAAAAAATGAAATCTTTTCTGGAGCTCAGAGGTGGAGCTGCCAGACAGTTTCAGTGCGATCACCATTTCTCTGTGTTGCGTTCAGGGGACCCCCGGTCGGCCAGGCAGCGACGGGTCCAAAGGAGCTCCTGGAGTTCCAGGTACTTTGGGTCGGGATGGTCAGCCAGGAATACCGGGGACACCGGGACTCTCCATCAAGGTTTGCTTCTTTTGGGTGTTTCTTCTCACAACTAAACAAAACAATCGAGAAATTAGGGGCATTTAGGGGCATTATCCGTAAAAGAAATTAGGGGCTAAATTCTAAAGGGATAATGGATCCTTACCCGCAGCTTATACGGATGCAGGCCAGCAGAGTGGTGCTCGTGTAGCTGTAAACGTATGGAATGACATTTTAAGGATATGGAAACACCAACGAGTCTTTGAATAGTTCACGAATATTTCATGATGTTCACGAGAGTGGACGTCTGTGGACGTCTTGAAAAATTATGTTTTTTAGGGGGGGGAAAGTTGGGTTTTTTTCCTCCCTATTTAGATCAAAATCAAGAAAAAATACATAACTTAACCAGGCTCCCACAAGTCATGCATAATTTGCTCCACCAAAAAATTGGATTTTGTTGTGAAAATTTTCCTGGTAGAGGTTTTTATTTCGTGCAGTTCAGAAACTACATCGATACCTACAAGAAAGAGAACGTATTCAGGAGAAGACAAACTAATTCATGTAAAATCATGAAAATCTTCCACGTATTTATTGCACCATAACGAGCATTAATGCCTTTGCAGGGGTTTATGCAGAACAGTTTCAGGACCTCAAAGAGGTCTGTGGTGTTCTGGACCATCGCTTCAGATCAAACTGTTATTGTCAGACTCACACACATGGTGGTAGCATTGAGCCACGTATTTTATTTGGGGG
>JASSRZ010000072.1:9319285-9330258 GCA_032164315.1 Malacoctenus gilli | reverse complement strand
TGTGTGTGTGTGTGTGTGTGTGTGTGTGTGTGTGTGTGTGTGTGTGTGTGTGTGTGTGTGTGTGTGTGTGTTTGGCTAAAGCTTGAAATCTTACAGTTGAATGCATATTTGTTTTTAATTGACTTGCATTGTTTTGCTTTATGAAGATAATTCCTACCTGCATATTCTTTGTCAATGTGAAAGCAGCAGTTTTTTTCTGTTCCCTTCAAAGACAGACTGTAAATAATCTTCCATTCACAGTGATCTCAAAAAGTCTGCGCTGTAAGTCAGAATCGCCCGTGTGGATGTCAGTAAATAAGTGGCGAGAAGTGAAGAGAACATTAAAGCTCTTCCTCACGCTTTTGATCTTCCTCCCCCTGCATGTCGGAGCAGGGCTCTCCAGGGCCCGCTGGTCTTCGAGGCCAACCAGTGAGTAACCAGTAGCCCAGTCCGCTTTCAGGCTTGATCTGCCGAGATAAAGCACCGGGTTGGCTGCAAACACAAAGCCAGTGGAGCTCCTGTCTTCCCTCTCTGGGCCGCGGCTTCGTAGTTCCTTGAACGGACCCCCTTTTGTATCTGTGCGGCTCATGGCTCACTGTCTAATTCTTCTCTCTCTCTTCATGTGTCTCATCTCTGTCCATTTCCTTTTCTGTGTCGTCTGTTCCCTTGATCCCACTCTGTCCCCCGACCCCCCCCCCTCCTGTCTCCCTCTTTCCTGTGTCTTCCAATCCTTTCCAGGGCATGCCTGGGTTCCCTGGAGTTCTGGGCAGACCGGTAGGTTTTTGTGCGGCTGGCTGGCATGCTTGAACCCTGCAGGAGGGCGGGTGGGTAGAAGCTGTCCCCCTGGTATCAGATACGAGTGGGAGGGGACCAGAAAGGTGGGCCGGTGCCAAAACGGCAAGAAGTTTGAGCGAAGCCTCCTTCAAGGACCTGTAATCTGGGTCACAGTCCTTTTTCAGTGGCAACTAAATAAAGCCGTCAGCTTGTGCCTTCCCCTGCCGAGTGTCAAATCACAACAGGAGTGCATCTCTCCTTCTATAGCGTTTCGTTGTCATGTCAAACGTTTCACGTTTTGACAGTACCAATGAATGTGTTATTATATATGAGTTTTTAAATTCTTTTTATAATGCATCAAAAAAACACATTACAACAGATCCTGTTTCTGCTACAACAGCCAAAAAGCTTCCTGACTCCACCTTTGTTTTTATATTAGATATTCAAACTGAATTTATTGTTGTTTTTCCCACTCATCCCCCCCACATTCCCATATTCATTTCACACAAACAATCATGCACTTTAGAGCCAAATTTCACATCCTTAAGCCTAATTCATCCATGTTACAGTCATCCCTCCGGGGACATAAGATCTTTCACGTTTCTGTTTCCGATTCAAAAGTTGATCTTAGCAGTTGGATTCGAAATCTGTATTCAAGAAAATCCAGCTGGTTCGTTCATAGCCATGAAAATAAAAGTCAACCGGCAGGCCTCAACAGGACCCAGTGTACAATAGTGGGGGGGGGGGGGGGGGGTTGGGGCACTCCAAAAAGCCACTGTTGTCAGCTCGCTTGAGTCTGCTTATCGTGCATGCAGCTGCGCCCGCTGTCTGCTGTGTGCTTATCCCTCGCACAGAACTGATTTTGCAGAGCTTACCACGCGAGTGTCTTCTCGTAAACATTGTTGATCCTCTGTTTGTTTTGTCCCACCTTATGTCAAGAGTCAGTCACTTGTTGGTGTGTTGGTATATTTATGTCTCTCAGAGAGAGAAGTCCGCGTCTGAATGTCTATGTGTGTGACAGCTTTTCTGTCATTGTCGTGCCGTCAGTCGTTTACAATAACCATCTTGAGGCCGGTGGACAGTATTTGTTTTTATTCTGCACTTGAAGAATAAGAATAAGCACAGTTCTTGAGTCAGCTCTTCAAATATAGAGCGAAATCTTCTCAAGATCTGGATTTTATACCTACAGTGTTTATTTATTCCTAACATCTTACCTCTCTCTCTGAATAGCTCCTTACCACACCACTACAAATCTCTATTATGTGCAAATGTCAAACAGTTCTTCACTTCCCTACTAAATGTCACAACTCGTCACACACCGGATTTATTTAAACCACAACAAAATCCCACCACTTTTTTTTTTACAGTAGGAATCTCGCCTGCACATAGAATAACCTAACGTTTTGTTAATGTCTTGAGAGTGACATCAGGAGAAACTCCAGGCATAGGGTCAACCCTGAAAATAAACAATGAGGGGTGTGGATTCTAAACTTTTAAGTTAAATATGCAATCAGCTTTATCAATGGATCAAAAGTTAGTTTAGGCAGTTTTTTGTTCCTTGAACTACGTCTATAACGGGATTTTACTTTTGTTTTTTGCTTGTAGGGGAATCCAGGAGAGCCCGGCGTCAGGGGACCGACTGTAAGTATGACGCGTGTGACAAAGTATGCGAAACACATCCACAAGCTTCTTAAAGTCAAACAGCAGCAGCCTGTATGCCGATGATTTGCTTTTTCTAATCAGGGGCCGATGGGTCCCAACGGATTACCAGGACCAGCGGGAGTGAAGGTGGGTGTACTGCTTTTTGCACCTTTTCATTGCACTTGCTCCTTGTGGTCTGTGTTGTCGCTGGTTGCTGACAGAAGTCATAAATATTTATCTTTCACAGGGTAATCAAGGAGAACCAGGTGTTGGCGTGAAGGTAAACTGTCCATGCTGGCTTTTTGACTTTTCGTTCAATGTCAAACATCCAATCATGTCCCAGTTGGACATTGGACTTGTTTTATAAGCATGCAGTCTAAGCTTATATTTCCTGTCTGCAGGGTCCTCCCGGTGCCCAAGGGAGCACAGGTCTGCCAGGACCGTCAGGTCCCCCAGGAGCTGTTGTACGTCTTCTTATTATTCACCGCTTCTCTTTCAGAGAAAAATACTTTGATGTCTTTTCAGGGGGAAAATTCATTGAAAATGTCCTGGTGTGTATTGAATTGTTTTGGCGGGGGGGGTATTTGACAACGCTCCTTTTTCCCACTCAGGGTCCACAAGGTCCTCCAGGTCTGTCGGGGCAGGTGGTGAGTTCGATGTCTTTATCTGGCTGTTGTTGGACTCAAAATACAAAATGTGACCTGAGTTGCGTTTTCACCCGAAAAACCTTCGGTTTTGATAGAAAACATCGTGCTAAACGGATGTCTGACTGTGTAGTGAATGTTTATCAACAAGTGTTTAACTCATTATTTTATCAAAGACCATTTAAAGATGAACACTGTTAGCTCATCCTTGTTCTCGCTGATGGTTTAACAAAAGCTAACCGCTGAGTTAGTTACTTTATGTGTAACTACTCCATCATTAACAACAAGGCTGAAATCGCACTGAGGTGAGCGGGGAAATCTTCCTTCTATATCTCGTCAAAGCAGTGAACGGTTCAATTCCTGCTCCTCAGGGTGAGTCGGGAAAGCCGGGCGTTCCTGGACGGGATGGCGTCCCCGGAAAAGAAGGGATACCTGGACTTCCTGGAAAGCAGGTACCTTTGTGTGTTTCTGCCCGGCGACGCCGTATGTTCCCGCGTCGTGCACTGCGCAGTTTTAATTAAGTTGTCATCAGTAGGTAACATGGTGTGTTTTCGCTCCCCAGGGGATCGCTGGACCTCCAGGCCAGCATGGCTTAAAGGGGGAGCAAGGAGACAGCGGCCCCCCAGGGAAGGTGAGGACATGCTGTCGCTGCTGAGCAGCCTCTGGCTGGAAAAGGAGAAGTAATGTGCTTCGATTTGTGGTCTCTTGCTTGGCTGTGGAATAATTTTCTTGTATGGAGGAATAAAAAAACAACAACAACACTGCAGTGTTATTTGTAGCACAAGTTCTTTTTCTCTGATGCACGGTACGGGGTGGGCCTATTCCGGCTGTGGTGAGACTGCTGCTGCTTTCCCACCAAACGCCGCTCTAGATAAATTCCCCCCGCCAGTTCTACTCTTTTTTAAGGTGGGCCAGGTGTCCCGCTGTTTGTGGCTGATGTGTTGCAGGGAGCTGCCACAACAGAGTCCAATGTTGTAGCTCTGATAGCAAACAAGCAGGAGCAGGAAGAAAATTTGCCCGACTTTGGAGGCGGAGGCGGCGCGCTGTCAGAGTCGCGCAGCAGTTTGGGGTCAATCAGCCTGTAAAATGTGATTAGTCTGGTCAGACCTAATCGTGACGGATGGCGTTCGACCGCTCTATGAGGATCTCATCTCATTTCTGTCTGAACACATTTCTCCCGCCACATATTTCAACTCCCACCTTCTGCTTCCACGGCCGTCAGTGATTCTTTGACTCAGTTTGTAGTCTCAATTAATTTAGCCGACATTCAGGCACTTTGTGTGCTGTGCTTTGTGTTTATGTAGGAATGTTTACCGATAAATATCCTTCAGAAGCATTACTTGCAATGTGCTTAAACTATTTCCTGGTAATTTAGCACTTCTTTCTCCCTGTGGACACTTCAAGTCTCACTGGAATTTCTCTGCTGGATGAATGTTATTGATTGGCATTCAGATCGCAAATTCTGTGGCACATGCTTGGCCAATCAAATGAGCTTTTGCTTGTTAGTTGCAGGAATTATCTTTTGCAGTCCAGCTCTGTTTTTTTTTTGGTTGTTAAATGAAGGGAAAGCCCTGTGGAGGCCTCCCTTTCTAAAAATGAAAAAGGGGCCAACCGTGAATGTGAATTATGGCTAAATCCTTGCATACATTTTGGATAATTGCCTTGAGTGTTCTATTAGCTCTCTTCCAGGCTGCCAGGCTGCAAATAGCTCAGCCTGCTCCGGATTGTCTCGTCTCCATCCACCGCTGGTGAATCAGACCCTGCATATCTGTCTTGCCCCGAGGACCTTTGGACAGATTCGATCCCATACCGCCTGTTTAAGTCGTTTCTCAGGAGATCAAGTGGCTGGCCCCAATTTTTTTTTTTTACCCTTTGCTGTGTTGGGCAAGAATTCAAAATTGTTGGTTATTGTTTTCTGAAGGCTCAAATCCAGCACATTTGGGCCCCGTGTTCCCCTGTTCATTGTGTGACTTCTGTCCACATTTGAATTGTCAATTATTGAAGGGTGCTCGTTCAGTTGGGAGATGGAGTCTCTGTGACTGGCAGGTGGGGGGGGAGACTCTCTGCATCGTGAGCACTGTCCTCATTGTTTTCTACAGAAGTTTGTTTTGAAACTTTCACCTGAAATAACCTTTTTTTTTCCAAAACCACGATGACGCTCTCAATGACGCCGCACTGGAGGACTCGGATGGGCTGGAGGCACCATGATTTCACTATGAAGTGTCATCCTGATGTCCTACTTTAGTCCCAATTCTCTTGAATGGACTAACTGTATCTAAAAGTCACATTAAGGCCTTTTTGACACAACTTCGACTATAATTGACATCATTGCCCTCTATGATTCGTCGTCAACATGCATTAATCTGCACATTGTTTCTGTGCTCGAATCGGACCCACATTAGGGCAGATTTTGTCAACAGAGAAGGTCGTTCATGGAGCAACAAACACCCCTTCAATTTCCTTAGAATGACTTCCAATAGATTGAATACAGTCAAAACACTCTGACCACTTGGTTTCATTTTTGTCGCGTTACCTTTTATTATAGTCCTGCTATTTGTCATGCATTAAACATTTCCTCCAGTGCAGACGCAGCAGTTTCTGGGTTGTCTGAGCCACAAGCTGTCAAACTGTTTCGGGGCGGTTTTTTTGCCTTAAGCATCATTTTTTTGTAATGCAAAACAAGACTTATCCGGTATGCTGCCAGATTTTATAATGAGGTACAGTAGCACCCACGTTTACTGGTTGTTAACTCACCGCTTCTGTGTTTTTTTGGGTCAGAGCATGTGGTAACTTTGCTGCACAGATGTGGAAAAGCTGCTTTCCGTGAGACGAAGCGTCACTTTAAGAAGAGGTTTGAGCAGCTTAAGTGCCAAGTTTCGCATTTCAGTCCCATTCTCATGTAGAAAAAAACTCCAGAAAATTACCTCCCATCTTCAGGTTGTCAGTCTGCTCTCGCATCTCTTTTTTCAAACACATCTCGGTTGTAATTGTCGCTCCTCTTGCTTGTTGGCGAGGTTTGCTTGCGAAACATAAATCGTAAATATGCCCCCATACTTTGGATCATAACATTTTAGATATGCAATCGTACTTTTGGCTCACACCTGAGCTTTTAATGGAAACCCACGGAAAATTAAGGCTTTATCTGACAGACCACTCTCCTTGTAATAGCAGTGAGCCTATTTATAGCCGATGACACTCCTTGGGGCAAACAGGGTCTGTCAATCTTTTCAATGGCAGAGAGAGAGAGAGAGAGAGAGAGCGAGAGAGAGAGAGACAGACAGAGAGAGAGAGAGAGAGAGAGAGAGAGAGAGAGAGAGAGAGAGAGAGAGAGACATCTTTGAAGAAGTGTCAGTGTTACTTTTTTTTTTTTTACACTGAGACAGCAGCAACATTTTAATAATAAGGACCGGAAGAGAACGTTGTGCAGAAAGACTCAGTAGATAACCAGCTCCTCAGGACAGGTATGAATAATTAAACAGAGTTTGTGACATTTTTTGTGACTCCAGCAGACTGTTTAGGAAGCCGTGAGAGCGGCAAAAAGAATACATTTTGTTTTCGCAGCAATCTGTTGAACATCATTGTGTGGTCTTGAAAATATGGTAGTAAATGGAGTATGTTGGTGTGAGTATTTATTCTATCAAAAGAAAAACTACTGTTATCTCTTCCCGTGGAGCTGGAGTTGCTATGGATTCAAACAATTATGTTGCTGAAGGAACATTTGCACGTAGAAGCAACAAATGAAAGATTTTCTGTCGTTCATCCCTGCACGCAATTTCAATTATTATTCGGAGCTCGGCGATGCTGGTGTTGTAGTTTTCTCTTTCCCTCTTGAATTGTCTCCGGAGGAAAAAGGGGGGGAGAGAGATTGCTTGTGAGATGTACTCAGTATTCCCGACCAGTCCTGCTGTTTGTGTTGTTGACATCAATCGTGACGAATGTCTTGACCGGCTCCCCCACCGCTGACAGCCTCGGGTTCAGCACCTTGGACAGAGCTACTCTGACACTGTCAGGGAGTTCAGCGGTTTGATAAATAACCAGGCGACACTTGTCCATCTGTTCGAGTCTGCGCCCCACAATTTGTTGCTCTAAATGCACGCACACACACACACACACACACACACACACACACACACACACACACACAAAAGCAGCTCTACAAACAGGAACTTCTACATCGATTTAGATGCATTTGAAATATGTAAATGCACCAAAAGTGCTTATTTCGTAAAGTATTATAATCGATGAAAAGTGGACATTTTCACATCCATTCAAATGCTACAGACTGCAACTTGCAAATTGCCGTAGCACCTAACACCAGAGTAGGCAAGAATAGGGATTATTAAATGGCATAGAAATCAAACAAAGGTCTTTACCTCGCGTTAAAAAGATGACGAGTCCCTCGTTGTCATCAAAGTTTTTAAATCGGCAATTTCTCCTCTCTTCTGCACCGACTTTGTGGTGTTTCCTGCAAAGTTAACCAGGCACTGAAACATGCTGAGCAAATGCTGTGCAGTAGTTAAGCTGTGAGAAAGCACGTGCCGCCTGTCCTGTGGACATTAGGCTGCTAATGTTCAAGAGCGACAAACGATAACGACTGGGTTGACCTGACACTTAATACCACGGCTTTTAAGTAGCCATTTACATAGTTACGTGAACAATAACTTGTGCTGCTCAGGTAATAACTGTTATTTTCTCCATTTTTTTATTCACTGTCACAGGCTGTCGCAGGCCCCCCCGGAGCCAAAGGAGAGCGGGTGAGTCCCTGTCATTGGCAGTAAGGTGGAAGGAGCTGCATGCATGAACTGTTCCATCTGTGAAGAGCAGCGATTTACGGCGTGCCGCTGACAGGAACTCTCATGGCTCTGATTGATGCAGGGTCTTCCCGGTCAAACACTGCCAGGCGTAGCTGGGGAGCGAGGTTTAGCCGGAGAGAAGGTGAGTCCAACCAAACCGGTGGGCCGGTTGTCACCGACGGCATCCGGCTAAATGTGTAACTTCGAACTCATCCAGGGCACCAGAGGCGACAAAGGTGTTGCCGGCAGCAAAGGGGAGCGGGTGAGTGCCCTCACGGTCCAAAGCGGCTCATTTACAACATGTTCCACATGTATACGTTTGCCCACTGTGTGATCTCTCGTCATGAAGGGTGTCGCTGGTGAAGTAGGAGAACCTGGAGAAGATGTAAGTATTCAGATTTCACTTCAGATCTTTACAGTTGTTTTGTTGCGGCAGTCAGCGTCCGGAGCACCATCACTGACCGCCGTTGCGTTTAACGCGACTTCAAATCTAGTGAGGATTTAAAAAGTTGATTGAATTCAGAGTTTTAATGTGAATAAGCAGCTTATCAGTTGATTCAGTTAACGTGAAAGGATTAATCACAATTATTGGCACATTAGTGTCCAATAGGAGAAGCCCCTTTTTTTTATATAAACACACAGGCGACTAAAACCATAAACACATGCAGACGTTGAAATACGAAGAGGTGTTCGATTCCTTTTTGTTGAAACTACAGTGATATTTCTCGAAATGAAGCCCTTTCATGCAGCGTTGAAGAGAAGTGAAAAAAAATATGTTTTTGTGTGATACTTTATTGTACACAAATTCTTTATTGTATATTTCCATGGCGATGATGAAATAAATTTCGGTTTCGATTAAACGGATGTTCATTGCGTGTGCAGCCGCAGTGATTCACGTCCATAGTCGAAACATGCCGGGCCTTGCACCCGCCTTCCAAGAATGATTGACAGGTCAGAGAGAACGCGGATTGACGCAGTTATTTTTCTTTAAGTGAGCGAAGTCTTTTGGATTGGAAGCGGTGCGAGACGGTTGAAATCTTGCATTCTCAGGTGACTCCAAGATGTCGCAGGTTCCATCTTGCCTGCAAGGCGAATATTCTCCTCTATTACACCAGAAATCCTTTTTTGTCAAGGTGATTCCTCTCAAGGCCAAGTCACCTGTTTAATCTTGCCTTGACAACTTTTTATAGTAGCGCTATTAAAGTGTGCGAACGTCGTATCGAAAAGTGTCAAATGTAATTGCGCTCAATCTTCTCGGTTTCAGGAGGTTTTGATTATTTGTTGTTCTCGGGGTTAACGAGGCGTTTTAACTGTAATGACAAAACTATGCACACAGCGCACGTCAGCGCTTCTGAAACGCGGCCTCGGCGGCATAATGAATGAATGAAAGCTGCACTGCATGTTAATACGAAGCAAAGGAGCAAACTGTTGTGTCTTTTCTTGCCCGTCGTTTGGATTCAGGTGCTGAAAAGTGTTGTGTCTGTTTTTCATGCAGGGGGCACAAGGATCTCCTGGAGTAAAAGGAGACAAGGTGACCTTTTTAGTGATGTGCCTTAATAATCCGCGCAGAACCGAACCATCACTCTGGCACTAATGACAAAACGCGTGTCGCAGGGTGAGAAGGGCATCGGCATGGCGGGTCCTCCTGGTCGGGACGGGCCTCAAGGCTTAAAGGTGAGTTTCAGCACGTGTTGCCGTCGCAAAGATCTCATCAGATCGCCGCGTTATCAGACGGTGAAACGCACGCTTGCTTTGCAGGGAGATCCAGGTCTGCCCGGCACAGCCGGTTCTCCGGGACCCCAGGGGAAGGCAGGCGGTCCCGGATTGCCCGGAGTGAGAGGAGAAAATGGACAGCCGGGACCTCCAGGACCTCCGGGAGAGAGGGTTGGTGAAGCTAACTTCAAAGGGGGAAAAAAAGCAAACCAAGACGACACGGTTCGAGCATTACTGTCTCTGCTGAGACTTACCACCATCGTGGTCTTGTTTCGCAGGGTCTCCAAGGGTTTGCGGGCCGCGCGGGAAACGTTGGTCCCCCCGGTCCCCCCGGACCTGCAGGACAACCGGTGGGTTCCTCTTCGTGTCACACCGTGACAGCTAACAAAGAGATTCATATTCGATTTGTTTTCAGAATTTGGTTCAAACAGAAACTAGCAAAAATATTTTGCCAAAGAAACAAATGAAACTTTTTCATCCCACCGCTCGTCCACCAAGCTTTTAGCTTCAATGTCGATAAGAACAATTGCTGCTCCCAAACACATTTCATCTATTGTTATTTATTTATTTGTTATCAATTCTGACTCATTTAGGAAGCAATAGCAAGCATATAATATATTCCAATATAACAAGGTACTTACTATACGATGCATGATAAACAATGGCATATAAACATATTCATATTAGGATATGAAGAAATACATAACAATAATTTTTTGAATGTCTGTTGATGTTTTTGGGTGCGACATCAAATTTCAGATAAAAATGTTGTGTTTTTTGGGGGTTTTTTTAATAAAGTATTATGTGGGCAGAAACAAGAGGGATAAAGTGAAGGATTCATTTTCTCACTGCTATGTTTTCCAGGGTTCTGCTGGTATCAATGGTGGAAAAGGAGACAAGGTGAACATCCGAGCGGACGCCTGCAGTATTTCTGCCAGAGTCCATAAATGCTAATGGAACTTTTTAAAGGCTATAGATATTATTTTTATTGCCAGGGGGAAGTCGGCGTCGGCGTTCCCGGTTCCAGAGGAGAAAGAGGAGATCCGGGGCCCAGAGTGAGACATTCGTTTCACCCACCACTTATCATGTTGTGATTTAGTCTGAATTTTCCTCGGAGGGATGGAAACACCAGGGTGTTTGAACATCGCTCTTCCCTTTTCTCTCCCCCCCCCCACCACCACCATCGTGTCCTAGGGCGAGGAAGGTCGAGCCGGCGTGGACGGGGAGAGAGGAACATCAGTAAATATCCAGTGTTTTCTCTTTTACTCCTCACTTAGCCGCAGATGCTTTTCAACAAGCCTCTCAAATCTCTTTTAAAGGTTTTTTTTTTGTTGTTTTTTTCATTTTTTGTGACGAGTCTGTTTTTATGTGGACGTGAGAAAAAAAATTGGGTGTCCTTGTGAAAGACCGGGGGGGGGGGGGGGGGGGG
>JASSRZ010000072.1:9256826-9293264 GCA_032164315.1 Malacoctenus gilli | reverse complement strand
GGGGCCCCCCCCCCCCCCCCCCCCCCCCGCTCCTGACTTGTATCCAGAGGTCAGGGCAGACGGCTCCGACGCAGCCTTGTACCGACAGAGACGCGGACCCCCGTGCTGCCCCCTCCCGCTGTCAGACAGTCCGCAGCCATGTACTCAATAATCCCCAGGACAGAGTTCTACAGTAAACACGGAAGCCGCTGCGTTTGATCGCTCCAATGAATGTTTCATTTGCACATTGCTATGGAAACGTGATCGCGGATGGTTTACATTTACTACCCTGTGAATAAAAAATAAAGCCTCAGAGAGGAGCAATGAAGCCATTCTTTATTGACGCCTATGGCGGGAAATGTCTCCCCACAGACAGGAGGTCACTGTAAATAAGCGATACCATCCCGGATACCGAGGAGACTCGGTGTGATTTTGACTGTCACAGTTATGAGAAACAAAGAAGTCACAGTTCGCGGGTGCTTTTTCTCATTCTTGTTCGTAATTAGTGGAACGCAGGCGACCTGGGATGTTTTGCAGAGCACCAACAATGAGGCATGGCAGGAAATTCTCACTGCACTCACAATTCAGAGAAAAATGACTTCTTTTTTTTTTTTTTTTTAAAACTATCACCCCCTGAAATCAAAGAGGTTTCCTCTTTTTTTTTTTTATCTCCACTTGTCAAACTGACATTTAACAACCACGAGGGAAGAAATTATCTTTGAAAGCAATAGAAACTCCATACTTTTGACCTGATTCATATCACATTTTCTTTAGTTTTTCGCAAGGAAATTGTGGCCCCACGCTGTCGTTTCGCCGCTACGTCTTAAACCGAGTGAATGCCGATCACTTCGTTCTCTGACGTCATGGTGGGAAGATCAGTAAAAAGCTGAGCTGACGAGAAACACGGCAAATGTTCCGAGTTGGACAAAATCTAACTGAATGAATGAGAGCGTCATCAATAGAGAAATTGGAATTTTCCCTCCTGTTGTTTCCCTGGTTCATCAAAAATAGACAAGACTGGCTGTGATTGCTACGTGGACGTGGGCTGCGAGGTTCTCAGGAAGTCGTGTGCGTTTACAAACTGTTGGATATCTCCAGATATATTCTGCGAGAAGTCTTTTTGTGCAGGTGTCTTTGTGAGTTCCTCGTTTTTGCCATCATGAGCGTTTGCTGTCTAATATTGGAAGTGCGCGTGTCGATGCTTTTCCTGTGTTTCACTCTGGCTAAGTGACACAGACATATGGTATGTGGGTGTTTGGCAGATGCTCCTAATCACTGGCCTGCTTTGCATTTGTATGTGACTGTTTTCGCAAGAGATTCCGATAGGTAGCGGGGGCAAAATCTGCAGTTTTGGTGTGGAGAAAAGAAAATGCAGCTGTGCACTCACAAGGGGGGGGCTTTCGGTGTCCCGTAAAATGTTTGGAGCACCGAACGCTTAAAAAAAAAATAGGTGGGCTCCGGAAAAAAGCAAAGTGACAGGGAGAGTGAGGCGTGTTTTCTGGGAGCAGCCAGAAATGCGCAGACGAGCGCGAGGGAAATCTTTCAGCACACGCCATGAGGTGTTTAGTCCAATCTGGGAGGAATCACACAGGCTCATTATGTTGGACTATCATTTCATCCTAAAATCGGAGCGGTGCTGTGTAATTGCAATCCCCGCGCATGCATTTCCATATGCACACGGAAGGCTGTGCTTTGAAGCACAGTGGTTGGTCGCACTACCAAGGAGGCTGATCGGTGATAGGCTGTAGCCATACGTTATATCGATAAAAGTACCGTGCATGAAGGTAAACCTGATGAAACGGATAAATAAAGAAACTCAGGTTTTGAATTATGATCATCGAGATATAAATTGATGTCCTGTAATGTTAAGTCTGTCTGTCTGATGCATGCTTGAGGGAGCGGATGCATGCCGAGGTGACTTTATTGGCCTCTTTGGGAAATGTCCTCCCCGCGTTGAGCTTATCCTATCATTTCAGCAACATATTAGGAGCAATTTGCTGCCACGGCAGAGCACCAGGGGACCAGTAAGCGCGGGGCCGAGCCGTGGCGTTCAATTTTCGTCTATCTGAGCCCCGAAACCAGGGAGCGAGAACAGGGAAACTTCCCGCATGTTTGCTTCACCGACCTGCAGGCAAGTGTCAATGCAGCGAGTCGGGCAGACAGCAGCAGAATACACTGGCTTAAGCAGTCACGCTGAATGGTTGCTGTTGCACAGCCACAATTATCATTAAAAATAATGATAGTAATAATGCAATTTTGGAGCTAAATGAATGTTGGACGAGTTCAACTCATTCCTCCTCAGTAATGTTCAAAGAAAATGCATGACAGTTTCCTGTGAAATGTACCAATTAAAAGAACATTTCAGTCTTCCGACTTTCCTCCCCGCTGCATCCCAAACATGTGGCAAAACACACTTTTTGAGGTCGTCGCCGTGGCGTCTTTTTGCGGATGCTAGCATACATCTAAATAGTTGATGAAGAGTGAAGAGCCGACCTCAGCTGCCCCCGCTCTCCTCGGAGGCCCCAGGTGTTCGCACCTTTTATCTAAATCCCGCCTCACATCATCTCACACATTTACTCAGACTCAGGCACCGTGATTTACGCCCGTTCCTGAAACAACCGCCCGTGAATCAGTGTGAGACTTTGCGGTGACAGGGACCTCGCGTTGATGGCGCGCTCAAGGTCACGAATTCAACGCGCCGTGACCTTGATCCCTGCCGGCAGCCCGCGACGGAGAGCTCGTCGGGCAGCGCGAGGAAGGATGCGCCCAACAATGAGATGATAATCTCGGGGGAGATGCGGTTCCAGACCTCATGAATCTGCAATTTAACCAGCTCGTCCTCCACCAGCTACGAGAGAGGGCGCGCGAACGTTCAGACGGGCGCCGGGCAGCCGCTCGCCGCGCGCGGCTCCCGGCTTGCAGCAGAGACTAACAGAAGCCTCCCAAAGCCTCCTCCTCCTCCGTGGAGAGAGATACTGATATTATCAAGTCAAGCCTGGATCCAGCCATTTTTTCCCAGCTCTGAGGAAGATCAAGTGAAGTGTGCGTAATATGTTTGGAGAGAGGGAGAAGCAAGTAATTGGGAAAATCTCGTTGAATTACTACAGAGGAGCGTTCACCCTTGAGGAATTTCAGGTCGTCCTTGTGAAAGGCTACCCATCACAAACGCGCACACCCCAGCCCCACCACTCCTCCACCCGCATCCCTGTCTCCTCCCCCTTCCAACTACACCACCACCACCACCACCACCCCCTCCGCTTGCCGATCACCGTATTGGTCGCTGTGTTGGAGCGATCTGCGCTCCGGCGTGCGGTTAGCGCATGATCATGCGTTTGGCCGGTCCGTGTGTGGGATGCTGCACAAGTCCGCGGCGCAAAAGTAGGATGCGGGCTCGGCGCGTCGTGGGGGGATGAGCAGAGAGACACCGGAGCGCAGGGACATGACATCGTGTCGGTGATCAGGAGAGCACCGCTCGCCTCGCTCCGTATCCGCAGCCGCGGAGGGCTTCCCCCCCTCCCGCTGTAATATTTATGACAAAACGGAGGCAAATTATTCCGGTCACGTTTTTGGCTGACAGCCGGCTGTCCTGGAGAGCGCTGGAGTGAATCGGGGTCCAGTGCTGTAGGAAGCGCAGCGCACCGACACCTGCAGTAGGATGTAAAGGGAATTCCCACCAACAATCTGGTAAGTTTAACACGAGTCCGTAGCACTTTCTCTCACGAGACTCCGTGCTTTGGGTTTGGTTTTTTTTTCGTGACTGACAGATATTTCAAAGTCCCATCGCGCTTTGATGTTGCATGGAACTGATACGGTGGGGCGATGCGCGTTTATGAACTGACAGCTGCAAATGTGGACGGTCCGGACCTCCGGATGGATCCGGTGTCTTTTGCACAGTGATACAAATGGTGGGCTTCTCGCGGTGGGATGAGACGGTCGTAACCTGTTTTGATTGCGGGCTTCGGGCAACAATAACAAATCACCTGACTGACGGAGCAGCACTTAGAGGGGCCTGCAAACAGCCCCGGGACTTGTCGCCGGCTGGTTTTTATTCGCCTATTTGTATTCTGAGATATGAAGTGACTGATCAGAGAGGCAAAAAAAAAAAATGTTAAAAAAAAAAAAAATCCCTCAGCAGTTCATGACCATTTTCATTTCTGTGCGGGAGCAATAACATGAGACATGGACCCGAGGAAAATGAATTCCTGAGATGTTGCTGTAGGGAGGGGGGGGCGAAAAAACTGTGATTCTCTTATATCCCTTTTTCCAAATGAAGTCGATAGTAAATTTGGCTTCCAGCTCCCGTGCAGGGACCGGCAGGGCTTGTTGATAATGCTCCAGTCACATGCATGCGCCACGCGTAACGTGCAGGCAGCCCGTTTGATTTAAGAGCACGGGATTAGTTTGCAGTGAAATATTTTTGGACTTTTAAGGTTTTATCGATGCGCAGTTATTCCAAAGTGCACATTAGGGGGTTGATCTCGAATTGTCCGAAAGGTTGCGTTAACCCCCATGAGACCACGCTTCAAATTGTAGGTGGCTGTGGAGCCATCAGGGCTTTTATTCTCGTGCTGCGGCTTGATGCTGCAATCATTTCAGTTCATTTGCTCTGTCCACAAACTGTACCTCATTTTGACAAGTAAAAAAAAAAACAAAACAAGTCCGACTTCTTTCGTGGCTGTAGCATCAGGCTGCATCTTGATAGATTTAGGGGGGGGGGGGGTCTGATTTGCTGTGAGGTGTATAAATGAACTCACACATGACTGCACGCAGCAGCATCTTAAAGCTCTTCCTTCTTCCTCCTGTATTCCTGTCCTCTGCTTCGATTCAGAGGGTTTTCAGTCCTGAATAATTTCATTTTGTAGGAGGCGTTATCCTCACGTGGAGCCGTATCTTGGTTGGAATGCTGGTTTTCCTCTTGGCGTGAAGTGAGCCTGGTGACAAAGGTGTGTTTCTCCAGACAAGTTTCCACCAGTGAGTCAATTGGGGTCTGAGAGAATCACCTAGTCATACTTCAAACAAGTTGAATTTTAAGTAGCTGCATCTCAAACGAACGCCACAGTGGTCAATGCTTTGTTTCTTCACTGAGGACTGCCGGCATTCACTTACTCACTTGATGGTTTGCTCACTCTCGTGATAGCCACAAAATCAAACTCAGATTTGGTTTCAGATTTTGGGGGTCTTCAAAAATAAGAGTGTTCACATAATGTCTTTCCTGACTTATACTCTTCCCAAAACAAAGACACTAAAATGTCGATCCTGGATAATTAGCTTTTGACAACATGCATTCCAACTGAGTTGTTACCAAGGAAACACCTCAGCTTTACTCTTGGAGTATAAATCAGGGTAAATGTGTAAAATACAGCCTGAGGGGAAATAGCACTTAAAAGCAATACATGGGCAATTACTTAATGTAGTGATTTTGGACTCCGTTCAATTACCAATTAAAATAACAAACCTCATGGAAGCTCTTCCTTTGTCGCAGCCGTATGAGTTTTGTGATGCCACCAAGAGGGATCAGAGCTTTCAAGTTGTCGAACGTCTTCTGTCTGCCATGTGGAGGCCTGCTTTGAATCTCAAAGTGACAACAGTTTTAATAGTTTCCCTCATTTCCACATGGTGGCAGCTCGTGTGTTTGCTTTGCATATGGGTCATTGTATGTTTGCGTCGATGCATGTATTTATAGAGGAGCTTTGATGATGCTGGTGGGGAAAATGTTCCACCGCACGTGTCATTCTTCAGCTACTCAGCCAGTTGAGGCAAGCTGTCATAGATTTGTTGTTGTGCGGTGTAATGTACCTTCTGATCAGATACACTCATTTAAAAGCCTTGCGTTGCTTTCAGATAACACAAACAGAATGAGCAGTCTTGTCTTCATATTGTAGCTTCTTCTGCCACAAAAGGTTCTTGAGAGATTCTCTTTGTCCAGTTTCTGTTTTGCCGGGATATCAGTGAACCATTGTGTTCATGTCTGTCTCTTGTGAAATAAGAGGTGTTCATTTTAAAATCGAGAAGATCATCAATCTTTACGGGCATCTTGCAAGGATGAGGATGTCAATCGGTTTCTGAGACACTTTTAACTCTCCAGTTGTTGTAGACTCTTTGTTTAAAGCTGATAAATTTGGCAAACGTGCCAGAAATCTCTCAGCAGGCCATAATCAGCACAATTGCTTCTTCAGAAGCCTCCGGCATCGGGCGGAAATAGCAGCTGTATTTCAGGACATTTGTAGTTAAGGGATTTAAACGGTGTCTAAATTTGATTCTTCCAAATTAGAACAATATTTTGACAGGATTTGGTTGCATCCTTTTTGTTGTGTTCACTTGACCCATCGGCACAGACGAAAGTTGTCAAAGTGCAGAAAACAAGTAACTCTCCCATCTTTGAAGTTGAAAACAAACAGCTTGAACATGAGAATGTCGTTAAAAAAAACTTAGCCAGAGGGAAAAAAAATACCCTCCAGCAGTGTTGTCCATTGATGGATTGATCACAGAGGGCTCGAATTGATTATCCTTCTTTTGAAGTGCACCAAAGTCGCCTCGGCGAAATTAAGGGGTCGCTAAAGCTAATTCCTCCAACCTCAGACGGTAACTAACGCTTCCTGATGTCTCCAAACGCAGGGGACACCGCCGAATGAAGCAGAGCTCAACTGGACATGGAAAAAAGGAGAGAAATATGCAAAAAAAAAAAAAAAGAAACCATAATGGGCAAATAGAGAGAGGAGGCGGAACAATGCATCATCTAAACAAGAGAGTGAAGTGATGGTGAGGAAATAGACTGTCAGGAGAGGCAACATGGACAAGACTAATGTACAAAGACTCGCTGTGTCCACTAATCTGCAGCGCAACAAAACAACTGTTATCTCAGGCTCGATTTCCATATAATCACAAGTACTTGTCATGCTGGTCATACATCTGTTGCAGTGATTGTTAGCTGAGGTGTATGTGAAGACGATTTACACCACAAATGTTTGCGCCGTCTCATGTATATCCGAGGCTTCCTTGTCTTTCCTCGGGAATCTTCCGTGGCCAAAGACCATGAATCACAGATTCTTCAGTTGCACGCGAGTAAATATTTGTTGCGTATGTTTGTCTTTCCGTCATGAGTCTCTCATTACATTGGGATGATAAAGGTTCCTGCTGGGCCTGCCTTCCCCCTCGGCCAATGATGTCCTGTCTGCGGGAGATAGATAGCGTTAATCGAGAGTTAATTGCGTTCTACGGTGAAAAAGCTTAATCATTTTAACCTGATGCAAGGCAGTTGCACTCGCCCCGCTTCATCGTATCTTTTAATCCAGTCAAGTCACTCATTTGCCCCAACGAGTCTGCCCTGAAATTGTAGTTTTTCCGTTTTTTCACCTGGATCTGTTCCACGGTTTCCTTTAGCACAAGATCAGTCACACTGAGGGAAAGTGTGTTTCAGAAAGCTGCTGCATAGAGAGATTCTTCTCTCTGCAGGCACTGATCAGTAGCGAGGTCTGATCAGATTTAAGCTGGAGGTGCGCGCTGCAAAATGGTCTTGATTGGGTTTCTGTTCTTTTCAGATTACCTCTCTGCAAGGTGCCACATTGCTTCTGTGGGCCGCCTTGTCGAGGGAGACCCTTTGGAGATTTTATGACCAATCGCAGCGCGATGGAGCCGTTTGTTTTATGAGTGACTGCCTATTTTGTTTGTGCACGGATGTCCATGCGCAAACATGGGGGCATTGTCACACATGTTCATGCAAATGGGTTCACACTGTTTCACTGATCTGCAGCTCCGCTCTGCCAAGAAAAACATGGATGCACCAAAGGAGGCAGGAGAACTCTTGTAACATCTTTGTAAGTCCAGAAGGACAAACGTCGTGTCTGATGTGTGACTTTCTCCTCCTTCCAGATGCTAAATGAAACGAAAGCATATCGTGCTTCATCCAGTTTGTGATTTATGATCTTTGCCTGCAATTAAAAAAAACAAACAAGTCACCATATTTCCAACTAAATCTGACCAGGAAATGATGTATTCATCTATCCATTACGCTTTTCTATGACTTGAGCCAACCTGGGGTTTTTTTCCCCAAAGTTTGCATCGAGTGTCATTGAATTCTCTTCCTGTCCACACAGACAAAAACACATCATTTTCAGTCTCTGGACACGCCGTCTCCATGTGGATGTAACGCCTATCCGACAAAACAGTATTGCTGATACACTGAAATCGGCCCCCATGTGGACGGGGCTCTAATGCACCGCATCCACTCCCGGCAGAAAGTACTGAGGAAACATCTTTTTCGGTGCAGCCAAACAGGCCCATTAGCAGCGGTCACACTATCTCTTGTTAAACAAGTGGAGGGCTACGCTCGTTATCACACAGTTTTCCGGTTTTGCGCTATGTCGCTGGAGCGATATGAAAGTGTCCACAGACCTCATGCTGTGACTGCTCACTCTCGACTCTGTTGTTCCATATGAATCAATACAGGTGGGCATACAGCACACTGAGGCTTCCTTTCACAGCCACACTTGCATGGCCTTTTAGCATCTGAGGGAACGACAAGTAGGGAGTCATTCACAAACAATCACTTCATAGTACGTGAGGAATGGAGGAGTAATTACGGGTATAATAGAAGTATAATGAACGCTGCTATATCCCTCCTTTTTATCTTGTTTTATTGTCTTACATAATTATGAATGATTTTTATTCTGTTGAATGGGGCTCTGAACAGCCTCCTAAAGCTCTAATTTATGTTGAAGCCTCCACTTGCTTCGACTCAGTTTTCCTATAATCTCGCCAGCCTTTAACTTGATTTTGATTTCTTCTTGTTTTAAAGCGCTCTGATTGCACGGCAGCCTTGATTAGCGGTTATTGATAGGTGGTGCATGTAATAGCAAAATTATGGGCTCTTGGACGTCATCGCGAGATAGGAGATACAGTACAGTGAAGTGCCTTTTAATGAACGGCGACGCTGAGTGAAAATCACAGAGAAAGCTGTCAGGTGGTCATGATTTGTCAAACGCTGAAGACCAAAGCTGTCTGAAAGCCATAGCCTTTTGCCTTTCTAGATATGTGCCCACAGGTTACAGGATGTAATAATTACCTTGCCTAATTGGGGTTCCTTATTGACGTCCTCATGACAACTTGTCTAAAACAGGCATCATAAAGAGACGAGACATTGGAAGGGGTTTTTTGTCCAACAAATACATGGATTCACTATATTCCCTAAATAACTGATGCTAAATCTCAGGAGTGTGGTTTCAAATTGTGGAAAATATAAAGATAGCTTAAGATAGCATTAAACATAGTTTGGTGCATTACAGCATCCTGTCTGCCATAAAAAAAAAAGCTGGTTTGTGCTGTTGGTAGATCACTTGCGAGGGTTTGCAGGCATCTTTACAGAGTTTTTCCTCATTCACAGCCTGAAGCTCTATTTCACCTGTAATTTGTGGGTGGCTCGTTGCACTACTTCCATGGGAAGCAGAAGCTTCACACTCATAGCGTGGAAACAGTCTATCCAAGGCTATAGAGGCGGTAACACAAAGATACTGTAATGTATCGAAGCAAAGCCATGTCCTCATATATGATGGATAGTGAATAGGGGTTAGCAAGGTGGCGCAACTGGGACTATTCAAAAAGAAAGATGGATGGAGGTAGCGAGCAGGGAACAAACATTCCCCTCCAGCGAGCACACAACTCAGCATCCATCTGCACCGCCCGAAGCCTCCCCCCCCATCCATCACTCGCTCACTGCACCCACCTCCCGTTTTCATCTTACCTCCTGTCACCTCCCATCCCTTTGTCCCTAACCTATCTCGGGCTCAAGTGCAGATAGAATTCAGCAGTTTCTTAAGCACACAACATGTCATTCACCCCAGATAGCAATCCATCGTTGGCTGTATCAGCAGAGAGCTCACGGACAGCGACTTTGTGCAGCGACGTGGGCTGCCGGTGGGTGGCTGCGTGGGCGGGTGGCTGTTAACAATACATTGTTCTCGCCATGGCGCGCTCGTGTCTCTGGCCAGCTCAGCTCAGCTTATGGTGCTCAAAGTTGTGGGGCCGCTCGTCGAGGAGAGAGGTGTCGATTCGAACAATCTCGGAGAAGGACACCATTAGACCTGAAAAACAAAAACGCTCCTTGCTCAGCGCTGGTCTGCTCTTCAGTTTTCGTCTCCATTTCTAAGTTCTTGAGGTTGCCCTGCTGAGAAACACATTACAGAGGTTGGGATGCTGCTGCTCTCACCGGGCTGGATGTGTTGCTGGCCCGTCTCGGCTGGTTTGTTGGGAGCCTGCCAGGGATGCTGCTGCTGCTGCTGCTGCCCAGCTGGTGGCTGCTTGCTGTTAGTGCTGCGAGATGAATTGAGTAGGAAAATTAAGCCTTTGATCGATTGTCTCACTGCGGACATTAGGAAGACCTAAGACGGCCATGAGTCAGCGCGCTGCGCACCCGTTTGCTTTCTCTCTTTTCTACTCTTTATCTCCTTCAGCCCTCGTCCGTCCTGTCCCTTCCCACCCCTTTCTTCCCTAAATGTCAACTTTCGGTGTTAGTCTCAAGGAATCAAAGAGAAAACCCTACTTTTTCATTTTGTTCTGACATTTTACAGTAAAACGTTAACTGAACGGAGGGGAAGATAAGAGCGTCTTTATAGATCGTGGCCTAAGAAAAAAAAACAACCCTGCTATAATTTAGCTACATATCCAGTTTCTAGGTCAGATATCATGCATTCTTTTCACTGCTCACAATCATAATATTTTTCCAGTCTTATTCTTTGTCAAAGACAATTTTCTTTGTGTTTTGTTGTCCTCGTGTAAATAGCACTGACAGTCGCCATCCCTGAGGTGGACCCAAGAGCAGAAACTCATGCAGAGGCTGGATCGTTTCCAACAGCAGAAAACAAACAACAGCAACTGGATTCGAATTAAGCACTTCTTGTCGCACGACAGGCAAAATGAAACCTCGGGCAATGGAATCTAAAGCGTACGCGAACCTGAGGACAGGTCACTGGATGGAACGAGAGGCCTCAAATCTGTATGTCCAGATGAATTCATTGATTTTCAACGGGGTGTAAAAATCTCTGTTTCCAGTCAAGTTCTCCTAAATACCGCTGGTTTCAAGCTGTTACACTTCTGTCAGTTTCACCCAAGACAGACCAGAGACAGGCATATTGTAGCTACCTCTCACAATCACCACATAATGATTAAGCAATCACTGTCCTCCGTGAAAACTTTCGACGCTGTCGCACTCCGGTTTTCTTACACGTCGCTCACATTCAGAGAAATTAACACGGTGTAAGAGATTTCAGGCGTCTCGCCACTGCTGTCACATCTCGATTGCCAGGGACGAAGGTGAAAATGGGAACGTGCTCGTGGGCCTGGATCAGCACTTTCCGGAGCAGCAGGTGGAGACCTCTGCAGGCAGCGGTGCAGTGGACAGCAGTCAAAACACAAAGGGCCGCATCTAATAAGCCGTTTCTGACAGATTTCAGATGGAAGGAAGACGTGCATGTACTGTTGAACAGAGAAATTTACTGGTCTTACGACACTGTTTTTCAGTCACATTTTTCTTCTGTCAGTGAGGTCAAATTGGAGAAAATGACATCCTGGCATGAGCTCTTGGAAATTCATTCACAGGCTTAAAAAGGAAATTCATTTTTCACTTATTTTTTTTGAGTGTGGAATCAATATACTTATATGGTGAATGAAATAATAACTGAGTGTTTCAGGCAACATGTCTTTAGTGCACCGTTCACTTACATCGGCAGATTGGAGCTCTTGCTAAACCTTTGACCTCGGTAACGTACATTTTGTCTGCTTCTCCTCAGGCTGAAACAAACGCATTGTACTTTTCGTACTTTTCCTTTCTTTTGTAGTTTTCTTGAAACATATTCCCCTTTGAAACATCACCGTTCGTCACAGCATTGCTCATTACCTACAGCAGTTTACAACATTTGCAGTCTCTTCTTTTTGTCTCATTTTAAAGTATGTTAGTTTAGCAAGATCTAACGGATAAGTAGGCTGTGAAAGAAACACGCTGCACGGTTTGGTTCCAGTTGCAGCCTGGGACAAAAGTGGGCCTACTGTTTGTCTTTGTGCGGAGAAAAAAATAATTAGACCTCTGGCAGGAAGCATGTTGTGAAGGAGTTCAAAGTAGAGACATGGGTAGTGCGCGCACATCTGTGTGTGTGTGTGTGTGTGTGTGTGTGTGTGTCTGTGTCTGTGTCTGTGTGTCTGTGTGTCTGTGTGTCTGTGTCTGTGTCTGTGTCTGTCTGTGTGTGTGTGTCTGTGTGTGTCTGTGTGCTTCTGTACTCGTGTGCAAGGTGAATGCAGGCTTGCCAGAGTGTAGAACTTTGTGATGAAGTTTTCACACCAACAACAGGACACGCTTTCGTCTTTACCCTCTGATATTGTGAAAACAGGCTTGACAACTCATCATCTCCCATTTGACGCCCATAATGACCCCGACAACAGGGTCGCGGATGTTGTTCGGCCCAAGACACTGTCAGAGTGTTGTTGTGGAAAGAATCATGGAGAGTGTGGGTGTGATCAAAAAACGAGGTAAAATCTCTAGATGAAAGTTAGTCATTAGGTTCAGTACTCAACTAAGAAGTCATATTCTTCAGCTTTCGCATGATTTTAAGGCTGCTGATTGATAATTGAGGAGAGGCCTCCCAAGGTTACCAAAAGCAATTTAAGTGTCTGTGACTGAAATAAAGTCATTTCCCGTGATGCTCGCACTACAGAACTCAGCAGCACTCCTGCTTTGAAAAAAAACTGCTTTACACATTTGTTTGTCTTCAACCTCAATTATGAATGTGAAGTTGTCAGAACACCTTTTAAACCAGCGTGATTTTTTTGGTGAAACTTATTGTCTGTTTGTTTGGGTCATGCCCTGATGCAGCAGGTTTGGTAATTGCCTGAAGCCTCCCTGGCTCCTCTCGAGCCTCTCTGAAGTGTCAATCACAGGCCGGATTTAACTCGGGACACCAAAATTTCACCTTGTTTCCAGCTGTTTTCGGTTGTCGCAGCTCTCGCTAAACTACAATCACATGCTTGGAAACGCGCACATCCTACGGCTGTATTAAGTATGCCACGTTAATACGATGCAATTCCTTGCATGATAAACTCACGCCTTAGATTTGCAGGAATTTTACTTAATCCTACTCAATTAACAGGATTATGGATTACAAATGACTGATCTGTAACCTCAAATGAACCTGGTATTTATATTTCTTTCCTGGGAAAAAAGAAACACTGGTGATTATTACAGGAGCGACCCAAAGATCGTCACCCTGTCCACACATTTAAATTTTATTCTTCCCCCTCCTGCATTAGAAAACAGAGTACAGTGACTTTCACTGCCCGCAGGTCAGAGTCACAGCTGCTCATATAAAGGGCTTGTGACATTTTATCTTGCTGGGGGCAACCACATGCTAACATGACGTTCTCGACTCTATTGTCGGTGTCCCTTTGTAACTCTCACGAGTTCATAGCGGAGGACTGAGCAGTCTTTATTATGGGATTGCAGCTCATTGTTTTTAATCAGTCATATACGAGCACGAATTGTGCTGGTTGAAAGCTACTCAGCCTGCTCAACCCCCCTCTGTAATTATTAACTGCAGACTTAGACGAACCAGATGATGACGTGGTGTTCAAAAAGACGGATCAAGTAAAAGTGGTTTATTTACCCCTGTCAAAAACGCTGTTTTGGATGAACTTCGCACACAGTTAGCGAATTCATCATCTCCCACTTTCATCGATCGGCTGTTATTTTCAGTGTTCTATCCGTAATTTTAGCACAGTGTCTGAAACAACTCTCACTTGAGTTGGAAGACACCTCTTGGGCAGTGCAGTATTGACAAGTGCATTTGCCCTGTGATTGGTGTGCGTGATTGACCGCCTTGTGCTTGCTGCATGGGTCTCTGTTGCACAGTGTTGTCAGTTGTACTGAACGCACAGAAACATCATTGATTTTGTTGACCACATGCAGTCGAAGCCCTCATCATTTTTCCATGTTTAAAACTCCCAGGGCCACTTCTGTGACAAAAACCCTATTTACAACTGGGGACATCCGAGTCATTTACTGTGACTTTGATCAGTTTAACAATAAAACTCCCAAAAATGAATGAAAGGGAAATCCAATAACTCAACTGTAGCTAATGTTTAAAGTAAGGAGTTGAACACATCCGGCAACAACTTTTTTTTTATGCAGCACTCAAAATGAGACCGCGGGTATCCACAAGAGGATGTGATAGGGACTATGTTTATGTGCTCCCTTGCCTCAGGCTTGTTAAATTGGCAGATCGATGATGCTCTAAATCAATGTTCCAGCACCACCACAAACCCCATGAAACCCATTAGTGAATTAAGATAGACCACTGTTCCACACGGAGTCCCGTTCAGCCTGCAGGTCCTTTCCACATGACAAATGGGGGGGAAAGACTGTGAAATAAAACTGGAGGGGAAAAGGCCAAAACGAGAGGGTGCGAACAGAAGCTGTGGCACAGGAAAGGTTGACAGCTGCAGTTGGGGTCAGTACAGCCAGTAAGGACACACTTGAAGCTCCTCTTCACTCCCCTGCTTGGAGATTTGTTTTCTTCCTTACCCTCCCCTGAAGGGGGTTTCTTCTCTGGAAACTGATCAACACTTTATATCATTCCCAACCATGCATAGGAGAGTATCTAACCAGCAGCGAATGACATGCTCTCCATGCAAAGTAGTCTGTCTCAGCCAGTAACCTGAAAAGGGAACAGAGTAGGAAGGGCTGTGAAGGGTGTCAGAGAGAGGAGGAGAACGAGGGGGTGTGAAAAGAGGATGCCAGGGGAGCTGGTCTTTCTCTGATAGCATTGTTTATGTGGCACTGTCTGTGGATCATTGATCCATTCATCTTCATTATGTCCCCCTGTGAGAACTATTAACTGCTGCCACCCTCAGTTGGGTGCCTGCGATGTTGACATGCACCGCACGGTCTCACAAACCTGTCTACCCATGTCCCCACAATGTCTGCTCTTGCAGGTAGAAGCTGACAATTTCATAGTGCTTGTGGGGGGAAAAAAAGCAGAGAAGTTAACAGTGTAGACAGACTCTAATTGAATCCGCCCGGATGAGCCGTCTTCACAGGATGGGTTGTCAATCACAGCACAAATGGTGCCTCTACTGGGGAGCCAGCATGTAATGTGTCATGGACAACTTCACGGTACAGGTGTGTTTATTGATCACTGTGCAAGCATATGTGCTTTGACTTGCTCTATCCTGTTCCTGACCCATATACTGTATGTTGTGTAACAATAAATCAAACGTCCACCCACACACGCATACGTAGAGAGAGCTACATCAGGAACACAGTTCAGAAGCTCACTTTTTTGTAGGCATGGCATGTAGAGGTAAGCCCCCATTGATTTGTTAGAAAGTGTTGAGTTCAGGGACCCTTTGCCAAGTCCTCCTCTAATGCGCTCTTACCTGTAAATGCTCCCCCCGAGACACCCTGCTCTATATCCTCTCTGAATTGCTTCTGCTGTACGAGGCACATTGCTGTCTAACTACTGAGCTTAGTGAGACATCATGGGTCATCTTCAGCAGCTTGAACGGCCCAATGAATGCAATCAAACGCCAAAATCATTTTGACTTCAAGTCATAGTTACCTCTTGCTTACAAGGTGTTGTGGGAAATTCACTTAAAATTGTTTTTTTTAAACAAGACATGCGGACAACAAAACTGCTTGATATTTGTCTCACGTCTTTCTTGTTTCTTCTTTTCTTTTCTGTTATGTCCTTCCTGTCATTTCCTTCATAGATCCAAATACAGACCTGTTCACCGCCGTCATTGTCGTCTCCTTTGAGCCCGAGAAGAAGGAACCAGAGAGCATGGTCTGGTGTGGTTGCCGCAGTTGCTATGCGTGAAGGACTGCTGTGGCGTCAATGGAGACCGAAGGCTATCGTGACCTCCTGGAGACCAGCGACGGCCAGGGGGTAGGCCAGCTGGACGGCGGGGGCGAGGTGGGTGTGGAGGAAGGCTGGAGCACACCCTACCCTCTGGGATTCCAAGTGTCTCTGACCACCGTGCTGATGCTGGAGCTCGTGCTGGGCTTCAGCAGCAACCTGACCGTCCTTGTGCTCTACTGCGCTCAGTCCAACCTGGTGGATTCAGTCAGTAACCTGGTCACGGTCAACCTCCATGTGCTCGACATACTGGTCTGCGTGCTGTGTCTGCCGCTGACTGTGGCCGTGATCCTGCTCCCAGCTAATGAAAATGGACTCAGCAGTCTGGCCACACTTTGCTGCTTTCACGAGGCCTGTGTCACATTCACTAGTGTGGCCACAGCAGTCAACGTGTTGGTAATCAGCTTGGACCGCTACGACATCTCGGTGCGACCAGCCAGTCGTCTGCTGACCCCGAGGCGCGCCGCGCTGCTCCTCGCGGCAGTGTGGGCGGTGTCCCTGGCAGTTTTCTTTCTGCCCTTCCTTGAGGGGCACTTTTTCTCCTCGAGCGTGGATGAGAGTGAAGATGAGGAGCTGGAAAGACAAAGCAATGACTCAGAACTCACCACTGGAGTGACCCCCGCTTTTCCCTCCCTTTCTCCCTCCCTGTTACCCTCCACTCATCCCTCATCCCCTTCACATCACCTGCCTCCAGCATGGCAAAACAGAACACTCCTGTGTGTTGGAGGGCAAGGCTACTACACAGGCCTGGCTATGTATTACCACTTGTTGCTCCAAGTGCCCTGTTTTTTCATTGCCGTAGCAGTCATGTTGTTCACCTACTCCAAGATCCTACAAGCCCTGAACATCCGCATTGGCTCTCACATGATGAGGAATACACGCGCCAAGGACTCCACCTGCAGGATACGCTGCAGGAGGCGGAAGAAGAAGGACCTGAGCTTGCCCACAGAGATCGTGTCATCGAACCAGAACCAGAACCTTAGCCACCCCCCCCTCATCCCCTCTCCCACACCGACGCCAACCTCGCCCCCGCCGCTCTCGTCCATGCCCCAGGGGATGTCTGACAGTGGAGCCACAGTCACAACTGTTAGCACCGCTGCCACCACTCCCATCGCCACCACGCCAGCCACCCCGGCTTCTCCAACCCCGGCCTCCACCTCTGCTCAGACGCACGCCACCACCCCTCTGCCTGCCTCCTCCATGGGCGTGCAGGCCTCGGTTTCTGCCATCATTGCCTTGAGGCGGGCAGTGCGTAGGCACAGGGACCGTCGGGAACGTCAACGCCGCGTCCTGAAAATGTCCCTCTTAATCATATCCACTTTCCTGGGCTGCTGGGCCCCGCTGTCTGCAGTCAATGTTCTGATCCTGTGTATGGGTCCAAGCGACGGCCTGGTGAGGCTCCGTCTGTGCTTCTTGGCAATGGCTTACGGAACCACCATCTTTCATCCTCTGCTCTATGCCTTCACCAGGCAGAAACTGCGGCGAGCCCTCAAAACGAGAGTGAAGAAGAGGGTTGTGTCACTTCTGCAGGTGGACCCGGCTCCCAGCGGGGGGACAGTTATTCATAACTCTTGGGTGGAGGGGGGAGGCCAGAGAAAGAGTCGCAAGCCGCGGGTGGAGGCCAGCGATGGCACCGATCGATGCCTCACAGAGGCAGTCAGAGAGTGAGGCTGGTCTTCCCAGTGTGGCTGCATATCCGAGTGTGTGTGAATTTGAATAATTGTATGCATCTTACCAAGTTGATGGAGATGAAATGCGAGTATATTTATGTATCAGTGGGAGGGGGAATGAGAACCAGTTAGTTTACAAAGGTCAGGACTAATCCCGTGGCCTCTGGTTCCATGTATATGTTGAGACAGGTGAGCCTTGAGCTCTAATTAGAGTCCGCTCTCCTCTCTTGTTACACAGGCCGTTATTAGTACACTCCCTGACTGACAAGGTGGCCAGTGCGTCTCCATGACAACACCTTAACCACGACTACTGAAAATACTAGTGGGTACCCCACATGTAGGGTAAAGGATACATAACTGCAAAAGCGTATTGTACCGTACTGCTCCTGCGTGCACTTTTCAACTTGCATGTGCATGTACATATGCACAGATAGACACCTGCGCAAACACTTACTGCACACTGATTGATATTTAGTCATTATCTGTGAAAGCACACCAGTATCTACCTGCACTGATGTTCTCAGTGGGAAAAATATTAATGGAAGTAAATATTTGTCTCTTTCCTTTCCTGTTTTTTTTTTCATGCATAATTAATTTCTAACTATATTCTCATGGTGCTGAATGTCCTGCTGTATGTTTACAACAATGTATCAATGTAGATTGAAAGTGTTTGCACATGCTGTACACAGTAAAGCAATTTAATGACAGATAAATGCAAGCACTCGTATTCAAGGTTTACAAATCTATATGAAATGACCTGGAAACAGCAAAAAAACGGATTTAGACTTCACTTCCAAAAAAAGCACCATGCTTTAGAAGAGAGTGTGCAAGCTAAAGCTTAAAGGCAAAACTTTTCTTTGGGGAAAAAAAAATCACTTTAGGGGCAAGTTGACGGACAATATGAGTGTGATTGTATGTCTGCACAACAGTATGTATGCTTAGTTATGTTGTAAAGTGAGTGTGCATCTATGTGTGTGTGTGTGTGTGGGTGTGTGCTGGAGTGAATGTCTGGAGTGTGTTTGTGCGTTCATAATTATGTGCAATAAATGACGAGCAAAGCAATGACCCCTCGGATGTGAACAAAGAGAATGTGAATACAGAAATGTTGCGAGGAGCCTGCCGGGCACGACGTGGAAAAAGTGATCCAGAACATTTGTAACTATGTGTATACGACAGACCACTGTAAAAATACTGAACCTTAACGAGGGAATTAAAGGGCAATATTTTGTGAGAATTTCACTCCAACAGTCTCTGAAGTCTCCGCAGGTTACCTAACATCATGAACTTGAGCGATTCCAACATGGACAAACGGCCGCGAGCACGGGACACTCCCCCCCCCCCTCTCAGCTGTTTGTTGTTCTGGACGGCAGAGTCGCAGCTCTCGGACGGCGTCCCGAAAGTCCACGGAGACGGACAGCCTCCAGACCGGGTCCTGGACACGCCACACTATATCTGTGTCTCTCTTTCTCCTCAGGGCTTCACGACTCCTTTTCAAAACCTGCTGGACAAAAGAAACAAAGAACAATGAACCAACCCCCAATCAGCTGTTGTGTTTCGGGTGTTACAGTAGGTGAAGATTTATGTCACGAAGTAGATAGAATACACTTTTAACTTTGTATGGATTTAAAAGACTGGGGAGTGCACTTTGGGCTTTGGGCTAGCTCCTCTTGTCATCCTCACCTCTTTTACACAATTTGTGAGCCAGACAGACAACAATAACTCTTGTGTATTCATGTACATTTTTTCAGGGATGTAAATACTGACGTGTCTGATTTAGGTTTTAGTCAGAAAACTTTATTTCTTTGGCCACCATCATCTGCCGGACAGAAAATCAGCCATTGTGATAAACTCTTGACAGAGTTGGAAAGTTACTGTATAGAAAAGATACATGTCAGTGAATTTGTGTTAATACTGTACGTGTGTAAACTGTACTGTACATTTATGACCATGTGTATAGAGAATTAATAGTATTGTATAAGATTTATAATATGTGTCATTGTATAGAACAGAACAGAGTCCGTATTAAAAAGGTGATCGAAGAATTGATCGTGCTGCTTTAATTCATACATGTCTTATGCGCGGTGTGTTGAAGTGTTGGCAGGAATGTACATTTCCTCAGATGGAAATGTTGTTGCTTGTCGCTTATGCTCAACTTGAACGAAATGGGGCTTGAACTGACTGTAGGTCACCGATTGACCAGGAGGAGACCGGTCAGTTCATTTTCCGATCAACAATTTCACACATCTTTGTTGAGTTGACTTCTGTTCACAACTGCAGTCTGGTTAAACTGAGTATAAAAAGAAAGATGTTTGTAATCTTTTTGGTGTTTTAAATTCTTTTGTAAAAAACCAAAAAAATGAGGGGAAAAATGGAAAATTTGTGGTTTTTTAGCAAGCAATAACACAATATTTTCTAAATTAACATCCTAAAGGCTTTTATAATGTGGTAATTTCAGATTGAATAATTCATGAATCATAGAATCGAATGAGTGCAGACTCAAAGGTCAACTATTTTCTTCTTACAGCGAAGTCTCCGGGATCATCAAAGCGCTCAGGCATTGAAGAGGATATGATCTGCAAATGGAAGAATGAAATATTACAATTATGTCTCTCTATTATTGTAGGCGAGACGGCTCAAAAGTGGGATTGGGCGTCATTATAATTGCAGTTCTCAATCTGCAGTTTGAATGGAGAAGTGCTTGGACTCATCACACTCCAGACAACTTGGGAATTTCCTCAGTCCCTTATCCTCTGGACCCCTCTGTCCAAATCTGTCTCCCGTTTCCAGCTGTCTCGCTCTTTTACGTCTCCAATATCCACTGCCTGTTCCTCTGATCCCTAAATTTAGAATCTCCGTCCCAGATACTTGCAGTATTTAGTGCTGACTGGAGTGAACCCTCACTTTGCCTCAGTGTGATGTGACAACTCTGTTAATTATCATTGCTAATGACAGTGGAACTTGATGGTAAAGTAAACATCCGTCGCGGCCGCTCAGTCCCTTGATGTTGACACTCCATTTTTCTTTTTGTTTTTACAGAACTGATCTGTCTGCGCATGTGAGTATTTGTTGCCTCACTGATTCGTACACTGAATCAGAACTGTAGACTCTTCCATCCTGCTTGATAATCCCATCAGTCCCCTCCTCTTTCACACTCCCGTTTCTCCTTTAGTTCTCCTCTCTCTCTCTCTTTTTTTTTTTTTTTTTTCCGCGCCGGTCTGCATCTCTCTCATCTCTTATCCACACTCAGGCCTTCCAGAACAAAAGCGAGGAACAGCTGCAGTGTCTGTGAAGGAAGGAAAGTCACCTTGGGGGATGACAGAGGAACAAAACGTGAGAGAGAGATGGAAAGAGAGAGGGGGAGCGAGAGAGAGAGAATGAGAGGCAGTAAGGAGGGGAGATTAGGGGAAGAGAGGGAAGAGACGGGCGGCGCTGAAGCTGGCATTGGGACATCTTATGACTAATAAAGGGACAGCACTGCATCACTGCAGAATCCTATTTGAAAAAACTGAAGGAATCTAAACACAGGATGATGAGATTAGCAGGCTTCGCCGTTTTGTTTACCACTTTTGGCCAATGGAATCGAACAATATTGCTTCTGTCTGTCAATTTTTTTTTTTTGTCTTGGGTGTCATCCAAAAGCAAAGACTGCAGCAAAAAACCAAGAAAAAGACAAGTTGTTTTTTTGTCCAAGCAGACTAATTTGGGTGTGATACTGGGACTTTGTTGGTACATTTATAAAGGCTCAAATTGAATACTGGTTGGAAATACATCAACAAAACACAAGCAAGATGAGCAAGTCAATATACTGCTTAAAATTTGGAAATTTTAAATCCTACCTGCGGCAAAATTATGGATTGTCTTTGAAAAAGAATGTTTATTTTTGTTTTATGTTGTAGGGAATGTGTTAACAGTATATATTTACGTATGTACTGAGTGTAAATGTGTCATTCTGCTGGAGAGTGAAAAAACTGAAAATAATGTTAAAGTATTCAACAAAATATTGTCTCAAATATAAACTTTCCCCTCATACTTGGGAATGATGGAGCCAAACTTTGAGGCTGATTATGCACCTGAACTTGAGCAAAATGAGCAGTTGTTAAATCATCTCCAAATATGAATCTCAGTTTCGGTGAAGCCCTGAGGGTTTTCATGACGACCCATTGTTATTTTCAAGAAATACAACCAAATCGGAGAGCATGTCGACCGAGGTTGTACGGCTACCACTGGCGTCCTCGTGTGGCGAAGAGCAGTAACAATCAACCAAAAGGAAAAGCGCTGAATTGTAACGTCGGCTAAATGTTCCTCCATTGGTGTTGAACAGACTGTTGGTCACTGATTGACCGGGAAGTCTTTATTCAGCTTAAAAATCCGTTAACGCCGCATACAAACGACTTCATGCGATGACACGAAATAAAGAAACTTCTAACGGTTTACTCGGTCTCTATGGGAACAGAGCCGGTGGCATGTGCCGAGCTGCAGCCGAGGGGTGCCAAGAGCTGCTGCTACGAAAATAGCGGTCTCTTCCGTCAAACATTGGACGGTCGTCGAATAATAACGCATACTAATAAGGGTTGGGGATTTTTTTCACCAAAACATGTATTATAGATGGCACCCGCGCCGAAATAGCTCAGTTGGGAGAGCGTCAGACTGAAGATCTGAAGGTCCCTGGTTCGATCCCGGGTTTCGGCAGTGTAAACTCCCTTTTTTGCTCTCCGGTGCAAATGATGATGACAACTGTAGAGCAAATGAGGACACCGCCGGTTTCACCGGAGAACACTTGCAGGTATTTACGTCATTTCTTCATTTTTCTGAGAAAAGACACAGTTATTAGCAACGCTGCAAGGTGCCAACTAATGAAACTACACTTTGAAGTCAAAAAAAGATTACGCAGTTAAATGTGGTGTCGAGTGAAGTGGAGTGAAGAGGAGTTAGTTAGCAAAAGTTAGCATTTAGCACCGCGAGGTCAAACAGTCGCCCATGCTGAATTGCAGCGCAATTTATTGTGTTTGATGTTTCTGGCCATGCCGTTTGACTTGTTTCTGTTGTATTGTTTAAAGTAACAGAAGTAAAGGTTTGACGAATGTTGACTGTACAGAGGAAAGGTTGTTTTACCTTTACTTTGCAAACTGAGTCAAGTGAGTGTCATTCCAGCGAAGTAAAATAGTATAAACACTCCTACTGCATTTAGAGATGGTGAGGAGTGGAAGGGAATTGCAGTACAGATTACAGGATGGATTAGAAAATAACACACACAAAAAGAAACACCCAGTATTTTTCACCAGGGGGCGATGTAGTCTCGTAAATCAGCAGCAGGCTCCTATAACACGCCTGTGCTCACGGGAAAAACAATAAGCAGTACACATTGTTTTTTACAAATAATGAAAGAAACAATAACAGGTCACTTTTAGTTGTAGAGTAATGTGTGTGAACTGAATAAATTCCTACAGTCTCATTTATAATACTAAAGTTGAAGTTGTCCCAATAAAAGCAACATATGAAACCACAATCAGTCCCTGAGTCTAAAGGTCAACCATGTTTACATTTACCTTCATATTGAATACAACAGAATAATGTTAACTCTTAAGTGAATCTGAACGCAAAAGTTAAGCACAAGATTAATGAAAATAACTGAATGTTTCTATTATGTTAAACGGAGCCTTGCTATGTATTCAGCCTGCAGAATCCGTGACCACCTTAATTCAAACAGCAAACAAAGACAACCTGTGTCTCAGTTTTGATTGGCTCTCATACACGACTTTTCATGCCTTACATTGACCTCACATGACCACACCCACATAGATCCTTTTACAGGTGCTAATCGTGAGGTTCATAGTGTACGGGCCTTCCTATCAGCAGTTGCATGTACATCTAAAGACTCACATGCCTGTCATGTGTCATCAGTGAACACGGGGCACTTATTTTGAATTCAGTTTACTTCGGGTGAAGACGCCCCTTTGTTTTGTCCCAACATGCCTTTGAATCCTACCGAGTCAAAGTCAATCATGTTTGAATGATGTCAACATCCAGAGTTCAAATGGAAACTGTGGAACAAAGCTTGTGTCAAAAATCAATGTTGTTGTCTTCTAATACACCCCCAAGTCTTTGTACCAGTTACATGGTTTTTCTATTTTTTATGCTTCCATAACTATGACTAAAGTTGGTACAACCCCTCAGTAATGATGCTAACCTGACCTCAAATGCTGCTTTATCATCTCTTTAACCAGAAAATGTTGCCCTACCACAATTTTTTTTACCGTAATTTATCCTTGTAAGTTGAGTGAACTCAGGTTTATGTCCAAACTCTTTTAGTTTCATAGCTTTTCTAATTAAAAATTTTATAGCACCCCAGTAACGAGTTATTTTAGGTTGAACTGATTTTGTGTATTTTTACGGCATGTATACAGAGCTCAAGGGAAAAGTCAAGCATACCTCAGTGGTTACAAAAACGCAGACCAAACTGGATGGCTGAACTTTCCATCTTGCCCTTTATTCTTCATAAATTTCATATGACGCATTTCTTGCCAGCAGCAACTTGATACTCCTGCCACACTGAGCGCTCTTTTCCGTTTACAACTTTACTGACCAAACAGGTGTTAATGTCGTCTGTCTCTCTTTTCTGTTGTCCTTTTTTTGTCCTTAAGTGTTCGTTGGTATGTTGAGCCCAAAGATAACTCAAAAGGTTGCTCATAATCCAATTTCATTATATTTTATGGCATCAAAATGATGTACGAAAAAATGTAACTGACTTTATCTGAAAATTATGGTGCGACATATTTGATTTCTACAAGCTCCCAAAAAATCCAAACAATCACAAAGTTGTTGTCAATAATTTCCCTAAGTCTTTTCTGTCAACAGTCATATTTTTACACATATAAGTTTTTACACCCGAATATTTGCCCTATAATGTCTGGTTGCATGAACTTTTTAACTTTTTCCTTTGACCTGTTTCTTTGTTTGTGGCAGATCAATTTGAAGACACCCATTCGACTAGTTTAGTCTCGCAGTTTTCCAAGAGATAAACAATGTCGATTCCCTTGGAGGGAAACTATGACAAATTTCTTTTCCATCTGTGTGTCAGTCTATTTGAAGAGTGTCGGAATGTGTTTGAACTTGTCATTAACTTGCATAATCCATGTTGTCCAATGTAACTAAATAAGTTAAAAACTCATCATGGAAGTCAATAAACTGATCATTTTTCTTCTGAAATAAACAAGCTTACTAACTTACTCACTTCTTTACTTACTTACTTTCTTCCTCACTTAGTTATTTACTCTTCAACTCACTTACGAACTTAATTACTCACTCACACACTCACTCACTCACAAAAAATACTTCTGTCAGACTTGGTTTACACCTTGCTCTTAGTATTGATACCATTGTGACACACAGACAGACGAATGTGCTCACTTTGATGTTACAGAACTATCGATTTTCTTGAAAGTAAAATGTGTGAATTGAACCCTTTAAAAAAAAAAAAAAAAAAAAAGAGTGAAACGTGGGTGTTATGTAACAGAGTGGGACCAGGCCAGAAATGGCCTGACTTTGACTGTTCTCCCAAAGCACCACATTCCATTTTCTGGTTAGATAATTAGGGGGTAAGAAAAGCATGTTTTTTTAACAGTGTTAACAGTGGGGGGTTTTTTAACACTGTTAACTTTTTCATTGTTGTGAGGATGCGGGCTAAAGTCAGGTGATACGTTTTTCTGGTCACCTAGATTACGGTTTGGAGTCATCTAACCGTGTACAAGTTTCAACATGTTCGTAGGAATGATGATTCATAGTTCACTCCATGAATGAGATTTCATGGAAACAGGGATTGAATGAATCGGATTGATTTGTGACTGGGAGCCAGTTATTTTTAGATCTAGAGATTTGATATGTTGTTGCAGGTAGCGGACTGTAACTTACTAATAACTCTGATCATGACTCAGTTTCTGAAGTGCTGTTGAGTCTGCTAGAACAAAACTTTGAATCCAAAAGAGATGTTATCTTCGGAACTTGGGCCAGTTTCCTGAACTCCCTTCCACTACACACTTGCTTTGTATATCACATACAGACCTTTGGTTACAGGCACTTTTAGGGGAATTAGAACATGTTTGAACATCAGCCATCAACTGAGGTATTGTGTCATCTTTTCTCAAGAACTGGACACTTTCTCAATCTTACTTCAGATCTTTCATTTTGTTAACATGTAGGTGGATAGAAATTTGCTGAGACAGCATTGTGAACTCTTCATTGTTACTTATTCCTCCGATTGGACAACACTTACAAATTTTGTTTGAAGTGTAGTTATTAATAGTTTAAATATTGAGCTAATTGGTTTGTTTTACTGAGTTTTCTTTGAACGCTTTACCAATCCTTTGGATATTTCACATACCTGTGAAATTCTGAAGCATTTTGAGGTTGCAGCTTATCGATTTTGGTTGAGTTCTGGTTCGGTCGTGTCGAGTCGAGTCACGTTATTGGTCTGTGGATGAATCTGTGGAATCGTCGAGTGCATTTTCTAACTCACATTTGTTGATCTTGAATGTTTACACCAATGCCACTTGTGTTGTTTTGGCTGTTTACTCGTGTACAATTTTTTCACAGTGTGATTGGCTTAATAAGTTCAGTTAAAGGGTGTGTGACGACCTCAAGTTGTGCATGTGCATGGGTCTGAGTGAGCCTGCTGATTGGTTGAGCTAACACCACCAGTTATGCAGCAGACGTCATTGATTCCTTGTTCCAGCAAACCAGATTCTTTCCAGCATGTCTTTGTATTTGGTTGTTTTGAATGCTTGCTTTTGTTGCTTTTTCTGAGCTGTTTCCAATGAGGTAGATTTACTTTTCTTACTTCACTTTTTACAAGATTGGACTAGTTCATCTTGACAGACAGAATGGTGATGTCGTAGTTAACCCAGAATATAAAGTGTCCTGTTCAACTCCAGGATCGGGCCTTTCTTTGGGACTTTGCATTTTCAAAAGCAGCATGCCAGGATATCAGCTTCCTCCCCTCGTTCAACAACTTGCATGTTTGATTGTGTTTCTCTTTGATACTTTGTCATGAATGCTGAGCTCATTCACTGTACGCTTCTTTTTGTTCAATGTCAGCTGGAGTTGCCTACCATGACCCAGCCTCCAATAAAGCAGGTTTCTCTCCTCCAATGCTTTACACTTGAGCAAAGACAACCAGACAATTTTGGGATCAACCATTTTTACAGTTCCTCTTTACAATTTCAGTTTCTAATTAAAATCAAGTACCAATAAACTCATTACAACTCATCTTACTATGAGTAAATCCATTTGGGTGCACCACAGCCCAAAAGTTTTTCAAGTTCAATAATTAAGATGAAAATAGTTTAGGCAGCAGTTGTGACATATTTGCATGTCAGCAGTGTCTTGATAAGACAGGATGGGGGCTTTGTTTTGCAGTGCAAATACTCAGAAAGGCCCACTTCCTGTATTCACTGGAGCCACTCCCATGTGCACTTCCTCTTTTCAGATGTGAGATTGTCCTTCCAAAACCCCCAGCCAGTCCAGCCTGAAGATAAATACGTAGCCAGTGTGTATAAGGGTGAGTAAGAGCCCAGTGAGGAAACAAAACACCTTACGCCCTGAAGTAACACACAAAGTCAAAGGCAAAGGAAGTGAAAGAGGGATACACAAAAAGAGCCAGAGACAGATGTCGTTGTGCTTTCGCTGAGCGCACACTGGGGTCTTTCTGTTAGCTGGAGACACGGCGCCAATTGCACAAAGCCCAGTCTGATTCCCAGGTTGACCTGCCTCCCACAGATGAAACGAAGCCACTGTGCCACAATAACACTATGCCCCATAATATCTGACATCACAGAAAGTTCAAGTGAAGAGGCAAGAGTATGAAAATATCGTTTGTTTTCTCATCATGATCTGTTGATGGGCCCATTCTTTCTTCTGACAAATCATCAGCTCATCCTTTCTTTCTCTTCAAAAGTCACACATCTGTCACTCACCAAAGTACTAGTCTCAACACTGTGTGTTATTTCCTCATGGTGTGACCTCAAGAACCAAAGATGGGTAGTTTTGCTGCTAATTGCTTGAGATCAGTGTTCTTGTGTTCCCACTAATAAATTCTTCAAGTCATTCAGTTACTTTTACCTTTTCATAATTTAACCCCACTGTAAAATTTGAGAATTTGTGTGTTTGAGAATGACCAGGAGGACAATTGTAGACATTTTAGACTCGGGTCAACCCCAGAACTGAAATCCGTGAGTCACAATGAAAACATTCCCTAAATTTGACCTCGACCTATTTACTGCTCTACCTCACACTGAACCTCAATGATACATGGTCCTATTGATTCAGACTTAGCCTTATCTAAAATGTTCGCTTGAGAAAATAAAATAATCAACTTGTTTTTGAATAAATTAATAACACTTATTAGATTATTTGGCATCAACATGAAATTCAAACGTGTTTTTCTTTGGTGAAAAGCAACACGCAGTTGAATGTGTTTTGGTTCCCATGTATTTTGTAGATAAGTGAGCCGGTGGTCACATGGGAGATGTTTTTAACAGGCTTACTTGTTATGTTTTGCTCACCAAAGACAGTTACACAATCATGTTTTTTCCCACAAGCGTTGGCATATCAGGTCAAACTTTAGCTTTCCTCTTCATTTTCTCTTGAATTCCACACAGAGTTGTGCAATAAGGTAACAAATCACACGAGGTACTGAAGCTACATGTATTGGTATAATCTCTAAATGCATCAATGAATCTTATTCAATATAGATCTACAAACTTAAGTTACCATCAAAAACATTTTAAAACCTCACCTTTGTATTCAAGCTTTTGATGTTTTGTCCTATCCGGCAGTGCAGAAAGCATTGCTGTGTAAAACAAACCTGTGGTGCATGTTTGTGAGAAGAGTTAGGCTCCTATCTGCAGATGCTTTCCATCACATACTTGTAGATGTGACTGTACACTACTGTGGTGTGTCTCCTCCCCGCTCTTGCCTTTGAGCCTGCATTGTAACATAATCCAGAGATACGTGCCAGACTGGTAGTAACTCTTTCCCGCGGAGGACTCACAGTTCTAGACCTTCTATATAAGGGTCAGTATTCCCATTTACCATTGCATTGGAAAGTCTGTATTTATAGTTCTGGACCTTTCAAAGTTCTGCCATTAGGCCTCTGTCACAATTCAGGGGGGTGCTGATGTTGTGACCCAGAGATCGACATGTTCTTTTTGTGTCTGAGTCCTGTTGCATAGATTGGGACAACAGAGACGTTTGCTTGGTGCATGTGCCCATCATTGTCTGCGAGTTAGTGAAAGTCTTACTCAGCCCTGACTGCAGCAAAAAAAGTGAGTCACCCCACCAGCCCTGGCAGTGCGGTGTACCATTTACCAGGGAGGAGATAATCATTAGAAGATACCAGTAAGTCCTCAGATGATAGTCACTTGGTCCAAGTATCATCGAGTGGTGCCTTGACTCTGATGTTTCAGGGATTCACAGACTCAGGGGTATCATCCGTTAAACACCTGTGGTCATTAGGGTGTGAGGGGCCGTCTTTGGCCTTGTCTTTGCCAGGTGACATTTGGTGAACTGTCGTCTCAGCAGACGGGCTTTTTTAACTATTGGTTGAACTGCCATGTTTTTTTCCAACCTCATCAATCGTGTGTGTGTGTGTGTGTGTGTGTGTGTGTGTGTGTGTGTGTGTGTGTGTGTGTGTGTGTGTGTGTTTAGGTAGAACTACTGTTGTGTGTTTACCAGCTCCGCCCGCTGTTTACACAGATGAGACATTTTCCTGAGTCAGGGAAAGGGCCTGAGCTCAGGTATGTTTGGCTAAGTTTGCCAAGAGACCTTTGACATTACTGCTGCAGCAGACAGTAATAAATCATCTCTTGGACGCTTGCAATAATTGTGTGAGTCCAAATATTCCATCGACGTTTTGAACCGCACTTGAGCTGCGCTCACAAGTTTGTGTTCCTATTATTATGCAGCAATTAAGTTTGGGTTGCATTTTGACCAAGGACAAAATCTTGATCCGTCCACCGTGAAATGAGATTGCCGCTGAGAAAGCCAATTATCAAAAAGCGATGCCCCAAATTAGCGGGATAATTGTCACCCTTGAGGCCCTCTCATCTTTCGCACGTGTTAGAACATAACTGAGGTCACATCTATAATGAGATCGTTTCACTATTATTTGCTGTTTCCCTTGGGGGCCTAATCGTGTGCACTGGTTGAGTGTAATTATATCTTTGAACTCATTCTATCTTTTCACCAGTGGTAGACAAACAGACACAGTAGCTTATCTTCAAGCATTTTGATGGAATGAGGTGCTTGGCAGTGTTAAGCAGCTGGCTGGATCCACACAGTGGCTATCAGTGTTACGTTACCAAAACCCAGCATCTCCGAACACAAGGTGAAGGGGTTAGGATGAATAAATAAGGCACTTACTACCCGAGAACCTGGCAAGGCACTGACATACACTATCATTTAACATCTGAGGCGTGACTCCTTGTGTCCCAGTTCATGAAGTCTTTGTTCTGTTTGTAGCTTGAGGTTTGCTGTAAACATGTTTGGAGTTTGTCTGGACACATAACTGAAACTTTGACTTTTTTGTTAGACTGGCTCAAGAATGTGCCTCGATTGGAAATTCTCTGAAGTCCGAGACCACTACGGTTTTGGCCTCACCGTATCCCCCCAGATGGAGCGTCACCATGCAACACATCCCAAAGAGGTTCAGAAAAAGGTCACTATTCATTGAAAAGCTTTAAACTACTAAGATCAGGTAGCAATCAATTCGTGCACACATGTGAATGTAAGATAAGGAATACTTAAGAGTACTTTGCGTGTTAGAAAATTAGAAGAAAAAAATACCTCTGGGAGTAAGTCCCCAGAATACTCCTGTCTTCAATGAAGCCCTCACAGTGAAGAGAAAAGGAAAGGAGCTGATATGACGTGACTGTCAGATTGGATCATCTTCAGCATATTACAGTGGGTATATTCCTAAAAGTTCTTGTCTGTGCATGTGAATAAAGTACAATTATACTAGAGCGACTTTCAAAATCCTGTCTGAGTTCATAGTAATTATGTTCAGACGTCTCAGCATTATCTAGTCCCACATGTCGTGTGCATAATTATTGTATTCACAGAATCTCTCACCCTCACTGGCAAAGGTTTTAATATTACTCAGCCACTGTTAGAGCTCTTTGTTTCTTCTCCTTTTTTGTGCGACACGTCCAAAGAAAAAAAAATCAATGGTTTTAGAGAGCAGTGTAGCTCTTAAGTTCCCAGAATCTTATATAAGCAAAAGGTCTGAGTGCATCTCATGTTAGCAGTGTCGCTGACCCTCTGGCTGTGCTTACGTTTGCCCCTGCGGCGATGCTTCCTGGGGTTTCAGGTCATCCAAGCTGCTGACACACCAGCCCGACAGAGACAAATCACATCTGATGTTGGTCCTGCACACCCACCCACAAAGACAGCAGCACTTCACAGGGAAACGCACTAATATTTGGACAACTCCGGCTCGCCTTTCTTGTATTCAGGCTAACCAAACAAATGCACCTTCAAAAGACCTTATTGTGTAAAAAAAAAAACTAAACAAAGCTGGTTGTTTGGGGAATTTTTCTGAGTCTGGCTTGGCCTGTTTGACATTGGATGCAAATATGTGAAGAAACTTGAAGAAATACTTGGTTTTTTGTCACTCAGAAAGACATGGAGGCTTTTTTATTTCACGAAGCCTTTTTTAAATCCACGAGAGTTGCAATGCGACATCTTTCGACCACAGAGATTGAAAGTATACATAAACCCTCTTCAAATAATTGCTTTAGTAATTGTGGGTAACTGCCTCGTTGGACATTATGTAATATTCCACATGGATCCATCCTTTGCCGTGTGAGTCGCTGCATGATCTGAATGTCCCTCCATCAGGGAAAACTGAAGATGGGTTTGTAAGTTCACTGACACAGGATACTTCTGGACTAGGCTGGAAAAATGTTCCATGAGACTGCTGGAGAAAGTGAATGCAAACTCCTAAGTGTGCAGTGTCAAGTCCCCCCCTTCCTCTTTGGCTATATTTAAGCTGTTCTCATTAAGGGAGAATGTCCTCTGGCACAAGCTCTAATTTACCTGTCTTTCTGTCCCACTAAATTGCCGGTCTTCTTTTTTTAGCAAATTTCTCTGAGCGTTATTCTCGCTTCCTTTCTCCCTTCATGGTAAGAATCCCACGCAAAGTTTCATTGGCTTCTTCTTATTACAAACTTTTCCCAGAGACTTCACCTGACACCTGCTGAGCTTTGTCCCAGTTCCCAGGTCTTTTGCTTGCCAGAGCTTCTTCCTGCTCTACCGGCTGAGGTGGTGGGAAACACGGATTAGGTTATCAGATCACCTGAGTCCTCATCTGACTCATTTGTGATGGCAGTGAATCCTGTTGGCATAAATGGCCTATTTGCATACATTGTTTGCTAATGCTTAGCGACACTGGTGATCCTGACAGCACACAGTCAACGAAAATGCTGCTTGTGTTTGCATTTCCTTTCCACAGTCGACGCGACTTTCTTTTCTGGCATTGCCAGCACAGTGTTCCCACCCAGACTGTGTTCTCAGAGGGGGACGCGAAATGCCCCGTCCTGACCACCACAACCCAACAGCTCTACATCCACCGCCTCTTCTTTTCCCTTCCATCTCCGCATTGTTCTTTCTGTCCTCCTTTTTGTCTGATCCCTTACTTGATCTCTGGGATTTACCGCTGGTAGTTGTGATGATGGGCTTCGGGGTCAGGGTTACGCAACCCTGGGATTATTCTATGGGACAAATTGAGTCGGACAGGCTGAAATGACTGTGCGTAGGCCAGAGGTTCGGTCACATTCCTACAGAGCTAGTCAAAAAAAAGGGAGAGAATGCTACAAGGTTTTATTTCAAATGCAGAGAGGTGAGGAGTGGAGTGAAGGTCTTTCTATTTATCCTTGTTCAGGCTTATTTAGGATTTTTATTTGTTGTTGGTTCCCCCAGCTGCAACGCTTGCAGATTTTCTCCCCTGCCCCGCTGGTTGCTTTGACAGTGTCCCAGGGTTTGTGCACACAAGGACAGATGACTGGCAGCCGTGGCAGTGGCCCTCCTCTGGCCCAGTTCCCAGCCCCCTTAGGATTCCCATAAAACCCCCTCCTGTCACTGAGGCTCACTGGGTCCAGTTTCATTTGGCATTGGAAAGTGACAGAAAGAGCCGCAAACGACCGCAGGATTCAGGGAGAAGTGAGGGGGGCTTCTCTTACCATTCCTACTCTCTGATGTTTTTCCTCCCTCAATAGAACTAATGTTTTGTCAGTATGATGCCCTATGCTCACTAAGATGTAACCTGCACCAGCATAGAAGTTTTTGAACCTGTTTTCTGATGTAATAACAACCAAGTGTTTGAATACTTTCAGTGTGAATCAAGTTTAGTTATGTAGATATTGTTCTATATGGTCTTTTTATGCTTTGAAGTCTTATTCTCAAAGAAAAGTGAATTAATTCATACAATATGAAGAATGTTTTTCGATGCTTGGTCCCATCCAAAGAGTGGTGGTTTGACACTCTATCGAGCCATGTCCTCATTTCCGAGTGTTCTTGAGTAAGAGACTGAACCCCAAGTTTGGCCTGATAGTGTGTAGGAACCTTTCAGGACAGCCTCCATTATGAATGTGCGACTGAGTGAGCGTATAAAAGTGCTTTGACACTGCTGAAGTGAGTTGCACTGTGGAAGAAAAACATGTAGTTAAATCCCACAGCTGCGTTGGCAGCTTGGAGTCATCGATATGTAATCAGGTCAGGTCGCAGTTTGGTTTTGCTGGATTGTTGTGTGTGGTGTTTGGTTATCAGATCATACGTCTGATAGTTTGCGGTGTGGTATGCTTTACGGGTGTGTCCAACATGGGCCACTCTGTATACGTGACAGTAACTATCACACTGTCCCCCGCAGGTTATCTCCGACTAGCAGCAAAAATGATGTCATGTTCTGCACAACACAAGTGACGCAGGACAGTGATCCACAATAACAACGCACTCCTTCACTTTCCCACACTCACGACCGTTCGGAGCGTCATCGCTCTCGAGCCGACCCGACAGACTGCAGCAAGAAGACATTTACCCAGCAAATGGCCCGAGCCGCAGCCACCACTTCGTTACAACACAAACCCACTGCTGCTCAGTCGTCACAGTGCGCAGAATGTCATTAACACGTTTCCCATCACCTCCTCCATTTTCACAGTAAGGACGCTGCTTGGCTGACTGTGACATGACTGTCTTACCGCGAGGACTTTTTGTCAGATCTAGCAGTGCAAACGACTTGCCTCTGAACACCAGAAACTCAGGCAGATACCTGGGATTTTTCAAGGCTTATTGTGTTTTTTTATTGTTGACTGGGAGACTTTGCACAGAGCTTGTGTTTCATAGACTCATGAGAGCGACAGTCATTTCAATGCATCAGGCAAAATGTGGGTTCCGGGAATTAGTAATTGGACGATGTCAGACTGAGTGGATCAACTAAGCATGTATGTAAATGAAAGTAATGTTCTGAGGTAGAAGTGTGGTTCAATCAATGCAGTTCTGCAGTTTTTACCATTTCCTCAAGTCATGCAGTTTGTATATGTGCGACTTTATCATGGTCGCATCTGAATACTCTAAGTGTGTCATATTTCAGCTCTTCATCTTTTCTTTATTTAATGATTCTTCAGAATCTCCTGAAAATATTCATCATTCCATTTCCATTTAATTACATCACAACGTGCACAACATCAATGTGGAACTATAAAACTAACCCAGTGTTTACCATGCATCAGTTCCAATTTCAATACCAGTTATTAATATGACTTAAGTACCTTTGTGAATTGAATACCTCAGGCTAAAATCTTTTTTGTTTTATTTACATACGATATCTAGAATTCAGCACTGTGTCTTATCATGAGCACTTATATACCAGAGCCATTTGTGCTTTCACTGTGTTCTTCACCTCTGCTGCCTCTGTGTACAGCCTGGTATTTTTCCACCGAGTTCATCACGAGAGATGAGGTGATGAATCCTTCCCCACAATTGCTCAGGGGTTTTTTTTCCAGTAAAATGTGCTAGGTAGCGTTCACCCTGCCCTGCCTCCTTCCTTTTCATCTTCCTCTACATCATCACTCCGAGCCCGAGCACTGCAGCACTCGCTGTGCTCGGAAAATTCCACACTGCAGCAGAGCGATGGGGGCGGAGGCGAGAAGGGAGGGAGAGAGGGAGGGAGGGAGGGAGGGAGGGAGAGAGAGGCAGGTGGGATGCGAGCGAGGGGATGAGAGTATGCTCGTAAGAAAGAATCGATGCTCTGAGGTTTCAGTGTGTCGTGGGTGGAAGACGTTGGCACTTTGAATGATGTAAATACTGTAAGTGAGATCAGGGAGGAACAGGAAGCCGAGGGCGTTTATGGAGCCGCATGACTGTCCATAAACTATACGGACGAGGATGTGGGAGCATGGTTACGAGACTTAAACTTTGAATTGTTACATGATTTATTCGATTCCTGTGACTTTTAAAGATTCATAAGCTGTACTGTGAAGTTCATATGTTTGGAGGCTGACAAGAGTAAACGTGAACTCTTGAGAGATGAGAGACTGAGGGAGGGAGGGAGGGAGGGAGGAGGAGAGAGGGAGGAGAGAGGGAGGGAGAGTAGCAGTTCTCGAGCTATAGTAACCTCTGCAGAAACGTGCATTCATCATCACGTGCCCAGAGAAAAGCAGACAGGCACTGCAGTACCCCAACACACTGCTTTGAGCGAGCACCCACAAACACTTAACTCGGAGAGCTGCAGAGATAATCCACACCCTAGTGCACACATTACACTCTGCAGGCAACATTTTGCAAACTGCGTGACTCTTTTTTCTGCCTGTCAAATCAAGTAAATTAAAAAAGTGTTAATGTTCATGCAAATGTGTTAATTGACCTCAGATATATTGTGCTTCTACAGACAAGGACACGGTGAAGCTTCATGAATCAGATCCCTGTTTATCACCTTTAAGCACAAATGTTTGCAAACATTTACCTCAGTAGTTTTTTGCGCAACAATATCATTCAGTGAGTTCACTGTTTTGTGTCTGACTATCGTTTCGTTTTGTGGAGTTGGTGAGAACTTAAAGATCAGAACCTTTTGTTGAAAAAAAGACGGCTGCAACTTGCAGAGCAACAATGTTGTCAGCGTCTCTGTGAAGCTTCCTCAAACCGACTGAGGCCGTTTGATTTGGGCGATGACTCTCTGGAAGTTCATCACCTCGTGTTCGTTCCGTTTCAATGTCACATTGAAACGGAACGAACGTCACGATGTGGCGGATCGATGGCTGCACTATAGGAATGTTTTCCATACGCATTGATTCTAAACAGCCAGCTCGATGTGATATCGATCGACAACACACAGTTTGCAGATGGACGGACGAGGGGATGGAAAGTAAGGGAATACTGGAAAACGTGAATGAGCGTCACGTGCGATACGAGAACTTGTTTTGTAGCTCATTATATTCAGTCCACTTTTTTTAGGAACTTCTATTTATAATGAGGCTGAAGCCTTCAGTGCCACTCATCCTACTTTATCTGCTTTCGTACTAATTGAGTTTGCACGATGTGACTCGTGCGTCAGGAAAGTTGAGCTCTGCCTTTGGCGTCAGCACTTTCAGGTTTGTTCAGAAATTACCGACCTCTTTGTGATGCGGCAGCACGAGTCTCTCAGTGTGAGACTGGATAAAGCAAACCCAGCTGGAATTTTTTTTTTTTTTCAATTCCTCATTTTCAAAGAACAGACAAATAAAGTTTGAAATCTGAAGCCCAAACAAAAACATTAATCAAACCCAAAAACTATAAAACACTGATATGATATGATATGATATGATATGATATGATATGATATGATATGATATGATATGATATGATATGATATGATA
>JASSRZ010000072.1:9234924-9252699 GCA_032164315.1 Malacoctenus gilli | reverse complement strand
ACACACACACACACACACACACACACACACACAAACACACACACACACACATACACACACACACACACACACACACACACACGCAAACACGCAGTCACTCACTCACACAGGCATTCGCACATGTCTCCCGCCTCAAGAATGCGCATGCTCAGACACCACTGAGGGAACTCCAAAAACCCCTTACATCTGCAGACTGGGAACAAAAACATGCTCTCTGTGTCCAGCCAGAGTGGGGCGGGGACTTTGTTCTGACTTGCAACAGATGATGTTTACCCCCATTTTTCCTGGAAAAAGACACTGGCATAGTACGCCAAAATGGACGCGGCAGCGGGGCGACCGCTGAACACATATGTTACGCCTCATGTCGATCTGAGAACAATCTTCGTGCCACTTTTCCTCACGACCAAGAAAAACAAAATCACCTCAGCATTTTTTTGTTTGTTTGTCCCTGAACCAGAAGGGGAAAAGCAGGTGTGCATTTTGTCTCACTTGCAAAAAAAAACTCCTGGCTCAACTAAAACCCCTCCTGCAACTCTCCATGTTCTGTTTAAACTGCAGAAACAGTCTAACCTTGATACCCTTTCCGGAATTAAACTTTGCCTTAAAAAAAAATAGAAGAGCTGGCTGCACGTTTTTGGGAGAAGCTGCTCCATCCTGCGCCATTCGACCTCCATTGTGACCCAATGAACTCCAGTCTCACGGAGGCCCTTGAATGGTCCGTGTGTGCCTGCGTTGTTTGTTTTGGGGCAGAATCTTTGTCGAGCTCGAGTCTTCAGCTCAGACAGAATTTACATTTTGTGTGGGGGGCACGCGTGTGCGCATGAAAACCAAAATATTATGGTTCAAGATTTTTGGCAGTACGAGATGCCACGTGACATCCTGTGCAACACGTGAGCAGCAGGGGGAGAGAGTGGGGGGGTTGTTTATTTAAATGACTTGTCTTGCTCACTCTCTGCATACTTGGCTCATATGGAACTTGTTAATGTACAGTGAAGCTGCACGCAGAAACACAGAGCCGCAAGACGACCGAGTTACTTTTTGACTTGATTCTCTCCGTTTCTCGAAGCGCCTCAGTTTTACCGTGCAAACTTTTTCTTTCAGAGCAGATTCGTGAGCTTAAGTTCAAAGTCGACAGCCGAGGATTTTTATGACCCTCCGCTGCTGTCTGTCGACTGCAGGTTTTGAGAAAGCCTCAGGACAGGCTACATACCACAGATAAAGCTGCTCGTGCTTTGTTTTCCCTGAAGGAAAAGAGCGAGAAGGGAAACTGAAGCAGGCCAGGAGGTTAGAAAGTTTGTTTTGTTTTTCCCTCAGTCTCCGCCCACAGAGCTTTCCAGGCATGTGACTCGAGTAAACTCTTCACTCGTCTTTTTTTTTGGTCTATTTTCGTGAACAAAAACATGGGACCGTGTCTTTGTTAATAGCCTGAATGTTCGGTTATTATACCACCAGTTAATCCAACCAAATCGATTTTGCTTTATTTATGTGCCTCGCATTGATCTTGTTTGTTCTGAAAAGGATCCTTGGCTTTAAACTTGGGACCACAGTACAGAGCACAGAGAGTCCCTCTACAAGTAAATGATCAGAATATCAATGGGGAGGAGAGCTGCTGATTTCTTTCTTTTCAGTGTAGAGTCTGTATTTCCGATGGAGGGTGTTAAAATTTTTTTATTACATTAACATTTACACATAATAAAAGCAGACTTCTACATCTCCCTTTTAGTGTGTCTGTTTGTTCTTGTTGCTCTAAGGAAACCATACGAGTAGTGCAGCATGATCCTAAATAGTGGAGGTGTTGACAGTTATTTGGAGTGTCGATACTGAGGGTAAACAGATCATTATTACTTGCTGTGGTCAAATACAACTGTGTGTGTTTAAACTAGATAATCTAGGTGACTTTCCATTGACAAATAATATATGATCACTGTTCAATTATTGACCGGCATGTTACTTCAGAGGTGGACAGTTTTTTTCAGTAAGTTTGTGAGATATGTTGTATTGAAGCACAAGAATGATAGACGTTTGTCGAGGACTAAAGCTCACCAATAAACAGGACATAGTTGAGATCCTAATCAGCTCCACTGGGTGCTGAAGTGTTTATGCAAAACTAGATGGATATTTATGGCACGTTACCAGTTGAATGAGCCAGAAATGCTCTGTCATTTTTTCTGCTTCTATCGAGTCATTCTGGGTCCACTTGTTCCGTAGCGGCACTCAACACAGTTTGGCTTCAACAGGATGCATCGATGACAGCAGGCAGGATGCAGGAAAGGCGGAAGGGTGCCGCGCAGACCATTGTCTGGAGCAAGTCGCATGGAGCCCGACTGAATGTGGCCGCTTGGACTGGACCCAAATACCTTGGCCACCAAGATCTCGGATGAGGGGCCTGGAGTATGACCCAATTTCACCTCCGCGTCTGGAGGAAATCAAGTTTCAAAAAGCCAGTATCCATGCACAGCCGTCTATTCCCGTCTCCGTTTTCCTTTTAGAGGTCAAGAGTCAAAGGTTGGGTGTTTGTGTGTGCACGGTGCATCGCTTGCGTCCTTGTCAGCTTCGTGTAGGGTTAGGGTTAGAGGTAAAAAGAGGTGCTGGCCAAGTTTAAATAGATCAGTGGACAGATGCCACGCAGGCTATAGCCTGAGGTCGTGGCCTCTGTCCTGCATGCTTACAGAGAGGATTAGATGCTGAGAAAGTATGCAGTGCACATATTAACACATTTTGCTGTAGTTAAATGTTAACAGATCATTTCTGTCTGAATATGTTAACCTCACTTCACCCAAATGCTTCGCTCACTCCTCTAATGTGCAAAAGAATCCAACAAAACCTTGAGCATCGTTTTCCACACCGCTCGCATGTATCCTCTCAAACCCGTTCCCATGGTGATGTGCTCGCGCAGACCTATCGATGTGGATCATGTAGAAACTAGGCCATAATCGTGAGGCAGCTATACACGTCTCCCAAATAATTTCAAACCCAAGCACGGTGGTGAAGATCCACATGACACACAGAAACATAAGCTGTGACCACCCAAGTGATTTGTTTGCATATATGCACTAAATCATCCCGTCTTAAGTGTTCTCCGTGCCTCACGTTACACAGGCGGCATGTGCGCTGACGTGATATCAAGGGTGCCCCCAACTTTGATCAAGCCAGTCCTGCTGCGTCATCTGAACTGGCCAAGTGGTTCGCCCCAAAGTGGGTCAGCATCAAGCTGTTTGTTCACTGACAGGCTTGACGTGTCTGACTGATAATGTGGTATTATCTGCAGCATACAGGCCTGCCTTTAACACTGCAATCAGTGCCAAGGCATCTGGTGACTGCACGTATTTACACCCCCACACACACACACACACACACACGCACGCACATCCACACACTCACACGTCACGCACGCACTTGTAAGGGGCTTTCCTGCCACCGTTTAATACGCCACATATAGGTTTTTCTGGCGCTTTGCCACGTGGATCTCAACTTTCACTCGCACATGACGTTCTGTTGACTCCACAACTTGTTTTTCGGGCCTTTTCAAACAATCACAGGTTTACATCCTGTTGGAGTACACGTTAAAAATCATTTAGGTTTGAATAAAAGAAGTCCCAGTTGTCCCTCCACCTTTAATTGAGTGGAACCTACTCCATGGAGGCCATCCTAAGGAACAGCTTCTCGCGCCGGACCGCTGCATTGAGCGTTTGTCCTGCAGTTCAACAGGCTCTCTGAAGTTTCAGGAATGTATTTGAGGAATGTGTTGGTGTTCCTGAGGAACCTCAGTCAAGCCTGTCAGGATGATGAGCGGCCCTCGAAAGCAAATATGCAGTCGTTTTTTGTATACACCTGTATATTCTGCTTTCTCCAGTTGCCTTTAACAACTGAAAAAGATTTACTTTTGTCAAAGCCAAGCAGATTTTATTTATTCTGTCAGTTTGTTAATTAAAAATGCCCTCAGTTCACGCTGCGTTTCATAGCACCTCCCTGTGTAAACAACACACAATGGCTTTGTTTTTTTAACTGAAATGCTCGTTTGAGAGAGTTTATTGCCACACCTCACGTCTTAGTGTACACATGCGAATGCTCCGTATCAACAGAGTTCTTATCACTGTGTGGTATCATGTTGTACTTACTGTATATCACCTTTACCCACATGTTGCATCCGTTGTTATTCTACAACCATGAACGTGAGTCCTCCACGTTTTTTTCTGGCAATAATAAATTACAAATCTTGTGAGAAATCTGTTTTAGCTATTCATGGTTTTAGAGAAAGCTTTTCTCAAAGAAAGTTTTGCAAACATTAACTGTATGTCAAAAAGTTCAGTCAATATCTGTAGAGTTCGTTATATTTAAACATGTAACACATGAGATTCACCACACTGCCCAAGACAAACGTGACTTCCAGTCTCTGATCTGTATATTCAGTCCTGTAAGCAGATGTAAACCAGATGATAAACTGTCGCGTGAGCATCAGGCAGTGAGTGCGTGCTCAGATGAGTCCGTCCCCTGTAGTAGACAAAAAAAGAAAGCCAGCCAGGCATCAGTAGGAGGGATGAGGGTGGTGGGTAAAACTGGAGTAAACAACGTTGTCCTTGACTTGGCATTGGGTTTGAGTCTGCCAACAGCACTCATCACTATCAACAAACTTGTATTTATAAGCACCTCCAAGCCTAAATGAAGGGGCTGGAGGCTCCGTCTCACCCTCAACAGAGCTTCTCCTCCTCACGTGTCTGGGAATGTGGGGGAGGGCTCTGCAGCCCACTGAAAAATGACTTGTCAACTTGTCAGAATAATACTGTTGTTATTTGGCTGAAAGAAGTCTCCAGGCACTTTTGGGCTCACAGCACTTTTTTTTCAGGCACTTTTGGGCTCACAGCACTTTTTTTTTTTTTTTGGTTTTGAATTCTGCCCCAACAGACCGGGCCGTACTGTGAGATTGTGTCGGGTGTATGATCTCAAACCGCGCTCTTTCTCACGTTTCATTACATTAATAATAGCTCCGGGACGACGCGGTTGGGGAGAAGCAATCTGGTGACCTTCCCTTAAAATAATAAGATAGGGAATGACATCATTTTCAGTCAGATCAGTTGAAATGAAGGATAGTTCACGAGACTAACTGGGGCAAACTGCAGACAGATAAGTGCTCTAAGCTTATTATATTCGAGCATGGTTCATGCTCTCTAGGTCAAACTGCACAGTGGACCAAAGCAAACTATCAATACTGTTCTGTGAGCTGAGTTTGTACAAAGCAAAATAAGATGAATGTTTTCACTTTATTGTACAACAACGTAACTACAACATAAAAAGCTGTAAGCTCTGTTCGGACCCTCTGTAATCCTGTCCCAGATAGTTTAATAATTGACTGATCATGAATGGTATCTAATCATTAGAAGCTAAATAGGTGACTCGTTCATGACTTCCATTATTTCATTTCCCTGTTTTATCCACTTAAGTCTTCATGTATTTGTTCAAGAGGGATTTGATAGAAATTCCTGCTGAATCTGTGATGCGTGAAGTTCACAGTGACTCCTGCGTTGGTGGAAGGCCTTTTTGGAAATTGCATCACTGCTCTGATCCAGAGCTGGGAAGTTGGCCCTGTGGCCCAGCCTGGACCTATTGTCCTCGGGCACAGACCCATGACAGGAGAGGGGAAGCCAATGCTAAGTTGACATAACACTAATGGCGGGGGCCGGGGTGACTAAGCTAAAAGACATGACAATTCATACGTATGAGCATGCACTTTAGTCTGGCCATCCCAATTCTAGATAGTTTTATCTGCTTGACAATAATCTGTTAAGTGACGGCTCATCTTTTAGCAACAATCCAAAAAAAGATTCTACTTTGTTTTGTATATGTGGGCGAATTTCAATTTTTCGTTGCAGTTTCACTTTCTGGCCTGACTCCCAACCATATGCCTGACAGACGCGCATTATAAACACTGAATTTATCTTTAAGACCCGCTTCATCCAGGAAAAGGTCACTAAGATTAAAGACTCCATCACAGAGAAACAGATGATCACACAGACAATCACATCTCCGGTCAATTTGGAGTTGCCAACAGATGGAACAACAAAGTTATTAATTAAGAAGATCATTAAAAAGCCCAGAATAAAGTCATTTCCAAACCTTACAAGTAATCACAAATCTATGTTTCTATGATTGGAAATGGTTGGAAAAGCTGTAGACATGTACATACACACACACACACACACACACGCCACATTTCACATAGGACCACCAGGCAGACAGCCTCCACCTGTCACGCCGTGGTAAAACAGTGGCTGCCCACTTCAAGTACTGATCATTTAATCCCCTCCCTGCCTGAGTCTGGGATATTTTCTCTCCATGAGTAATCCCAGTACTGAACTGGAACATCAGAGATTAGTGTGTGATTAGGCCCCAGCCATCCAGTGACCTGAGCTGGAATACCGCAGCTTGGTCTGGCCTGCTACACCAGAAGGACTCATTAGGTTGAGGGAAACTCACAGAGACGTTTTAGTCCATTTTAGTCCAGTCAACGTGAAGCATGGCTGAGCAACGGCACTTTACACCAAACCTCATTAACTGCTGAAATCTTACAAACCTGGATCCTCATTGCACACTAACCTGCATTTTTGACTGGTTGTTGAGGTCTGCGAAACTTAAACTTTAGCATATAGTTGGACACTACACCGATTTTACTCACTTGTTTCTTTTAAACAAAGAAAAATATATCCATGAGGGTCTATAAGTATTGTACTGTTTCATTTGACTCTGCTATTTTTCAGCCACAAATGGGACCAAACTACTTTCAAAACAATCTGGAAACCCTTTTTAATCATTTCCTTCAGGTCACTGGTGAAGCTTGACTAACAGATAAACTTCGTGGACATAGTGGTGAACGTTTACCCACAGATTAGTAAAAACACTCTGAGTAAAGGCTTCCTGTTTAATGTTCTGCTGTAGCCTCTGCTCACTCTGCAGCTGCCAATATGTTTTACCCATGGTAACATTATACAGTTGCAAAACTCTCCCCCGTGCGATATAAACTTTTGTACGGCCTCTGAGCATCTAATAAATCTTTAAGACGTGGCTTTACAGAGAGCTGAATGTGGCGCAACCTTCCTGCCAACGGCTCCAGTAGCCAGCAACACTGGTGCAACACAAAAACTCCACAGACCCAGAAAGTTTTGTTCTAAGAGACAACTATAAAACAAGACATTGCTGGAAAGAAACACTAACCTCTACAGGGATACGATGGCTGTTATTCAGCCTAATCATCAGAATTATTATTAAAGTATAAGAGATGTATACATTATTTTTTTGCAATTTTGTCAGTGGGTCTTCATGCAGCCTGGTTTGAACTTGGCCTCTGGTTGGCACCTTGCTGCATGAGTTCATGTCAATACCAAGGTGAACTCTCTGGCTCTGAGGTCATTCAACACAGGAATCAGATAGCATTGTTTTGACGATGCAGTTTCAAACCTCACATGACCAACTCCATCTTGACTGATGGCATTTACACTTGCAAGTTGTAAACACGGGGCTCCAAGCTCCTCCTGAGTCACTGCAGACTATCTGTAGACAGAAAATGCTTATTGCCGAGCTCCTGGCTTTTTTTTCCCAAAACACAAGCAAATATACAGGAAAAATTTCCATTTTGATTATGTTCATATCCCTATTTAGTTTTGTCCTATTTTGTATTTTTGTTATTTTCTTTTTTCCCCATTATTTTATTGCAACATTTTAACCTTTATTGCTATATCATGGTTTAGACCATTGCTGATTCTTAAACAGATAGTGTGACCCAATGATGTTGTGTTTCAATATGTTGAATGTATTGGGTTGCACCATGTTTGAAATGTGCTTATATGAATAAAGCTGCCTTGCCTTAAATGCAACATCTTTAGCATTAAATCCCCTCAAAAGGCCTACATCCAAACACTATTTGTTTGGATAAACAATTTCTATTTTTGTTTGTTTACACCGACTGCTTCTCATTAATTTAAAGATTTAAATCTGTTTGAAGACCAAAAAACGAAGAACTCCAATATGAGAACGCAGCCTTCCATTTAATTAAACATTTGATTATTTTTGCGAGCGCTGTATTAAAAATGAGCCCTTGTTTTTCTGTCAAGTATTTTTCCTCAGCTCCCCTCCCCCTTGTTTTCTCCTCTTCCTCTTTGTTTGCTCGATCTGCTTGATCCTCTTCTAGGTGCCGTGCCTCCTCCCAGCGACAGCTCCGGCTCGCTGATTGGCTGGTTCCGGGGAGAGGCGGGTCTTGTCCCCTGCTCGGCTGTTTTTCTCTGAGGTCCGGCAGCTCGCTCGTCAGTTTCGGTAACAGCCACCGCGTGACGGGGATCGACGCCGCGCGGCGCGACGACAATTAGCAGCTTCAAGGGCTGCTCGGGAGACGTTTATTCAACGTACAAACACGGAGAATATACCACACACCGAAGGAGCGTTACAATTTGTCCTCTGACGAGGAAAGAAACGAGGAAATAAGGGATTTCGTCGCTGCCTCTGCCCTTCCTGTTCAGCCTTTTGTTTTTTTTTCCTCCACTGCTTCGGTCTGAGCGGGCGTGCAGCAGCGCCCCCTGCGAGCCAACAGGGAACAGCCCAAGAATAGGGAGCCAAACGAGCGGCCGTGCCTCCTCTTGCCTCCCGTGCGACGTCGGTCTGCCCAGCTCAGCTGTCCGATGCGGAGTGAGGATGAGTCCCGCTCTGGAAGCCCTCATGCAGGCGGACGGGACTCCTTATCCCGGGAAAGGGGTGATGCTTGAGCCCTTCGTGCACCAGGTGGGAGGCCACTCCTGCGTGCTGCGATTTGGGGAGCAAACCATTTGCAAGCCCCTCATCCCACGAGAGCACCAGTTCTACAAGAGCCTCCCCCCAGAGATGAGGAAGTTCACCCCTCTGTACAAAGGTAGGACTCCTTACCATGGAGGAAATATTAGAGTTTGACTGTGCTGTTCATCCCCTCCATCTTTCTTTCGTCTCTTTGCCAGCAGCATCATGTTTCTAATGTCATCTTGACGACTTTAAAACATTGCGAACACTCATCTGTCCAACCTTGAATGTTGCATCTCAACCACAACGTGTGTGTCTGTGCGGTGCAGGTGGTGCATTCCTACCTAAAGCCATTTATTGACTTGTGGAGAGTGTCAGTCAGGGTGCAGCAGTTGGCAGGCACGCTTGTCCGTTTTCTGGTCATGATCAGCATGTTAAAAGGGTCGTTTCAAGTACCACCCAGTCGGGAGTACTGACTGCCTGCCAGTGAGGATAGTTAGCCTGAGGTCTCCCGGAGCTCTGGATGCGTGTCGACTTTAAAGCCATCTACGGTTTCAGGATGGAACAGAGCACACAGGGATCAAAAATAACTGGGATGGATCACCTGGGGACTGCTCCACCGGTCACTTGATGAGGTTTCTCAGGTCTGGTTTCAGGTGTCGTCAGTGAAACCCGAGCACGGATGCACATTTTCACCCACGCACAACCCGCTTCTAGTCGGTGTCTTATGTTCCCCGGTGGTGTCCAGGTCTGTAGTCTCGCTTACAGTCTCACCCACAGACAATGACACTAAGTACATGCTGATGCGAGCGTCTTCCAGCAGCCCTCTGACGGGCCGAAGCACATGTGTGCAATCCGACTCCACGGTAATGCAGCATGGGACTAAAATAAGATCCTGGAGATGTAGAGTGGAATTTTGACCACACGCTGCTGGGGCCTTCGAGTACTCACTCCACAGACACCGATAAGGTTTACATTTTACGCATAGTAAGAGGTGGTACTATTTCTTGAAGAACACTGTGTTACTTGTCCTTTCAAGTTGCCGAATCCTTCAACTTGATCCGATCAAGGGAACAATTTTTGGTTTCAGGAAGGTAAGGATTTATGAAGAGACTGGGATATAGCAGGGAGTGATTTTAAAAGGATTTACGCAGGAGATTTTACCTGCATGGACCTTAATTTTCTGTCTCACTACCAACGTGAGAGCAGAAGGTGGATATCGGTATCTTCTGATCTTTGAACCTTGATTTGTCCTTGATTTACGAGCTCTGGCATTGCATTGTGGCAGTGACTCATAAGTTCCCACACTGGCCACAGTGCTGTGATGACAGTGCAGCTCTGTGCGGGCACCACAGTCCATCCCCACACACTTCAGAGGCGGAGCTTCCTGCATGATGAGGACGTCAGTGCACATGACATCAGACAAGCCTCTGACTGCGCAAGATAAGATTTGATGCCACATCCTTGAGCCCTTCATTTAACATTCAGGGCAAACAGAAATATGTGAGGTGTCCTGTTTTATTTTAATTGTTTTAATTTGTTTATTCCTGGTTGTTTTATCATTTGATGACTGCTCCTACCTGGATGGTATTTTTCTTTATCTCAGGTGCTTTATGTCGGTGACACTTTCTCTTTCCTGTCTGGGGTTTATCTGGGCCTCCCAGTGCAGCTGTGTTTGTTCACAGTGCGTCACCTTCCCCCACTCTGTGCGTAGGTCTGTCTGCAGTTCGGCTTGGTGGGGGAGTTGTTGGTTTTTGCCACAAACTGGCCTTCACATTGGCACCGTGGTTCACCAGTGTTGCTTTGAGAGGGAAAATACACGATTGTTTTTCTTTTCTGTGGTTTTTTCCCCATCAGTTACTTCTCAGTGTGTCTCTCAAACTGGAAACAAGGAGAATGTGTTTTAATGTTTTTTTCAAACCTGCTGTGGTTTTGTTTCTGTTGGACCTCCAAAATTGAACTATGTTCAAAACACAATAGTAGAGGTTATTTGTATATTTTGTATAGCTTTGAAATTCATTCTTGGCTTAGTTTGCTGGTTCTTGTAAATGTGGAATTCAAAAATAAAATATTTTCTTCAATTTAACGCATCTTGCTTGTTTTTTTTGTGTGAACATTTTGGCTCTCGTTAGTTGCACGAAAGCTTCGCACTCCTCTTCCTGACATCCTCATGTGTGTTTGTGATTGTGTGGCAACGTCACACGAGCTCACCATTTCCAGTTGAGTCGTGTCACTTCTGTTTCAGTGTGTCCGTCTGGAAGTTTGAATTCGGGAAGTAGTCGGCAATCGAGCGGGCGTAAATAAACGTGCCACCATTGTCGCCCTCTCTCAGGTGTCGTGTCGGTCAGTTTTGAGGAGGATGAGGAAGGGAACCTGTGCCTCATCGCCTACCCGCTTCACAGCGAGTCGGGGGACCTGGAGAACAAAGACCCCTCCACAGACTGCGAGCCCAAGAGCAAGATTCTGAAGTGGAGCAACAAGAAGCAGTCGCCTTTGCTTCTGGAGAACGACAACTACAGCAAAGAACGAGCTCGACACAGCCGGAAAGAAGACAAGATCATGAGGTAGGGAGGAACGATCATGAACATAAAGACTCCCATTGGGTTTGTTTGAATCCTCTGTTACATAAGCTGATAATTTTGTCTTTGTTTTGTTGACGCAGTTATAACCGCGATGAGGTGCAGCAGCAGCAGGCGGAGGTTCTGTACTTCAGCCTGGAGAAAGGCAACGTGGTCCCGCAGATCAAACACAACCCCTGGAGTCTCAAGTGTCATCAGCAGCACTTGCAAAGGATGAAGGAGAACGCAAAGCACCGCAACCAATACAGTATCCTTTCCCATGAGGCCTCATGTCCCTGTGTGCACGGCACTGATCTGAGCAGATACACTGCGTGTTCCATTGCGGCCCCTCCATTGTGTCGTGCTCCTTGACCGACTTCCACAGAATTTATTCTTTTGGAAAACCTGACATGGCGTCATAAAGTTCCCTGCGTCCTCGACCTGAAGATGGGAACGCGCCAACATGGCGACGACGCATCCGAGGAGAAGAAAGCCAACCAGATCCGCAAGTGTCAACAAAGCACGTCTGCATCTATCGGGGTGCGACTGTGCGGCATGCAGGTAAATCTAAAGAGGGAGCGATTCCTCGAGCACCGGCGTCGGTTTGTGACTGGGTGGGAGATTCCGAGCCGTCGTGCTGACCGGGGTCTCCGCTCGTTGCAGGTGTACCAGCCAGACTCTGGCCAGCTGATGTTCATGAATAAATACCATGGGCGTAAGCTGACCCTCGCGGGCTTCAAGGAGGCTCTCTACCAGTTCTTCCACGACGGCCGCCGCCTGCGTCACGAGCTGCTGTCGCCGGTGCTGCGCAGACTCCGGGAAATGCAAGCCGCCCTGGAGGCCTGCGAGTCGTACCGCTTCTACTCCAGCTCCCTGCTCATCATCTACGACGGAGACCCTCCCAGGACTCCCGCCAGGCCCAGACATCGAGGTGGGGAGGAGGGCGATGAAGACGAGCCGTCCGACGAGGACGAGGAGGAAGAGGTGGAGGAGGAAGACGAGGAGGAGGAGGAGGAGGAAGGGGCCTTCGGGTTCCCCCGGTCCTCCTCAGCGGGCGGCAGCGCCGGCGTGGCCGGAGGGGGCGGCAGCGGCCGCTCTTCACACAGCACAGGGGAAGCCAGCAGCCCGGGGGTGGACGTGCGCATGATTGACTTTGCTCACACCACCTGTCGCCACTACGGTGAAGACAGCGTGGTGCACGAAGGCCAGGACAGCGGCTTCATCTTCGGCCTCCAGAATCTGATCACCATCATCTCCCAGCTGGAGGATCACAGTACTGACTGAGGCCGCGTCGGAGCCAGTATGTTCTGAATCTCGCGCATGGGAAGAGCTCATGGGGCTTGAAATCCCTGCGACCCCGAGGTGCATCGTCCGTGTGCCGACAAGAGGGGTCCGCTTGGTGGAAGGCTCAGGCACCTCTGAGTCGGGGGGGAGAGTCTGCGTGGCCGCTCCCACACTCTCGCGCACCTGCCAGAGGAGCGGGCTGCCGGTGCCCTCCCTAGCACTTTTTCTTTTTCCGAGACGGCTCCTTTGTTATTATACGTGGCAGGAGCAACGTCTCGATGAACGCAGGAACTCCTGTAGCGTCCCAGGACTTTCCTCCCCCTCTGCTCCTCCGGTACAAATAAGTTTCTTTATTGTTAAGTTCTCTCTGAGAGAGAAAGAGCGAGGCAGAGAAAAGTGAAGCTGTAGTTAGCTTGGAGGCTGTTGTGGTGCTTTACCTGTGATACGATGTACTTTTTCTGTTGTTGTTGGATGAAGTTTGGACTGCCATTCCCCGAAAGCACAGCACAATTTGTGGGGAAGCTGACCGTGGCTGGCTGGGTCAGCAGCTTTGTAGCAATTGACAACTTAAAAACATCTGATAAGGACATTTATGCGTTTATATTGGTGTCGCTTATGACCATGATAACATATTTGGTGTTTCCACCATGCACTTGGATTTATACCTTTTGGTGGATGAAGATTATTTAGCTCTAGAAGAAGGGATTTGCCTTTTTTTTTTTTCCAACAGTCGTTCTACCTTGAACTTTTTGCCTATCAACAAAAGACTCAAAGATGAAATGATCCTTATTTGTGTGTCACTGGTTTTGTTTCCATCGATTTCTTTTTTCCTTTCCATTCCTGAAAAAATACTCGACTAAGAGACTATATTGATTGAAAACACTAGCTACAAAGACTATAGAGACTTATTTATTTGAAAAGACTGTTTAAAATGGAAGTACGTACATTCCATGTTACCACTTTAAATGTTCTGTCCTCTTGATGCAAACTTTTACTTATTTTGTTATTGCAAGAGCTCTCTTGTATACCTGTGTGTTAACAGTGTCTTGGAAAATAAAGGCATTCATTGTGGTAAGATTCACTGTCGCTGTGTTCATTCACTGTGGCATTACAGACTTTGCAGTTTTAAGGCTTAAGCTTATTCGCATAATAACAAGAGAGGGTTAAAACGCGATTTCTCCGAGGCACATGTGAGGAAAGAAAAAGTGCGTTTATCGAGCAGGAAATCCTGGCCGGAGGAAAAGGAAGTGCGATGTGTGCGTTTCACTGACGCATCTTCTTCTAACGCAAGCAATGGGTTGTAAAACCTTGAGTCATCTATTATGTGGAAAAACCAAATGATGCGTTCAAGTAATCATTGTCTATATTACACAGAGCACTGACGTTAGGGGGGTTTTTTCCCACTTGAATCGGCTTTTACTTTTACCAAACGGCTTCAATTTACCTTCTTTATGAACTTCTGAGGAACTGAAGTCACCTAATTTGTGCGTGTCGTGGGATTGACTGAATCATAACTTTTAAGCAAGCATTACTATGTGAGAATGAGTACTGTGTCTCAAGGTGACGAGAAACAGCGAGCAAACCTGATTTTGGTCGAAACATTTCATGCTTGACGAAAAACTTGGATGCACCTCATGTTGCCAACAGGTTCTCTGAACTATACATTGTTGTGTACAACCTCTCAGCTTCAGTCTGTCACACCAATTCTTTTGACACTGCATGGGGGGGGAAAAGGTGCCCGAGTGAAGAAAAAAGGCAGCATTTTAGCTCATCAAATAAGAAAAAACTTGATTCTCACAGCATCTGTCTGCTATCTGCTTTATCCACAGCACAATCAGACTGAAAAAGTTGAGAAGCTACAGGAAGACACTGTAGACTGTTGCTTGTTCAGCTCCAGAGAGTGCTGATGTTCCTATTTATTTGTAAATGCGGAGATCTCAATTAAAGTGTTTGTGCTAGATCTTTATATTCTATGATGTTCAAAGTTCTTCAGATTTAACATTAATTGCTTGCTTGTTTGTTTTTTCTTGATTGTGTGCGTTCACAGACTGCAAACCAGGACCGACAGGATTTGTAGTTTTTTTATTATTATGCATCTCTCAAGCTTTTTTCTGGAGGGAGGAAAAAAACAACAAAAAGTGTCATTTTTAAGCTAATTTAGTTAATAGATGCTAATCAAATAGCAATTAGCTTGACATATTTAAGCTCTGGTTTAAAATTATGACTTGCTACACTGCTTTGTTTTGCTTTTTTACTTCAAAGGTTGCGGGTCTGAATGACAAAGTAAAAAAAAATGAATTATATGCTTTATGTACAGATTACAGTTGTTTTTATGCAATTTTTACATGTTTCTTGTTTCTTGCCGTCAAACTATAATCAGATTCTACGCACTGTCGCTAAATCTTTTTCACAAGAAAATAGTCAACTGTGATTATTAGCCTCTGGGACCTTATATCGTTTCGGACCACGGTGGCAAATTCCACCAGAAAGTGCTCACAGAGCAGCTTTTTCGTGGGTTTCCTTTGGTTTCACAATTTCGCTTGAGACAGCATAAACCCTCAGGTCGCAACCTTCGCTTCACATGCGTCAGAGTAGTTACAGAGTTCATTATTAAGCAGTTTAGCTGAGGGTTTTTGGCCCAGTTGCCATCCAGCGGTGACATCGGCAACTAATCCGTCCTCGGTCGCCGCAAAGCTGCGATTACACAGTTTGAACATGAAAAACCCTCAATGGCAGGAAGTATCGCAAGGTGTTGAGCAGCACCTCAGATGACCAGCGTTTTCTCCGTACAAGCTACTGTACGAACTTTGAACTCCGCACTGAAAGTTTTTCGCCGGTCGAGCCCGGCAGCTTTGTAGTCAGCCTAATCAGCTCTCCAGCGTAGGAAAACACTGAGCTGAGCGGACGTAAGTCCGCTGAAACCCGAGCGGTGTGGAAAGAATGCCCAGAATCCCACGTCACTTTTCAGCAACTTGGCGCACCTGCTGAACACGTAGTGTGAAGTGATTTGGGACAGACCGAATAGACTTATCAAGGCCGCGCGGAGCGGACGATCCGGTTGTAGACGACTGTCGTCAACCCCGACCTGCAGCATAGCAAAGAATGGGTGGAGTGAAAGCAAGCCCTCACAAAAAGCTTTATTTACACTGCCGTGAACTTTTCCACTCAGGCAGCAGGTTAACTGGTTTGTGTGTGTATTTGGGGAATGAGACCTGTTGTGCATATTTGTGAAGGAGCCAGAACCCGGAGGTGCATCATGCGCTAGGATCCACTGCCGACAGCTACATGTCGAAGATGTCTTTGCTTAGATAAATAAAAGAAGCTGTTAGTTGCTTTCTCCTCGCAACAAAAAAGACATTCTTCTGAGGTGTAATAATTTGTTGCTTCACCTGCAAGTCGGTTGTCCCGCGGAGCCGTTGTGAGGGGGTTTGTGCAGAGAACGTCCCCAGAGGAAGCAGATGACAGAGACAGACAGTTTAGAGAGGAAATAGCAGGGGCATGAGATTAGAGGGTTTATAATTTCCACTTTTCAGATCTAAAAATAGATGCACATGCCATGCTCATCTGCTGCCAAATGCACAGCGGATTCACACACCTCAATCTTTCGCTCCAGCCTTTGTTGTTGCTGCTTTTTCAGTTGTTTTGTGCTTCACTTTTTAATGTTGCTTTGAAAGGATGAGTGTGTTTTTTTGCATTGTGTGCACGTGGGTGTGCTGGTGCATGGCATTGACAGTCGCCTTGGTGATTTAATTACCCCCTTTTTGGCACTGATTCGTTACTATAGCAACCATATTGGTTTTTGTTGTTTTTTTTGTGCCGATTCTGAACTGAAGGTGGTGCAGCCCATAACCTGAATGACCATCAAATCTTCCATCATAACTAGCTTGAGATGTTACGTTTGAAATATAACATCAGCTGGACAGTTGTTGAGGTGTCACTGACACCTTATTTTTACTCAAATTTCACAAACGCAAATGAATTACCAGTTTAGCCAATGAAATTAAAATGAATGTGATCAAGTTGAAGGTCACAGGTCACACCACTTGGTTTTTCCAATGGCTTTGAAAGAAGAAACCCTGATTGATCTGAAAAAGATGCAGGAAAGTGTCTGATATCACATCAAATTGGCGTGAGGAGTGAGTGGCTGCAGCTGTGCCTTGCATATGTGGAGGCAAGCACGTAACACGGGTGTCTGTGTGGGATCTGGACTGGTGGCGTTGCAGGTGATTAGAGGGATATTACTGACTTCACAGTTCAAGGGTTGCGAATGCTCTTATCTGACAGCTCATCATCGCAGCCCACCTGCACTGCAGTGGCGGTCTGAAAGGCCGTCTGCTCCAAAGTCTCACACTGTGAAAAAAGATGCCACTTCTCATAGTGGTAGCTGGAAAAAAAAAAAAAAAAACACACTGAGAACCATCGAGCGTGTCACAGTGCAGCACGTGCACTTTCCCTCAGGTTGCAGTGACAGTGGAGAAGTGAGAGTGACCCTAAAATAACCCAGAAAAAAAAAGCCGAAGGAGTAATGGAGTGTGAAACATCATAATGGTCGTAAAGGTGGGCCATGAAGACGCTCAAATGATGGACTGAAACTGTCACTGGTCAGAGTTTTACTGTCAAAAAGACAAATTGAAGATGTGAGTGTTCAACAAAAGAAATGGCCTCGAAATCTATGATTGACTTTCGGTAACTTTTTTTGCGGCAAAAACAACCCCAGCTGTAAAAATGCACTTTTAAGGACCCTAATTTTTAGCTAGGAGAATTTAATCAGTCTTAGTCTCAAAGTACAGCGTAAAATCCACAAATGACACAAGGAGTCCTGCTCAAAAAAGGGTTCCAGTATGATGAAACCTCAAAAGCAGACAGCTGCCGAGACCGAGCGCCAGAGGACCTGTGCTGACCCACCGTTTGTGCAGCACATTCACAGCTCCTTTTTTTAGCTCCCGCTGAGGGGAGCCGCTCCGGACAGATGTTGCGGAGCCTGTTGTTGTCAAACAGCTGTGCAGTGGGGCTGCAGGCAGCCGTGTTTCTGAGGGGAGGGAAGTGATTTGAATGGTTTTCATCATCGTATTCATCCAAAAAAAAGCCCTGTTGCCGAGGAGAATGCTCTGTGTGTGTGTGTGTGTGTGTGTGTGTGTGTGTGTGTGTGTGTGTGTGTGTGTGTGTGTGTGTGTGTGTG
>JASSRZ010000072.1:9218530-9232573 GCA_032164315.1 Malacoctenus gilli | reverse complement strand
CCCCCCCCCCCCCCCCCCCCCCCCCCCCCCCCCCCCCCCCCCCCCCCCCCCCCCCCCGGCACTCCGCTGGAAACATGGCTCTACGTTGTCCCACCGAGATGTGGCATGTTTAAAAAGCCCCCCCTGACAGCCGATTCTACCTTCCTGCAGCAAGGTCCAGCCAGGCCCATTTAGCAGTGTGCTCATTTGCCTCACACAGACACACACGAGCAGGAACAAAATCAATCTGAACACACAATGCAGCATTAATTAGGTGTGTGTGTGTGTGTGTGTGGAGCTTTTGATCTCAGTGATGGAAACAGAGAGGGATTGTGTGTGGTGAGTGACCTGGTTTTAATGGCAGGCCTCCCCAACAAGTGAGCGAAACGCACGTCTTTGGCATGAGAGTGGATGGGGGGGGGGCCCGCCAGGAACAATACAGACAATCAGATGAATGTGAGAGAAAGGGAAAAGGCCAGAGTGGCAAAGAACCAGCGGTATCAGTCAAAAGGAATTTAACGTTCCTTTATTAAATGTCACAGACTCTTATGTAACACCCGCTGCCACTTTTCACGTCATTTTGTTCTCTATCATGCCAGCGATTGCCCTTGAGATTCGTGCAAGCACACACTGCTGAGAATGATTCAAATTGCAAGTCCTGAAAGAAACATTTCAGTCGGAACGATGCATTTACCACTCTTGAACGTTGTGACTTTGAACACAGCGTTAGAAGTAGGTGGACTTTACCGTATGAACCAATTCATTTTGTGATCGACTGCATTCCTTCCCTGGAACAAACACTCGCACATTCACGATAAGGGTTCAGTGTCACGGACAAGTTAATACATTGTGGCGCATGGAGAGATGGGCGTCAAACTTGCAATCGTGGGACCAAAAGAAAGCTCCAGTCTTCAAACGAAGCCACGGCTGCTTTTTCCGTGTTAGACTTTTCCCAGGAATTTGTACGATTTGATCAAAAAATAGAGAACGAGCAAGTTAGTGGGCAATATGGAGGCCTGGTGCAGGGAGCTGAAGCAAACCATACGACTCCACTTTGCTGAATAGGCCACTTGGTGGTCCTTTCCTGGTGTCTTGACATTACGATGTCAGTGTAATCAGTGAGTTCTCCGAAAGACGGAGCTCCTTCTCTGTGTCTCTCTGTGCTAACGCTGTCTCTGGTGCTCTACAACTATGTGAGAAATGCTTGTCCAGCCTTTACGACATCCTGTTGACTGACATTTTTACTCGTTCTTCCTAGAAAGACCGAGACCTTATCGCAGACATTCCTCCGGGTCAGTTTGAAGCCTTTTTTGCCCCGACACGTGCTGTTTGAGGTGCCTCCTTGGTAACTAATGGAGGGGGTTTCTTTTCCTTCTTGAAGGATATTTCTGTTTGCAGCTTTGAACAAAAGCGGCTTTCAACTGTAATGGTGGAATAATGAACATATTTTCAAAGAAATTCATTATCACTGCCATCCAAAAGCTTGATGTTTACAAGCAATGCCGTCTGCTGCTGTGTTTTCTGTCAGCTGTCCAATCTTTGTGTTACTGTTGTGCTGCTGACGACCCTGAACAGGCTGCTCTCCTCTCAGCATCAGCTCACTCAGCCGCATCCTTTTTCCGGTACGCTGCTGCCCTCTGGTGGCATCCTGTATGACTTTCAGTAGAAAAGGGTCTGTACGACAGTTCATAGGTAATAAACACAATGCATAACAAAAAGATTTTTAACTGATCCAAATTATGTCGTTGAGACTTGATGTGGATGTACAGACATCTCATTGATGCTCTTCCGGTATGTGTTTGCATTGTCTCCCGGAGATCAACTTCCCTCCATCTAACAAGATGTGAAATTGGATTTAAAGTGATCCACAGCTTCTTGCATTGGCACAACCCAGTCCTGTCATGGACTAGGGAACTACTTTTTATTCATCGTCAGCTCAGCTTCTCTCTTTGAGGCAGAATTAAAAAGCACGACACCATCAGATAGTCTATGTGAATTATTAGAGTTTTAATTATTCAAATTATTCAGACAATCAGACATTTGTTCTGTTTGCACTTTGTGTCCTGACATTCCAGGTAAAAAAAAAAAAAAGCAGCTGTCAACCACACAAAGGGAGACCTGAACGGATATTGGAGATAATGTTCAGCTCACAGAAATGTCCTGACAACATCTTTATTCAAATATCACCAACGACCAAAAAAAGAAGTTGCTTTCAATGTTGAATTCAAATGTCTAGCATGAATTCGAAGGGAATTTAAAAACGGTGACGTGTTACTTTAAATGGTTGGTGTTCGTGTCCGTAGTGGTGACGTGTCTGTAAAGTTTCTCCTCCTTCTCCTCCTCCTCCTCCACCTCCTCTTCCTCCTCCCAGCCTCTCAGTCAGTCAGTCTGGTCTGATTTACACAGGAAAGAAGCCTCCGAGTGGACATCCAGGACACGATGGGCAGTGAGTAGCGCCTCGGCTCCTCATCTCCGCGAGACTCGCGTCAGCGGTTCGCGTTGAAGAGCTGAAATCTGCGCTCGCCTGTTGTTGAGAACTTAGTTCCAAGTGTGAACGTTGGCAGGGATGGCAGTCGGCTAGCTCAGACGGCTAGCTCGCCGCCTGATACTTGGTGAAACGTTTGTCTAATTTCGTCAAAGTTTGCCTGCTTGATTCCACGTCGAGTCGGTGTCGAGTCCTGGCTGTGCATTTTCGGACTGCGACTCCGTTTTATTCGTCTCTCCGTGGCTGATGGAGGCTGCTATCCCGCTGTATGCTAACCCGCTAGCCACTCATTCAAAGACACTGTCAGTGTAGTGATGACGACGCATTACACCGCCGGTGTTCTCCTCAGCTCACCGCTCTCACGAGCCGCGACACACACACTTACCGCAGACACGAAACTCTGTCGGTGCGAAGGTTCGAGCGGGCGGCTCGCCAACGAAACACTTTAATTCGACTTTCACTTTTTCAAATTCTTGTGAATTCGAACCGTGATTGATCCCGCCCCCCCCCCCCTATTCACTGCCACGTCCCATTGATGAGCTGCTCCCTCGCTCGCAGGACCGCCGACACTCATCATGTCTGTTTGTTTCCAGTCAAATTCTTGGAGGTGATAAAGCCGTTCTGCGCCGTGCTGCCAGAAATACAGAAACCCGAAAGGAAGGTGCGTGTTTTATAGCAACACTCTCACTTCAGAGGGTTATTGACGTATTAAATTTATGACTCGTTTGTTTAAACTACGTGTTGTAAAACAAATCTTTTATGGGCTTCCACAGATTCAGTTCAGGGAAAAGGTGTTATGGACGGCCATCACTCTCTTCATCTTCCTGGTCTGTTGCCAGGTGAGTGTTTTCATGCAGTCTTTTCCCCCAATGATGTCCTACTTTTTATAACATTTCTGAACTTAACTGTGCCTTGTATGCTGTGGCTCCGTTTTTATGATGTCTCAATGAGTGAAAACACGAGGTAGGTGTTAAAATGAAGTGACTTCTGCTGCTCTATTATGTGCATAGTTTTTACTTCCTTATCCACAGTGGAAGTCTATTAAAATCTGTTTTTACCAGAGCTATCGTCAAGGCACTCAGCGCTAAATCAGACTTGTACTTTTAAATAACACAGTTGCGGATAAATAATTTATTTTGAATGAAAGAGAGTTCCTTATTTGTTTGTCTACAGCGAAAACAGCCAAGTTAGAATATCAGAAATTCCCACAAAAACAGGTGGAAGTGTCTACAAAAATATTCACCTCAAAGCTTTATTACAGCAGTTCGGAGAAAAAACATCAGCCACGTTTCTACCAGCCTGACACCTGCTCTCAACCTTGTGCCCCATCAGATTCCCCTGTTTGGCATCATGTCCTCAGACTCAGCAGATCCCTTCTACTGGATGAGAGTCATTCTGGCCTCCAACAGAGGTAAACGTCAAAGCGTTGACGACGAGAGCCGACGCGTGTCGGCTGTCCTGCCAGCGTGTTCTGACGCAGACGCCTCCCCGCAGGCACCCTGATGGAGCTGGGGATCTCGCCCATCGTCACCTCGGGCCTGATCATGCAGCTGCTGGCCGGAGCGAAGATCATTGAGGTCGGAGACACGCCAAAGGACCGAGCCCTCTTCAATGGAGCGCAGAAATGTGGGTCGCCTCTCATCGGGCAGCGAACACGCGTGTTCCGATGCCTCCGCGAGGTCGCTAACTTTTTTTCATATTGTCGTCAGTGTTCGGGATGATCATCACCATCGGCCAGGCAATCGTGTACGTGATGACCGGCATGTACGGAGATCCGTCCGAGATGGGCGCAGGAATCTGTCTGCTCATCATCATTCAGGTGAAAACATTGTTTTTGAGTACCAACGAAGGGGTCGTGAGCAACACAATGAGGAATAGATCTTCAGAGCATAAAATCAATAAACTGATAGTACGCGGAAAAAAACCCACTCAAATAATTGGGAACCAACGTTGTGCCACGTCTTCAAAGTAATAAGCAGTGAGTTAGGGCGAGTCAGCTCCAGCTCTCAGCCTCCCCAACACATCTGCATACTTTTTGCTTCATGATGACAAACATGTAATTTACAATGGCGTTAATTATCAAGAAATCAATCTTATTATGAGTACTGCAGTCAGGTATGAATTAAGGGCTGCTGTAAAAATTCCTCAGTAGAAGACAAACTGGTTTGCCTAAATGGTCAGTAGCATTCATGTCTCCACCTAAGTGGTCATCCGGGGGATTTGACTCTGCAACCTTTTGGTCAGCAGCTCACTGCTTCAGCCTCTTACATTTCCCCCTCCATCCTCTGGTCCCCCCCTCTAGCCCCCCCTACAGTTGGCTCCCACATACAAACATAAGGTCCAATATGCAGTCAGAGCCCAGCTGACTGAGTCTGTGCTGTTCCCCCGTAGCTCTTCGTAGCCGGGCTGATCGTGCTACTGCTGGACGAGTTGCTCCAGAAGGGCTACGGTCTCGGTTCGGGCATCTCGCTGTTCATCGCGACCAACATCTGCGAGACCATCGTCTGGAAAGCCTTCAGTCCCACCACTGTGAACACTGGAAGAGGTAAGGAGCCGCGAGCTGGATATCAATTAGTTTTTGATTCATTCAATCGTGAATTATGACTGTTTCCCCTCGTTATCGCTTTTTCAGTCTGTTAAAAGTGTAAAAGAAATCAAAGTGACATTTCAGGACCACCCCATCATTTTGTTCGTAACTTCAGCGAATCTCTGTTTGTAGGCACGGAGTTTGAGGGCGCGATCATCGCTCTGTTCCACCTGCTCGCCACCAGGACGGACAAAGTGCGAGCTCTGAGAGAGGCCTTCTACAGACAGAACCTGCCCAACCTCATGAACCTCATCGCCACCGTGTTTGTTTTCGCCGTCGTGATATACTTTCAGGTGAGGTTGTCGCGAAAGATCCCTCCTTTCACACAGCGAAAAGCCCCCGATATATTGTCAGGATGATCAATTTCTCCCCTTCTCTCTCTCTTCCTCCCTGCAGGGATTCAGGGTGGATCTGCCAATCAAGTCCGCTCGCTATCGCGGCCAGTACAACACCTACCCCATCAAGCTGTTTTACACCTCCAACATTCCCATCATCCTGCAGTCTGCCTTAGTGTCCAACTTGTACGTCATCTCCCAGATGCTTTCCACTCGCTTCAGTGGCAACTTCCTGGTTAATCTGCTTGGAACGTGGTCTGTAAGTGGACGTTCAATTTGAACTTTCAGCTTTTGATTCAGGATATTCCTACCATACTAACATAAAAACAATGTGTATCATTATTTTAAAACACTGTTCAAATAAATATTTCCGATTGCAATGCCGTAACTTCAATGGGTCTGTTTGCAGGACACTACGTCTGGCGGTCCAGCCCGTGCCTACCCTGTCGGGGGTCTCTGTTACTACCTCTCCCCGCCTGAGTCGTTTGGCTCGGTTCTCGACGACCCGGTCCACGCACTCATCTACATCTTCTTCATGCTTGGCTCGTGTGGCTTTTTCTCCAAAACCTGGATCGAAGTCTCAGGATCCTCAGCCAAAGATGTAAGAGGGCAGCTTTTTTTGGATGAGGGGGGGGGGGGGCGTCAGTTCAGAGAGACTTGTTTTAGAGCTTTGTCATTATCTCCTTTTTTTTCGGCTGCTTTCATTCAGGTGGCCAAGCAACTTAAAGAGCAGCAGATGGTGATGAGAGGACACAGAGAAACCTCCATGGTCCATGAGCTGAACAGGTACAGAACTGAATTGTATAGAACTCCTGGATGTTTACTATCAGTCAACAAAAGGAACTGAACCTTTTCTGTTGTTGCCACATCCATGTTTGTTGACAGAATTTCTCTGTTTTGGCTCGCAGGTACATCCCCACTGCCGCCGCCTTTGGCGGACTGTGCATCGGCGGTTTATCGGTAATGGCGGACTTCCTGGGCGCCATCGGCTCCGGCACTGGTATCCTGCTGGCCGTCACCATCATCTACCAGTACTTTGAGATCTTTGTGAAAGAACAGAGTGAAGTCGGCAGCATGGGGGCGCTGCTCTTCTAGAACCTTCCCGGTCCTGACGCCATATCAACTTTCATTTGGATCACCAAAACTCACCTCTTATTTAACATCCACGTGGGCGCCCCCTGCAGCATCAGCCCTGTCATTTCAGGACGTTTGAGGAACCTTGAGGAGTTTCAGCTGAATCCGAGATGCTGCGATCTGGTGGGACTTGCGTGTTGATATTCACGTGGAAATGCCCCCCCCCCCTCCCTCCCTCCAACATATCTTCCAGAGCGACAAAACAAGCTGCATCTCAAGTGCAGATTTTTTTTTTTTTTTACCTGACTTGAGATTAAATCTCCTGGGATGCATTTAAAGATTTTCTGTAGGAGTTTGGTCTTTTCTGTATGTACGTTTTTTTGGTTTGTTTGTTTGTTTTTTTTGAGCGACTAAGTGAGCACTTTCGCATGCAGTCATACTTGATCCAGATGAGGATCGGCTGCCCGCTGTGTGCATAGTGTGGTCTTAGTTCAGCGTTTTATTTTCAGTTTTATTTCTGTTTGTTTACCTGCCAATCAGGTGACAATTTGGACCAGAAGATGAACTGTCAGATGCTGCATCGTGTACTGTGTGCGTTCCTGATTTGTGATCCTGTCTCATGGCTTGTTTTATTTATGCCAGGGTCTTGTGAGGAGAGGGTGTGGAGCTCACATTGGGCTCCAGCTTCAAAAGAAATCAGTCACCCACTTAGCCTTTTAAAAGGAAAACATAACAACAGTTCTTTGTTGTTTTGACATATGGCATTCCCAGGGAACTGCAGTATTAACTCGCATGTCATGTTCACTCTTGTTTCCTCCATCCTCGGATCTTTTGTTTTATTTCACGTCTGCTCTGCATATGTTCACTAATAGTCAATTAATTGACTTTCTGTACATAGGCCATGCATTGAATACTTTGAATTTGTCTTAAGTGTAAGATAAAGTCTTTGAATATGTAAAAAAAAATGCATTTCAGAACAAACTTATATAAAAAAAGACATTCTCAATAAAAACTTTTGTGGAAAAAGGTTTTCACTTTTGATTGGAAGTCTCTCTTGTCTTTCTTTTCATGCGATAGTGGTGTGGTTTTTTTGTTAAAATGCTGTAACCTTCATATAGTAAACAAAACACTATCTAGGTCATGTACTTGTTCCAAGTGGTTAATGATCTCTTTCAAAACTGAAGCTGAGTAACCCAACAAGTCACTTCTTTACTACCTCGTGATTTATTATGTGCATGATCATGTGGAAACCAACCAGATGTGTGGCCACAACACACTCTTTCATGATACACATAAACACACTCTCACAATTGGACTGGGAGGAAAGCCTAGCACCCCGTTAGCATGCATGTATATACAAGGAGAACATGCACCCTATCAGGTATAAACACACACCACTGTGCGTACAGACATGCAATGATTTCAGCATGCCTTTAAAAAACCTTGTTAACCCTTCAGACTGCAGGAAATGACGTCATAAATGTCGGCTTTGACATTTCTGGCCGTTAGAGGGCAGCAGTGAGACACTGCCGGCATCACGCTGTGGGAAACCGCAACGTAGAAGAAGAATCTTGGCCAGACGTCCTTTAGGTTGGTTGTGAAACATCCTGTGCAGAGGATGGAGAGCGTGCCGCAGTGTCTTCTTCAGCCGTGAGCCATGTGTCGTTGAGAGACGCTGTCCTCGGGCAACCGCTGAGACTCAGGGGAGCAGTTCCGTCCTTCAGCCGGCGTGCAGTCATGAGCTCGGTCAGAGAGGAAGGTAAACCACGCCGCGCTAACCGCCGCTAACTTTTCTCCGGAAAGCTAACACAGAACTTTTCATGCAGTTGCATTAAAAATAATGAATTTCATCAAGCGTATCAATCACAGCCCCGGTCAAATATGAATTAAAGGAGGTGAAATACGAAGGTTTAGAGGTTTAAAGGACCGTTATCCACCTGTAACCATCACCGGCTTTAACCTTGACCAGTCAACATGCTGCTCAGTCTGCAGGCCTGTGTGTTGTCTTCATCACTGGGAAATTATGTACAATTAAATTATAGGCGATTAATAACAGTCCAGGTGTAAATTTTGGTCCTGTTGCATTATTAGACTCTTTTAAATTAGCTTAGGCTTCATCTATGAAGAAAGTAAAGGAGTGACGCAAAGCCACAGAAACATGGTTCTATTGATTTTAATGCTGCTTGAGACTCCCTCAAGGTCACAGGCTTTTAAAATGACACTGAAGTTTTTTTTTATTCCATCCTCAAGAAGCCAAAAGCCTTCCATCGTGTAAGAATGAGTAATCATTGATAAATGTTAGTTTCTGTCGCAACTTCCTCGTTAATTTAGAAGTGGTTGGTTTCTGATAGCGTGGATTGCGTTCACCTCCACAGGTAAAGACACGATCATCTTTGCCACCAAAGAGGATCATGAAGCACCCAGCAAAGCTGAGCTGGTGGAGGAGGACCCCAACGATCCCTACGAGGAGCGAGGTGAGGGCCGATAAAACCACCAAGGACGACTGCCGTCAGCTGTTCGTTCCTGCTTTACTAACTCAGACCGCCTTTCTTGTTCTAGGTCTAATTCTTCCCAATGGGGAGATCAACTGGAACTGCCCTTGTTTGGGCGGCATGGCCAGTGGTCCCTGTGGGACTGAATTCAAGGAGGCCTTCTCCTGTTTCCACTACAGCAAAGAGGAGGTGAAGGGCTCCGAATGCATGGAGCAGTTCAAGGCTATGCAGGGCTGTTTGCAGCTTTACCCGGAGCTTTATCCACAGGAAGACGAAAAAGCCCCCAGCCAGACTTCACAAGACTCTGAACCGTCAGATGTAAACGAAACATCGGCAACAACTGCAACATCTGCCTCTGAGCAGGACTCTGGAACCACTGAAGCAAACACAGACAAATCAGCAGAAAGCTAACACAGCACTTCACTGCGTTAGCCTCTGTGTTCATCTGTTCCATTTTACATTGAATCTCTTCTTCATGGAAGGAAAAAAGACTCTTTTTTATCTTGTTGGGTTTTTCTGATTGTTGAAAGAATGAAAAACATCATTGGTGTTGGTGAGAAAGCCAAAAGTGTCGACTTAGAGGCTATTTAAAAGACAAAATGAAACTAACTGGCAGCGTAGTGTAACAATCAGATCTTATCGGGCGTACTGTGGAGAGAAAACAGTTTATTTTGAAGTCCCCAGTGTGTCTGTCCTGAATGCAAGTCACAGTTGTCTTTTCATTTGACCTTTTTGTTTACCTGGCTGTTCCACTGAGCTGAAGTTCTCTGTTCCAAGGTGAACCTGGCTGAGGTCAGTGTGGTTCATTCAGTACGTGTCCGCTCTGCAGTGTGCTTTTGAAAGCTATTTGATAAAACCACTAAAAGACTGTAAAGGCAAAGTGTGTAGTCCCGCAGCGCTCCTCCAACAGGGTTTTTCTAAATGCTTTCGACTGAACAACACGCCGAGCCGCTCTGCTCGCACTGTTTACCTCATTTGTCTCAAATGCAGCAGACCAGACAGACGTTTCTTTACTCTGGCTGGATGTTTGAAGGCTACAAAGTTAAAAAAAAAAACAAAAAAAAAAACCAACAAACTTTCATGCAGTTCTTTTCTGTGTTCCTGGAGTGCAAAAGAAGAGGACATATGTTCTTTTTCTGCGAGAACTGAATGTTACTGAGCTGTAATCTATCTTCAGTTTGACTGGGTTTGTTTAAGTAATGCCCCTGATGAAGACTGAATTCACAGAGGGCTGAAGAATATTTTTAGTCTGGGATCTTCTGGGCTGCATTCCTCCGTCTGCCTTCTGTCCTCTGGGACTATTCTCTTGCTAATTTATAACCAGACCTAAAATACTCACCTCATCTGAACTCAGCCGAAGCAGCGCAGGAGCACTTCAAGGGAATTTTGCGCTGTTTTGAAATAAAATGTCCTTAACTAATTTTTTTTTGCCTTTTGTGGCGTTATTTTTTCTTCTAAATTGTAAGTTTGACCCTCTCTGAAAGGAATGTTGCGTAGGAGTTTACATCAGTGAGCGCAAAACAACGTCATTTGGACCCGTGAGCGCCTTTCTGAGGGTCAACTGTGAGGTGACCTTAACTCTTCCCACCCTGCAGGCCCTTGCACTGGGACAAGGCCGTATCTTTCACAAAAACACACCTGCCCACAGACTGCGCAGTTACAGCGAAGACATTTGTCAGTAACATTCATACTGTTTGAATGTAAAAATTTGCCTCTGATAAAGGTTTGTTTATGTTAAAGTTTTCTTTATGTTGCAAAAAAAATGGTTGAGATTTTCTCAAAATTCATCTTCAAGATAAACAACCTTGAATCGTTTTTGCTATTTGTTTCTGTTGCTTTCATTGTTGCATAGAAATCTCCTACACACGTGTTGATGCCATGCTGTGAAGGATGTGAGGTAGTAAAGGACAGCGGCTGCAGTAAGTTTATTCATGTGCACTGAATCTGTAAAAGTACAACCCAGAGCCACAAGGTTTAAATCTGTTTTACAGCTTTCAAAATTAAGCGAATGTGGAAGCTTTACATGAAATATATTTGGTGTCTTTCTGACAATGACATCGCATCGCTCTGAAATCCTAATTTCATATAAAAATGAACTCATCAATATTACACATTTACATTTGCACACCTTTTGACACCCAAACTCTTCAGGGTGACTTCAACCCTGCAGGCAAGCCCGTAAAAACATAATTATTTGTCCTTTATTAAAGTCATTTGAGTCCCTGCATGTCTGGATCTGAGGGAGCTTTTCGGGTGTCGGTTGGTGTGGATGACTCATTTCTGACGACCTTTTTCTCAGAGAGAACGGGAATTCGATTGAGAAAGAACTCGAGTGAACCACGGAGGCGGCGAAATGAATGTTTGAAAAGGAGGCAAATGAACAAGATGGTACATGTAGTGGCGGACGTGTGCGAAGGCTTTTCTGACACTCGCTGTTGTCTAACTGCATTACATATCTGTGCCTCTGGGGTCACTGACAGTGTTTGACCACTGAAGCATGTGCCGCTTCAAACTCAGCCGATCAATAATTACCAAACGGCCTCTCCGTCCGCAGTGAACCATTGGTTCATTCTGGGGGGGGGGGCAAAAAGCAGCAGAAAGCCAATCGGACAGTCTGATGACGAGTGATCGCCCTCAAATGTCCACCAGCACTTCAGTCGTTCTCTCCACTAGGGACGGTCAGCAGCGAGGGTCCGAGCCGCCTTCAGCCTCCTCCAGCGTGGTCAGAAAAACCCCCTTCAGGATGTCTAACCTGAAAGAGATATGCAGTGGGCTTCCCCTGGACCCTCTGCCTCCTAACCGGGGGAGAGACCCCAGTGTACCGCATGCACCGATTCGGACCCCCAACCTCACAGCAGAGGAGGAGAGGGTGAGTAAAGGCAATGAAAACAATCAAATTACAGTTTTTACCCTCCTTTTTTTCTTTGCCGAAATGTTTCCAAGCCAGTGACGAAGGCGCATAAAGTCTGTTTTCTTTAGAACTTCTTAAATATACTCTTAGTTTTGATATGGAACAACACCAGACTGCACTTGTCTGCACTTTTCTCACTTTTGCTGCATTATTCTTACTAAATCTTGAATTAAAAACAAAAATAAACACACACAGAATTAACTTCATCAACCTCTTCGTACAATCTGACATGATTTAGAAAAAGCAGCTCAAACCCAAAATCAGATCGCAAATTTAGTTTGACGTAACCCTGTTGTTCTTCTCAGATTGTCCTTTGCAATCACGTTGAACTGAATTGCATCACAATGAGAGGTGTGTCTGATGTTATGTCTTGTCATTAAGGTTGATGCTGACGCCTTCCTACAGTGTTAACAAACAGGAAAATCAGATTTATATTATGTGATCGTGATGTGATATTTATGTGACCACACTGTCATGAGGTGACCTCTGGTCCAGACTGTTACTATCTCATCAGACGGCTGCTCCGAAAGTGACAAATCTGCCAGCGAACAACATTTTATCGTGCCACAGTGAGACGCCGTGTGCTCAGGCTGATTTCATCATCTCTGTTGGCTCGTGTGTCGCCCTGAAAAATTGATTATTTTCAAAGGTCCTCAACTGATTGGCCAAACTCAGAGCGAAGGCTTCAGTCAATAATTAGGCGAGAGATGAGGAAAGTTGCGCTGCTTACATAAGAGAAGGAAACGGAGGTAAAACATCTACTCGCGTCCGCGGAATATCGTCCAAACCTTTGTTGACTCTGTCCCGCTCTGTCCATGCTTCCTCCCTTCAGCTGGCGCTGAGAAATGCCCTCCGTTACTTCCCCCCGGCCCATCATGCAACCCTTGCGCCCGAGTTTGCTCAAGAGCTGCGGCAGTATGGACACATTTACATGTACCGATTCTGCCCCACGCTACGATTAAGGTGAGACACCGCGGTGAGAGGACGAACAGTCAACCAATAATTTTGTTTGATATGGACGATACAGACGGCAGTTTTCAACAGAAGTCTCTTAATGTAGACCTACAAAACGCGCTCACATCAACTTTTTGGGTACAAACCATTCCCGAAGTCCTGTTTTTAACAGTTCATTAGCAGATTACTGGTAGAACAAAAACAGTTCAGCAGACACTGAGTATGTGTTGGATCCTCCATCTGTTGTCTCCTCCCTGCTGAGACATATCGCTGACTCCACACACCACATTGTCTCCACAGTGAGAAAACATTCACTCAGCTAAAAATGTCCCAATTGGGAAATTCCCACTTGCTGGTTGTGAGAATAATCACTCGTGAACAATAACCAGCTAAAGAGAGAACCAAACAAACTGCAGTTAACTCCCAAATAAGCCAAACACACGGATTCTTTACGCTTTATGCTTTTTCATCGACATTATTCCAGTTGTGTTTGAATTGTTGTCAAATTTTAGAGACACAATCTAAACTCTAAATTGGATCTTGTTTGCTGCTCTCCTTTGGTTTGCTCAGAGCTTACCCCATAGAGCAGTACCCGTGCCGCACACGTCAAGCCGCCTCCATGATGCTGATGATCATGAACAACCTGGATCCCGCGGTCGCTCAGGTGATCGTTGTTGCGTGGCTTTTATGACTGTGAAGTGACAACGCGGAGACTGTTCATTCACAGCAGCACTTTTTTCTTCCTGTTTTATGACACTTAACACGTGTTGATCCTCCAGTTCCCCCAAGAACTCGTCACCTACGGGGGGAACGGACAGGTGTTCAGCAACTGGGCTCAGGTCAGCCGTTATCAACAAGTGAGAACGTTTAAAGGCCGCAGCCTGCGGAGTCTGGTGGAAGTAACTGGTGTGCTTGTGCGGCTGTAGTTCCGGCTGGTGATGCACTACCTGAGTGAGATGACGGAGGAACAAACGCTGGTCATGTACAGCGGCCATCCCATGGGCCTGTTCCCCAGCCTGCCCTCCTCCCCTCGAGCCATCATCACCAACGGCATGGTAAAGTTCCAGCGCGTCCGCTCCGAGGATGTGAAGGCTCGAAAAAACCGACCGATTCACGAGATTCTCTGTTTGCTTTTCTCAGGTCATTCCTAATTACTCCTCCAGGGATCAGTATGAAAGGATGTTTGCGCTGGGTGTGTCGATGTAAGCTTTTCACCTGTTGGATAT
>JASSRZ010000072.1:9161401-9173944 GCA_032164315.1 Malacoctenus gilli | reverse complement strand
GTGTGTGTGTGTGTGTGTGTGTGTGTGTGTGTGTGTGTGTGTGTGTGTGTGTGTGTGTGTGTGTGTGTGTCTCACAGTGGCCCATCTGTGGTCCACTGTCAATAGAAATACAAGTCCTCACATCTCACTTTTGATCACTGAAAATCTGCCTCCTGATCTTTTAACTGCAAGAAGTTTTCACTCAGTCGACTTAAATGATGAAAGCAATGTAGTTTTCAGTTACTATGGTACTCGACATGTGCAGTTCGAGCCCCACAATTAACCAAGTCCATGTGTTAAAGCATGTGTGAGCACCTTGCATGGCAGCAGTCGCTGCTAGAGTGCGGGTATATGAATGGGTGAACATGACTTTAGGCGTTGAGTGCCTTGAAACTGCTGAAAAGAGTACAATATTCTATTACCTGCATCTGAATTTAAGCTGTCTGATATACTGATGTAAGAAGAACATCATTAAGAGTTTAATACTGACTTTATCTACCTGAGGTGGGCCATCAAATCTTGGATGAAGAGAGTATAAATGCAACCAGGAAATCAGGACACATTGCAGACAAATTAAAAATGATCACCTGATCCCTGCTCGTGATATTTATAGGTGCCTTTTATTATACACAAAAGAAAGGCTGTTAAACATAATGACTCCTAAATGGCGAGAACAATTGATGATAGCACAGTACAGAGTTCTCGATTAAAATAATAGCAGCGATTGAGTCGTAATAAGCCAGCTCATAATAAATGCAGATGAGAAAGAGTACAAGCTGAACAAACAGGGAGCAGCATTCCTATTCTGCCTGGAGACAGCTTTGGGTACAATGGCAACGCTGACTAACAAGGAAGTAACACAAAGATTTGAAAAGGAGATTCAGCTCCAAACCAAAATGTGGCCTTTATTCCCCTATTTTTAGCACCAAACAGCTATTTCCTACCTAGCACAGCTAGTTCTACCATGCAGTAGAGAAACATTTTTCTTGGTTTGTGACTCACCCAGAATCTCCCAGGATGATGACTTTCAAGAGCACTTTCTTCCTGGATGTCATTTTCCCACAGCTGCAAAAAGACAAAGAGCAGAAAGGAGCCCAGCTGTGAGTGGCTTTCTGTCATTTTTCATGCCAAGTCATCACTTAATCACCGGGTTTCTCTTCTTCAGACAATAAAATCAATACAGATACAGAAGTAAACCTGTTACCAAGCGCACCGGCCTATTGGAAAACATTACTCGACAAACGTGTGCGTGTTGCGTCGCAATCGCCTAGACCAATCAGGATCGAGCGCCATTCATTCCAGTCATGTGCTTTCTAAGCTGTTGGGCAAATCACGAGGAACACTTCATTCTTTCTCAAACATAGGAAGTTACCTCAGGGTTGACTCCTGCTCACTATCTACACTAAATGACACACATGACATCACTTTCAATTTACTACTACACACGCTGCTCTCGGAGCAGTAAAACGTAAAAATAAAGTGCTGTTTTGTAACAAAATCACTGAAAACGAGTCAACAGTACTTAATGATTTTGAGTTAATGCAGCTCTGTAGTTTTGAGCCACAATTATAATAATCTGGGATTTATTTTTTATTCACCCCAAAACAATGATAGACAATCTTCCATTGAATGTGTCATAGGTTATAATTTTGGTGGTATGTCACAATACTTACAATACAAACAGTTTCTGATGAGAAACATGCACACTTTCCAGTAATTCCTGTGTGAAGAGAGTCTTCAACATTTGTTGCATCACCCTAAAAATGCATTTTTATCCTATTGCCTGCTTACTGGTATGATTTTTACAATTTTGTTTGTGGAGCCCTTTCTAGTAGAAGGAAATACAGCATTGAGCATATAAAACAGCCTATTGTTCAGTCCGCTTTCACAAAAAACTGAAGCAAACGTTCGGGTACATTCATTTCTGAGTGGACGGCTTACAAACTGCTACAGGCAAGTGGATTAGGCTTCTCATGTTTAATTTGGGGCAAAATAAGACACTGTTGACACTGCTTTTCACGTTGATAACAAAAAGAAATGCAGGGCCCGTAACATTCCACAGTTTCAAGGGTTATCTGTTAACTCTGTCCAAACGTAAACAAGCACTGAAGACTAAAATGAACTGATTTCAAAAGAGGCAGCTTTATCTTTTCTCACACCTTTGTCCCTTATGTGCAGTGCTAACAGCCATCACACTACTATTGACAAACGCAGACAGTCTGCTGCTGGTGTGCATACCTTCAGTGAGGATAGTGACTGCTGCTGCAGTCTAAAGCTGAAACTAAGTAATGGTACATCAGTGATGATTAAGACCCTCATTAAAACTGGTGGACGCACTGATGAATAACCACAAAATGCCCAAAGACGTATAGATATCCAAATGTTTGTCAGTAACATTGTGACAGGAGTGAAAAACAAATCTGATAGTGATTCAAGTGACCACAAGTCAAAGCTCTCATTAGTGAAGCAACGAAATTCGAAAAGCCTTACTGAAATTCTGACCACTTCCCTTTAACGTTAATGTGGTTCAACATATCGGACAAAGCACAAGGAAGGTTCAGACATGCAACACCACCAACATAGTTATTCCACACAGGGAGGAAAAAAGGTTTTATTTGAAACAAAGCTCCACAATAAAACCCCTGCAGTCGCCGGTAGCACCTGGGATGGTAAAACGGCATTCTTTGTCTCCAAACAGCAGCACTGCTACAGTCACAACAGCACTGAAGTGAACAAACAGCTGACAGCAGCTGAGAGGTGGAGGTGTGTTCAGATCCCTGTCACATGATTGCAAGAGATACCAGGAAGGGTGTTTAATCTTTGGAGAACAGCTGAGTCCAGGATATAGAATTATAAAAGGCTAGTTTATGGCCTCCGAAGGAAACAACAGCCAAAAACAAAAAAGCAAAATAAAATCATTGTTGGATTTTGTATCTTTTACCCAGAAAACCCTTGATATCATGCCCAGGTAAACAATCTAAATAAGGGTATATATGTGCTCATGACATTTGGGCAATAAAACACAAAAATCACAAGAAAAAGTAGTACACATTCGTTGTGTGCCGTATCGGAGCCGGGGCAGTGGGAATTGACGTCTCACACAAATCACGAAAGCCCACCTGATGGACACAAACAAGCTCAAGACTAAATATAGATTTGGTAAGCAGAGTCCAGATGTTTCTCAATACTCCGTTCATGTCACACACGTCTGCTATCTTCTGGTTTCTTGGCTAACTGGTTCCCACGTGACAAAATGCCTGAAGGCCTCAAGCATTTCAAAAAGACCAGTCAGAAATCACAACAGGAACACTAAATAATAGGGCATAAAAAAATCATCACATGATCAGCGTTTAGGGTTTCAAGGCTCTTGCTTTACACACTCAACACCAAACATATCTCCAAAGAATAGGCCGCTGATTTATTTAAAGCTCTAGCTATCTTTTAATTTCACTGATGTTTAGTGGCTTGAAATGAAGGTTCAGCCCAGACTATGAAGCAAGACACAGTGATAAGACAAAAATCCCAGATATGAGACTTAATTGTACGTTTAAGTCAATACAGACTGCTGGGTGGGCATCAAGTAACACTCCAGTATTGGGTAACCTGAGATGAGCTGGTGGCTCTCTAGGAAAAGTTGCCATCAACTCCAATCAATTATTAAAAACGGAATCACGGAGCGGAAGCACAGCTCAGTCTGAACTGTGTGATTTCCACAGGAGAAAGGACAACATTTATTTGACAGACCTTGACAAAACCAAGGCGACACAGAGTTTGTTTTTTTCTTTTATCTTTGGAACACTCGCTGAGGTGTTATAACTTTGAGGGAACATAAAAAAACAACACGTTTCTTGAACAGAAGAAAAACGTGGCGACGTGTACCTGCGTGACCTGTGAGTCACAAACGAAACAAAAACACCCGGTAAACACATGACAGGTCACGTCTGCCTGGCAACACCACAACAGAGACATGTAACATTTTGTGCAGGCACCCTGTTGACAGAAAGCACACTTGTCAGCGTCCAGACATTTTACCAAAGCCCTCTTTGACGTATGATTCAAGCAACCACACAAATCTGGACACTCGAGGTGTAAAAAACCGCACGTTTCGCTGCATACTAAAAAGCCAGCTCGATTAAATATAACCTTGTACGTGTTGGACACTTCTGAAATTTAAAAGGCTTGTTTGCACAAAGCTTGATCCGTCACAACGGCCTCAACTCCCCGGTTCTCCTGCTCGGCTGTAGTCGACCCGGAGGAACCACAGGCCGCCCTGGTTTTTGCCAGCCAGCTCTTCGAAAAACACCGCACCACCATTAACCGTTACGGCAGCAGGTTAAACCGAACGCCGGTCGCGTTCAAGCGCAAGCAAACGACATAAATGTGGACACGTTGTCGTCTGAAAACGAAACTTACTTTCAGCTTGTATCGCAGCAGGAGCGGAGACTTTTCGACCGTGTCGGGCCGGCTGCGAGCTAACTAGCTGTTATTGTTCAGGACAGCTAGCGTCAGGGGCTAACTCGGCGTTACGCTTGCAAAGGAGAACTGATTTGGAAATGTCTCGCTTCGAAAGCGTTCAAAAATGCCTCGTCCTTTTTCCAAAGACTAACAAAAACCGTGTCACCAGATGACGAGGCTCTTTATCAGCAACTGCGGCGGGAAATTTGGCACTTTGCTCCAGAGCTTGCTCGCCGAACTGCCAGCTAACTACCTACTGCCCCCCAGCCTGTCTTCCCCTTTCACTTCCTCCTCCAAAACAACGCCTGCGTCTGACGTCACATGTCACTCGCCAATCACATGCAGGATTTGTGTCGGTCCCAACAAATACAGTGCACGGAAATTCCGCAAACACACATTACGGGTTTTTAGCTGAAATACTGTCAAGCAATGTGGTTTCTATCAATAAATTAATTTTAAAAAATCCTAAAATTAAAATGTTTTGTTATTTTTTTCTTCTTCTAAATGCTAAAAATTTCAGTACCGATAAGAGATTGGATAATTGACCACTGTCAGAACATGTTCCAATGAGAATCCTCGAAATGAATTCAGATCTTGCGGTGCAAAAGTTGTCTTTGTAAAAAAGAGTGGTGTGTGTTTGATTCAATTATTATTAGTTTTGATCCACAGCAAGCAGAAACTACTGGCACATAGTATCAAATACTGAGGGAACTTAGGTTTGTTGTCCAGATTCATATGAAGAAAAAACATTTTTACCTGACTGGTTCGATCTGAACAAACATGAAGTCAAACCAATATTTTGTTTTTGAAGAGTTTTGTTTTGGCATTGGTGCTAGCCAAACTAATTATCTCACCATGCAAATAAAAATAGTTTAGGGTGTGACCTTTAACGACGCCAAATTTAAAAACAAGCCCACAACCCAACAAAAAACTTATTCCAGTGTTCTGATTAAAACCCTTTTGAAATGTGTGGTCTTACAAATGATGAAAATAACTTCTGAGCAGAGTTAATGTTTTCTTCCAATTAACCAAGGACCCCAGTTAGAAAACTCAAAGCATCTGTTAAATATTAAGCCTGAAGACCAAACTCTGAAAGCAACTTCAGGGTTGCTTTTGTTGACTCACATGACCCTCATCAGCACTCATGACAGTTGCTCCTTCACAAGTTTCCACTGTGGACCAGGCAAGCTCCTTTCAGGCCCCACTAATTAACACAACAGCTTTATCACACTTGGTTCTAAGAATCACATTGATCGTGTTTACTGCACTCGAACCACCACTAGAGTGCAGTATAAACTCATTTTATATTTGGGAAACAGATGAACTGGATGGTTTATTAAAAACGACATGCTTTGTTCTCTCACATATATGACAGAAATAGAAAATTCCGATCGAAGTTCAAGGTTTTCGTCTTTTTACCCTGGATTCATCAGTAATGACATACTGCTGTTTTACCAATATCTTTATATTGATTCTATGAATTAGTCAATGTGAATCATCACATTACTTTGTGACTGTTTTATGTATTTTAAACTCGTTGATATTTGAGTTTTTGCAACAAGGATACCTTATTCACTAAATTGTTTGAAATTTACATTTCATAAACGCACTGAAGGTGCCATCGATAAAGGGTTCGTGATTGCTGAGTGATTTACGTTCTTTGTAAGATGGAGTTTGCTGACCACCGAAGCAGCTCGAGTTTAGCATACCGCCATCAACGCAAAGCACCCCATCGTGATTGCAGCCACAGTTAACAATAGCGAGGGCGAAGTTAGCAATTTAGCAAGTCAGAGAAAAGGTCTTTGCCAAACTAAGCTTGATGAGAACACCCAGCGTATGAGCAAGTCTGCAACTGGTCGGCTGACGAATGTTCTTGCCAAGTGGATGGCAATGAACTGCAGGCCGATAAACGTCGTGGAAGACGAGGGGTTGACCGAGGTGCTGCAAACTGCAACCACTGACCCACTTACACAAGCCACTTTTTTCTATGTATATATACCAATCTTACATCTGCCACAATTATGTTATGAATATTAAATGCAAATACCTCAAGTTGCAGACTTAATTCAATAATTTTTTGAGGTGAGATTAAAATGGAGATTAATGCATTACAGATCAAAATTAATTCTACTCTTCTTTTTTTTTTTACCTCTTGACAGCAGGAGTGATTATGCACCATGACACAAATATGTAAGTTCAGTTAGATAACATTGGATTCACATCAATAAGCTCGGTGTTTATGTAGTATTATGTTCATCTGTACACACAAATGAGATCAGAGACCAGCTTCAGTTACATGTTTGACCTAACTAAGCCTGTGAAAGCCCTCAGCTTGATTTAGTCCAACTTGTGTAAATGTGTCAGCACCGTATGTATTTTCTTCTCCCACTACTGAGAAAGTGTCTCGGCAAAATTCGGACTGATGACCACTCTAGAATTTAAAGAGGAATTGCTGCCTTGTTGCACCCCTTGGAAGTCTTTTTTTTTTCCATATATAGTCTCTTTCAAACTAAGTTTGTGAACACAAACTCTGCCACACCTCAGCAAGTGTGTACGAGAAAAGATCCACAGAAGAGCAGGAGGCCACATCTTTGAAGCACCCGCTGGCAACTGAAGGTGCAGAATAAGACAGAATACCATCAGCCATGTGATGAATATGAGACGTATCACAACAAAAGTAGAAAGTAAAGGCAGGCCTCCAATAAGAAAAGACAGCCATCAAATTGTCTTTAATTGTTATACAGCTAAAGTGAGAAGGACAATGGCATTTCTGTTCTGTGTGTGTGTGTTTGTCAGAAGATGCATCTCTGCATGCAGTTGTGTGGGAGTGACAGAAAGAGATGAGTCGGGGAGATGGACAGATTCGTGTGTGTGTGTGTGTGTACGTGTGTGTGTGGCATTAGGGGGGTGGGTGCATTAGTCCGTGTCAGACAGCAAAGAGTACCGCATTTATCTAGGAATCTGAGCCAGGAGCCACCTCCCGAACTCGGAGCAAGCAGGAAGAAGAAAATGATGAGGAGTGAGATGAAGTGAAGGCAAGAAAGAGGTGACAGAAATATGCAGAGCAGCAAAGGAGACGGAGGACGACAATACACACATTTGATTTGAAAGGACAACGTTCACCTCAAGAGGCTCTGTCTGTGAGGAAAAAGAACGCAAAGTGAACGTCTGGGAGGAATCGTCAACAGGGAAGCAACAGCTTGAAGAAACCGTCCGGACCCTGGTCAAGAGTTTCACTGGAACTAAATTGCATCGCATGATTCCTTTTAACTCCCTGATCATGCTCCTTCTGCTGTCACTGCATATTGGAGCGCTGCTGTCCTCGGATGCATCTCCAGGCTGTGCACATCCTCCCTGCAGGGAGAGTCTGGTGGCTGCACCCATCTCGCCAGAGGCGGGAGCTGGGGTGGCTACCGGAGCCTGCGAGGGTCCAGCTGGGGCAAGTGTCTGCAGGATGGGGGTTTCGCTTCCAGCCTTGTCAGACGCTCCTCAGAAGACAGGACAGGGACATGATTCCTCCCATTCTCAGCAAAAGGTAAGTCGCAAATGATAAAGTAATCCCTGACTTGGGTTCATGCATAAAAAAGCAAGAAGGAATCAGGAGATACACAATCTAACTGTGCGAGTAAACAAGATTTTGTTGCAGTAAACTGACGGACACAAACTTCTGTCCGAGCGCTCACGTGTGTCATGGAGTTTGCAAGCGTACCAGCACACACACACACTCACACCTCAGGCCCTTCCCCAAGGGACACTAAACTTGGCACCACCTAAAAGCCACGCCGCAATACCCGTCAGCAATCAAAGACGGGATAAAATTAGGTCCGCTTTCAAAATGCCCTCATCCTACGGTTGTGCTGAGCTCATAGAGCAACAGGTGCACGTGGGGGATGATTACAAAGGCTGATGTAAGTGTAAGAGATGGACAGAGTGACACAAAGAGACACAGCGAGGTCGAAGGGCAGTGGAGACTTACCTGCACGACACCATCAGTCAAGTTTAGGTACGTTTTTGCGCAGGGACAGTCCCATAAATTTAAGACTTTTTTAAAGATTTGTAAGCAAAATGTGAATATGCTAAACCCAGAGAAACAGTTTGTGAAACTGCTCTGTTAGCCGGATGTACCTCCTTAAGACCACTGTCTTGCAGACTGGGGGAGTCAACGACCGCCTGGTACAGCTCCAGCGCTGCATGCGCTCTCTCCAGGAAACCGAGGCGCCCCGGAGTCACGGGGGCCAGGAGAGCAGCTCTCTGGGGGCCATCCTGGCTTTAATGGCAGCTGTGCTGACAGAGTGTGACCTCCACTGTCACAGTCAGGCCCTTGGAGCGATGGCCAAGCGACTCGGTGAGTCGGGCACATTCATGTACCCTCGCCTCCACCGAGGGCCGCACGAGCACACACACACACACACACACACACACAGACACGCACAAATGCCAGGGCAGTCACTCCTCCGCACAGTAAACACAACCTCAATGAGGCCTGCTAAGTGTCGGTCATAGGTGAGTGCATAGGAATTCAACTGCAGTGGGAAGCTGGGCAGAGCGTGTACATGCACATGCACACGCACACACATGTGTACTGTATGAAGCTTAAAAGAGCTTTCGTAGAAAGCTTCTGTGAGGTACAGAAAGACAAAGCGTCTATTTTCAGACCCTGACAACAGTGCGATGTGTCTCACTGATAAAGCTAATCTTCTTCTGGGTTGACAGAGAGTGCAGCGGTGGGGAGAGAGGGGGAGAAAGATCTGCTCCTTCTGCTCAGGAGCATCACACAATACCCACCCACAGGTGAGGACTTTGGGGGTGAAACTATAAACTGTACTTGAACGTCGGATCGAATGAAGGTGTGTCGCGTTTGGCTCTCAGTGGCCCCCGTGGAGAGGTTACACCCGCAGGACTGCGCGGAGATTTACAAGCACGGGATCAAAGAGAACGGGATCTACACCATCCAGCCTGACCTCCACGGACCGGCACTGGAGGTATTTCACATTCACCGCACTCATAAAACGCCCTCCGAGATGCCCGTTCTCACTCCTCTGCTTTTAGAGATCCGCATGCTATCTGTGGACCAGCGAGATCTCGGCTTTGTAATATCAGAGTCGTTGTTTTGGCCCAGGCTAAATGTGACATGGAGACGGCGGGCGGCGGGTGGACAGTGATCCAGAATCGTCAGGACGGCTCTGTGGACTTTAACAGAACGTGGCAGGAATACCGGGAGGGCTTTGGCGGTCTGCAGGGAGAACACTGGCTGGGTAACGCGGCGCTGCACGCGCTCACCTCCGACGGTCAGCACCAGCTCCGCGTCGAACTGGAGGACTGGCACCACCAGAGACGCCAGGCGACCTACAGCAACTTCAAAGTGGCCTCGGAGGCCCAGAGGTGAAACGCACTGCTGACATACGCGCGGTTTCGGATCGAATAAGCGCGCTCGAGAATAGACGGGCGCTGGAGAAGAACACTTATCACGAACAGTTCTGGCAGATAGTGATATAAAACTCAACAGCCATGACATCTTTTCTTTTGACTGCATGATTGGTTTGGTGCGTTTCATACGGGCATGAAAGGCAGTTTTTCAAGCCTTAACAAATAGGCCGTTGCTTTGTGTTCAGAACCAGAAGCGTCATCTTCCAACAGGTCTCCGACAACTGCCTGTTCTGGAAGGTTTTGTGTTGATAACTCTTCCCCCTTCCACCTTGAAACTAACTCACCTGATTGCATTTCTAGGTCACATAACCAGCAGGGTCGGTGCATGCGGCCCTGAGTCATAGATAAACCAGTTTTGCTTCGGCAAACCCGAAACAGAAAAATGAGAGAGGATGCAAACAACATGATCGCAATTATCAGACAGTGCATCAATTCCCACTCTTCCCTCAGCTCGGTTCAAAAAAGATGAAATTGATCGAAGAACTGTTTTTCAAACGAGCCTTTTGCAGCTTTTACAACACACACACGCAACACTAACTCAGTGTCTCGCCTCGCTGTCCGACAGATATCGCCTGACAGCTCGCGAGTACTCTGGGGATGCAGGCAACGCTCTGAGCTACAGCAAGCGCTACAACCACGACGGGAGGTCCTTCAGCACCGCCGACCGAGACCACGACCGTTACGCCTCCGGGAGCTGTGGCCACTACTACGGCGCGGGCTGGTGGTTTGATGCCTGTCTGGCGGCCAACCTGAACGGACGGTATTACCGCGGGCGCTACAGCGGCGTGACCAACGGCATCTACTGGGGGACGTGGTACATCCTGACTGATGGACGAACTGGAGAACGCTACTCCTTCAAGAAGGTGGAGATGAAGACGAGGCCCAAGGCGTTTGTGGGAACACAGTGAAGATGACAACGCCACACACGTCTCACTCAGCACACTGGAGTTACACTGTCAGCACTGAGAAAGAAGCTGCTCTGCAGCCGGTTTTAATCCAATAGATTTAGACACTGTCGGTGCATAACTTTATTTAGAGCAGCTTTCATGTGACCGCTCAGTTACATACAGATGGCAGCTAATGAGCTCATGAAAATGTTCAATAAATACTGTTCAAACACACCCTGTTCTACAGTTTTTTTTTGTCATACAGGAAGGTTTCATAGCCAGGATTTACAGGAGGTTCCTCTCATAGTGGGGTGAGCTTGAGCTCACAACTTCACCACCATGTTGTCACTGTGAACATGCTTTCACTGAAAGGTTTTTTTTTGGGGGGTTTTCCCTCTTAGAGTGAGGGAGCACATTTTGGTCCTCACAAGAGTAATAAACCCCTCCCACACACACGCAATCAAAATCAATCACCCATAAAGGCTATTATGTGTATCAGCTTTCTCATTTGATATTGTCCACAAGTCCGTGAGCGCGCCTGCGTGTACCTGGATGAGAGGCCGAGTCTTCTCTCTACTGCCCTCTGCTGGCTTTCATATTATAGCAAAGACAGCAAAAGTTTTTAGCTGAACATAAAAGGCGAAATTATTGTCACTCAAAAGTTCTGTTGGTCCAAACATTTCAGTTTCATGACAATACAGACACTCACTTACGGCACAAGGTCATCATGAACTAATCAAGCTAATAACGGGGTCTAAACAAGTGTCCACCTGTTTCATCTGTAAAAGAAAATCTTTAAAGTAATATTTTTGTGATATTTGAGTAACCTGGAGCGTCTCTTGTTTCTTTAGTTCATCGCCTCAGTCTAACTCTATCCTCCAAATGTTTAACTTTTCTCCCTCCTTTGATTCAGAATCCCTCATGCAGCAACAATGACATTGATAATCAATATTTCATCCTCTTCTATCCTCTCCTCCACTCTGCATCCATTTGTCTTGTTGACAAGGGAGGAACAGAGGCACAAGGTTGTGTCACCACAGTATCCTGGCACAGTGTCTGGAGTGGGGTGATAGTCGCTGTGTTGCAGGGTGTTAGGGGGTACCGGCAGGCTCTGCGGCCCCAGGGCCGGAAACCCAGACCGGGCAGCGGTTGGCTCGCACATCCCTTTGAGAAACGCTGTGCTGCTTGGAGGGAAGTTTCCATTGTGATCTGTGTCACTCATCTCACGGCACTGCAAGAAAACATCCGACTGAAAACTGTAAAGAGGAGGATGTGTTGACCTCTGCGCGGGCCGCGACCTCTACTCATTTAGGGCACTGGCGTACCCGATGTCTTATCTCGCATCACTTATTCAGTGACCAACATCCTCAGCAGCCGTGACAGCCACAAAGATTTGAAAGGCAAACAAAAGCAACATTCCCACAAGACCGTTGGAACAAAAAAAAATGTTTCTTGATCACACTTCATCATATTGTTGTGTTTTATTATACTTCGTGACAATCATCTTTCCGCGTTCCTGCATATTCTGTTTCACCCTGGATCTGTTGAGGTCACATTGCATGCAGGGAAAGTGGGAGACTCACCAGGCATTCATTCACTTTGAGGAAAAGTCCTGTTTTTCATCAGACTAAGGCAAGAAAAAAAGAAAAAACCACAACCCTGGAACACATATTTACAGGGCTAATTTATTACAAGTAAATGGTTGCATCCAACTTTCATAGATTTGTATCTGAGGATTGCACATCTTCACTACTTCAGAGCAGCGTCGTACCCACATGCGGGTCCACAAAGCTAC
>JASSRZ010000072.1:9132526-9153043 GCA_032164315.1 Malacoctenus gilli | reverse complement strand
AGATAGATAGATAGATAGATAGATAGATAGATAGATAGATAGATAGATAGATAGATAGATAGATAGATAGATAGACAAGCACTTATTTTTCTTCTCTCTATTAGAGATCATACTGTTGAAATTATACATTTTTTGTTCTTTCAGACAACTGTGTTGAAAACCAAACGCGTCCATCCGTTCAGTGGAAGCTGGGAGAACCAGACACCCATGCCTGTGTGCGCTTCTGCTAAAGACAGTCTCCAGTCCACTATAATCTAATTTCTCCCAGACAGTTTGACGTTTAAGTGTTTGTCGGTTTGTTCTTCGAAATCACAGCGGGGTCAGAGGGGTGTACTTGATGTATTATTAATGTTGCCACAGTGTAAATATCGGTTGCAGCGTCCTTCCTCGAGTTCATCCGCTGGGACTGCATCAGACTCCGGGCAACCCCCTGTCCTCCCTCCCTCCCTTTCTCTCTTGTCTTTCTCCCTCTCTGTCAGTACTGGAAAAAAGTTCATGTCCTGCTCAATCTGGGTTTTTTTTTCTGCACTAAGATGCACTGACGTCAGGAAGCGGCGTCAAGCAGGCGGCACTGTCGGCCGGCCGAGGCTGCCTGCACTCCCTCTCCAATTATTGTCTGTCAATCATGCACAGGACGAGAAAGAGAGAGAGAGAGGGGCGAGAGAGAGAGAGGGGGGGGGCAGCATAAACACACAATCAGTCCAAGTCTGAGCCACAAGAAACAACAGAATATGGCCACGCTTGTGATTTTGCACCAGTCCACAACACCTCTGATGGGATGAAATCACCCAGAGTCCTGAAAACTCCCCCCCTCACTTTACAGTCATATTGTTTTTCAGGTTTTTTTTAATGTCACGAAATTTTTCTTCCTGTTGACTTGATGGAGAGGACACAATCAGCATGTGTTGCTGGTGTTTCTTTTTAACATCCTTTGAGTCACCTCTGATCGAAACCTCATTATTCCAGATAAATACTTGGTGCAAATCAGCCGACTTGAAGACTTTTGAGAACATACTGCTTTCCAGCGGACACTTCCTGTATTTTGGTCCACTTTAGACACGCAAGTCGATGGTTCATCCCTCAACAAACACTCAAACGGGTCACAGTAATATGGTGGCTATGGGAGAAGTGTCTCAGTGATTTTCTGGCGACGGGAGCTGCCCGAGGTTTGGTGACGGCGGCGCGCAATTGGTCGAGTCGGGGCTCTATTGGAGACTCCGCCCCGGCGTTTTAACACGCCTGCCCCCGCGCTGTCAGCCACAGTTATACGTGTTGCTTTAAGTCCCAGTGGACAGAGTTCACTCTGACAAACACCAGCCCCAAACTGGAGAGGAGCCGCGGCAGCGACCGAACTCACAGAGAGCGGGTCTTTTCCCCCGGACAGGTGAGAGCTGATCGGAGGCGGAGGACAACGCGAAGGTACGACGGGTTCACGTCCTGATGAGTAGGGGGGTGGAAAAAGTAGGCGAGTCGGACGGTGAATAGACGTGAGTGGATGGAGGACAGGCGCGAGGTTGACTTTCTGGATATTATCCAAGTTGCATCTGGTGCAACGCAGAGATGTTTGCGTTTTGGAGACAGATAATGTTGCACAACACCGATGCCATTCAAATACGAACATCTGTTGTTTACTTCTTTCAGGTGTCAGTGTCAAACTCGAACCGACGACCAGGAGAACGGGAGGGGGGATTTAAGTGACAGGAGAAACAACACGAAGTAGCCGCGAATGGACACAGTGGACATCCCGTAAAGGACAAATTATTTCTTCCGTTCCACGTCTTGTCCCTGGATATCTTGTACTCGCACAAAGCGCCTCCGAACGAGCCACAGCGATGGACGTGGCTGCCGATCAGCCCCGCTGGATGCACCACCACGCCGTGCTGAACGGACAACACCCGGACACTCACCACCCGGGCCTGGGACACAACTACATGGAGCCCGCGGCGCAGCTGCTGCCCCCGGACGAGGTGGACGTTTTCTTTAACCACCTGGACTCGCAGGGGAACCCGTACTACCACAACCCGGCCCGGGCCAGGGTGTCCTACAGCCAGGCACACGGTGAGACCGCACACAGCGGGGCTGCTCCACCAGAGACTAGGGTGGAGGTCTCCTTTTTAGGATTCTGGTTATGATTTAAAAAAAAAAAAATCCTATAAAATTTGTACATCATTGCAAAAATAAAGGAAACAAGCGTTAAACTGACGTTTCTGTATTGTCAGTGTTAAAATGTTTGAAGTTGGATGAAATATAAAAAAATGATAAATTCAGTCTTTTTGCATTTTTACATTTGAAAAAATCTGTATGCTACTTTTTCTGTCGATCTACTCTATTGCGCGATATATTTCAAAATATGAACGTCATTTCTAGGGACAGGCCGTAATAATTTCAGGGACCTTCGCTTTATTTTGTCTACGAGTTCATTAAACTTTATTTGCTCTTCTAATTAAGCCGGAGAATCAACAAGTCGTGTTTTCCTTTTTCCTCGCTCCAAAACACGGCGCAGAAAAACCAAACAGAACCAGCGTGTCATCTTCTCCATAATAAACAGTCCGCTGTTGTTCCACAGCTCGGCTGACGGGGACTCAGGTGTGCCGGCCTCATCTCATCCACAGCCCGGGGATTTCGTGGCTGGACGGGGGGAAGGCAGCCCTGTCGGCCCACCACCACAACGCCTGGGCCGTCAGCCCGTTCAGCAAGCCCAGCCTGCACCACCCAGGCTCCGCGTCCCCCGGCGCCCTCTCCGCCGTCTACCCGTGCAGCAGCAACTCCAACGCCGTGTCGGCGTCCTCGCTGACGCCGCCGTCCCACTCCAGCTCGCATCTGTACACTTTCCCCCCGACGCCGCCCAAAGACGTGTCCCCGGACCCGGGGGGCGCCTCTCCGTCCTCCGGCAGAATGGACGAGAAGGAATCTATCAAATACCAAGTCTCGCTGGCGGAGAGCATGAAGATGGAGGGCTCCAACCCGCTGAGGAGCAGCCTGGCTTCAATGAGCGCGCAGACCCCCTCCACCCACCACCCCATCCCCACGTACCCCCCCTACTCCCTGAACGCGGCCCACGAGTACGGCGGCAGCCTCTTCCACCCGGGCAGCCTGCTGGGATCACCGCCCAGCTTCACGTCCAAGAATAAAGGCAAGACACGGTCCTGCACCGGTGAGTCCGACACTTCAGTCCCACGGTAGCGGAGACTGGAGCCGAACCTTTAGTCGGCCTGCGTTCGGCCGCAGAGACAGTTTGTCTGGTGGCTCATGATGATCTTATCGAAAGCACCGCTGGTTTTCAACCACCGCCATGTGTCGGTTTATGTAAGCAGAACCTGGAGGGATTCATGCCAAGCAATAACAAACTTCATTTTTCAAACACCTCGAGGCGATTTGTCGCACAAACGATTTGTGTGTTGATGATACAAGCTGGGAAACATTTTATTTTTTTCCATGCATTATATATTATACTATAAAAATGTGTATTTATTTTATGGGTTAAAAAAAAACCCTTCACCTATATATTTTTTCTTGCTAATTGTCTCAGCAACCACGATTTAAAAATAAATGACATTTAGTATAAATACACATAGCAATTTTTGAACAAATAATTTGAATAAATAGAAAGAGGTCCAATTTTGGTGCGTTTTTGTTTGAGCTGCAAAGCGAGAAATTGAGGAAACAAAGAGCAGGTAAAAATCTCAATTTCAATTAAATCACAACCAACTTAGAAATTTTTTTTTTTTAATTACACTGAACACCGATGATTTATGTCACTCAGTATTTACCAACATTAATGCAGCCTGCTTACAGCGGTGAGCAGGCTGTGATTGAGGCGACGATAAGCTTTGACGTTTTACCAAAACGACCTCGTAAAACAATCAAATATTGCGCATATTATCGCTAATATTTTCGGTAATATATTAGTAATCAAGTGCGGAGATTTGCGCTCGACAAATGCGTAACACGGAGCCACTTGGATAATCCTCTTTTGTTGAGCGTGACTGTGTAATGAGGCCTGATCTGGCTGCAGCGCCCAGTGAACTGGATCCAGCCCAAAGGTGTGAAAGGAAGATCCGCAGGCGCATCCCAGCCAAAAACCTCAGTGTCTCGGCTCGGAGTCGCGTCTCTGTTACATAAGCCATTAATACATTGTCCTGATTGTTACTTGATTACAGTCCAGAAGGCTCCCAGCCTTCAAGCCTGATTGTGTTTGACCAGCTGAGCAGAGATAGCGCAGCCTGACCTCAACGATTTGTCGCCAGAGCAGGGTTCAAAAAATAAAACACACACAGAAACATTTAATTGTATTGCTCTTAATGAGAAGTATCAAGGAACTTATTGAAACTATTAGATTAGAAACCTTTTTTTTTTAATTAGGTATGGATTTTTCCAGTGGCCCTTTGCTTTTGAGGGACTTGTTTCAATTTATTAGTCATTAAACTAGTTTTGCATCTGTTGGTAATGGGTGTGCATAAGTGACCCAATTTTCCAACTCATGATCAATTCCTTCATACAAAAAATAAAAAGAAAATGACAAAAAGTATGCTACTTAGATCTTCAATAAAGGTATTAAGTGTGACTGAACTAAAACCAGTGAAGAAGCTCAAACCCAAGCCAGTGGTCTTCTGGCTGGATGTGCACGTGTAATTCTAATGTGTGTGTAGGCTTGAATGTCTTTTAAAAATCTTTGCATCTCGTTGTGTTTCCCCTTCAGAGGGACGCGAGTGTGTGAACTGCGGAGCCACGTCGACTCCTCTGTGGAGACGCGACAGCACCGGCCACTACCTGTGCAACGCCTGCGGGCTCTACCACAAGATGAACGGCCAGAACAGACCACTCATCAAGCCCAAACGCAGACTGGTGAGTCTGGTCCTCAGCTCGCTCGCCCCCTCCGGCCCCTTCTCCACGAGCGCCGACGACTGAGTGTGTCGTAAAAGGGGTAGTAAATAAAAAGAGTGTAAGGTGAAGGGTTAGGGGGAGGAGGCACAATTCCAGGAAAGTTATATTTTCCCAATCAGTTTCCAGGAATTGTGTTTCTCCCTCACCTCTTGCTCCTTCAGCTCAGGCCGTGAGCAGAGTGGGGCTATCAGTGCCGTTTCTCTTATCATTATTACAGCTACTTCTGATACTGTCACTGATAGCAGGGTCAGCATGACATCCCTCAAAACAACACAGCGCCAGGCCGACACTCAGTGGGCCATGATGCTGCGGTGTGCCGCCGGTGACCTTTGAGATTTTAGAGGGTGGGAAGTGTGACACTGAGGCAGCAGGGAGACCCTGTTTGGTCGTGTGTGGTTTGGTTTTTCCTGTTTCAAAAAATACACCAGCAGCTGCTGGAGTGGTTTGGAAAATGTCTCTCAGCCAAACTGAGAAAAAGTACAGTGCTGCCATTTCTTTTGTTTGATCTGACGCATAGCTGACTGAGAAGTGCAGTGGGAGCAGATTGAGCAGATCCTTTCCATCAGCAGCAGCCTGAAACATCAGCAAGACTGTGGATTTCACTTCACGTGGCTTTCCTAGGCGACTGATCGCTGGCAGTAATGATCGCAACGCTGTCAATGTGCAACACAAAACAAACGGAGTCTACGTTGCACTTTACAACAGATTCGCGGAAAAAAAGACTTCAAAATGTCTTATTTTGAAGGGGACGTCACATCGACGTTTTGAGGTGGCCTTCGGCGGCACGCGCAAGACCGCAGCGTAGTCTGCGACGAACGCGGCGTTTTCCACAAAGACGCGCAAGACAAACTGCGCAGTCAGAACTTCACACCAGGTGCGGAAATAAGGATCAACTGGAAAACACACGACAGAGTTCAGTAGCTGGAAATACAATATTATAAGGTTCATAGAGTGAATCCGGGTTTCCATACATTTTAATACGAGAAGAAACGCGCTTCGAGTCACTTGCGTCCAAGCAGCCCACCGAGCTGATCCAAGCATGGAAACAACAGCAGGAGAAAGGGGAACTCGTCAAAAAAGAGCCGTACCAACAAGTCAGAGAGCAGCAATAACTATAAAAACATATAGAGGCCATATATCAGAGCTGGCTTCCGTGCAGCTCGGCCGGGGCTCGCCGCGCTCCAGCGCGTCTGCTGCTCAGTGGCAACAGGCTCCCAGTTGTTTCCTATCCGGATATCTGACCGGTCCAGATAAAGCAACAGGACTGCGCCTGCTTCCTGCCGCGGCCTCCTAACGAAGGGCCCCGGGCTCACTTTCTAGTGGTCAGTCTCCGCGTCCACCGGAGAGGAAGAACAGCGCGGGGGAATTACAACAAATGAAAGAAGTGGAATGAAATAATCAAAAGGAAAGTACGCGCAGGAAGCTGATGTAAGCCACGGGGCACCATTTAGGCTTTTACCGCCACACTATAAATATGATTTAGATATTTAGTGAAAATAAAGTGTATTAAAAAACGTTTGATAAGATCGCAAAATAGCTTTTATGATCAGGGATGGCAATTATGTATTTCCTGTCTTGGAAAAAAGCCTGACTTAGATTGAATAAAACAATTCAGGTGTTAGGAAGAAACGACAAGAGCTCCTTCCTGGTTTGACAGTTAATAAACAAAAACACGGAAAAATACCGTGAACCTAAATCCACTGGATTGTAATCACGTTTTTCCCATGTTGATATAAATTTTAAAATATCTTTATCTTCATTTCAATCAATTTTCAAAATATTAAGCAGCATCCTAACAGATTAGATTAGAACTTTTTTTTGGGGGGGGGTCTTTGGGCCCCTAAAAAAAACAGGGACTTTACAGCCTCTAAAACGCTGCTTGGTACGTTTGATTCTTCACGATGAAGTCTGGAATCCTGTAGCATGGACAACGCCTTCAGTGCCACAAATCACTTCAATGATACACCATCAACAATGAAAACAATCCTCAGCCGCGACCCTGATGTCACAAAGCTGATCAAATAAATAGAACGGAAAGCTCCGTCACGTTCATGCTGTATATATTAAAGTATCGAATGTGTTCCTAAACTGTCCGTAACCTCGCCTGCTTGTGCTGCGGAGCTCTAATCAAAGCTCCATCTGTATTTTTCCACAGTCTGCTGCCAGACGAGCAGGCACCTGTTGTGCTAACTGTCAGACGACCACCACCACACTCTGGCGGCGCAACGCGAACGGAGATCCAGTGTGCAACGCCTGCGGCCTCTACTATAAACTTCATAACGTAAGTATTTGACCGCTGAGCCTCCTTTTGGGCCCAGCAGGGCCACGCAGACGGGAAGTGAGCGGGCAGGTTACATTGATTGCTGAGTGATAAGAGAGGCCAAAAAAACGAGGAGGAGGACTGAGAGGAGGGGGAAGAAAGAGGGAGAGAGAGAGAGCGAGAGAGAGTGAGGGTTGTTTTACTCTCAGACACTGTTGCACTCCTCGGTGTTTTCTTTCTTTGTGCTTTATTGTTTCCATGGTAGGCGTAATCCCCTTGAGAGTCACAATGGTGGGGCTGTTGTTGAGTGGGACTGCCACAAGGCCAGTCTCCATATGAATAGCATTAAGGCCAGAGACATCAGAACAGCGTTTACAAGTACTTGGGATGCATATCTGTAAAAAAAAACAAAACAAAAACCCAAAACAAACAATGAACTGATTCTACTAAAAACTATTGCTTTCGAAGCTGAAGCTTGTTTTTAACCTCTGTGTAGTGGCGCACATCTATTGTGTCGAAAATATCAAAAGCACATCTGTGAAGTGCAGCGTTGCATTGGGCGACTGGATTCTCCTGGATGACTATCATGTGCACAATTGTTTATGAGTGCGGTGAAAAACAGACTCCTGAAAACAGACTGTATGAATCCGAAATCAGAAAAAAGTTTGCATCAAGTGACTTGCTTCATGTCTTCACTGTACACTCTCATAGAATCAAACAATTTACCTGTTTGACATGGTTGTCAGGATTATCTTGTTTGTCACAATCAGTGGACATTTCTTTATGGATTTTGCCAACAAGATGAGGAGTTAGTAAAGTCAAACCGATAGTTGTTGGCCTTCTGCTTCACAACACAAAGGCTCTGGGTTTGAGGGCTTTTTGGTGCTGAATTTCTAAGTTCTTCTGGGTTTCTCCCACAGAGCGACAACAAACATGAGGTCAACTGAGGCTTCCAGATTGTCAATAGGCGTTAATGCCTATGTGTGTGATTGTGTGTTTGCCCTGTGGAGGGTGAACCCCGCCTTGGTGCAACTCAGATGAGTAAAGGATGAGTGAACGAACGCGAGACGGCACAAACTTGTGTTTATTTTTTCCAAAATGTTCTTGGGAAGTAGCACTCGGTGGAAACCTCAACTCAGACTGGTTTAAAGAAGTGTTTGAAGGCTTCGTTAACGTCCACAACCCATTTTTTCTCCACACAGGTGAACAGACCACTCACCATGAAAAAGGAGGGGATACAGACACGCAACCGTAAAATGTCCAACAAATCTAAAAAGTGCAAGCGCGGCAACGACAGCTACGAGGAGTTCTCCAAAAGTCTGCACGACAAGAGCTCTTCCTTCAGCGCCGCCTCCCTGGCGAGCCACATGTCCATGAGCCACTTGTCGCCCTTCAGCCACACCGGACACATGCTCCCCACGCCCACGCCGATACACCCGTCGTTCGGCCACCCGCACCACTCGAATATGGTGACAGCGATGGGCTGAGGAGGGGGGGTGGAGGGTGGGGTGAGGAGGCAGGCTCACACGGCGCCACACCAAGAACCCGAGGAGGCACGAGGGTCCGAGCAGAGGACAATGTGTACAGTGTTACGGACATGCACTTTGTGTGTCTCATCTTGACCGTCTCCTTACCAATTATGCCAATGGTGGACTGGAGAGACGATGTGTTGTGAGAGGAAGATACCTTTAACTCGCTATCTATCGGTACCTATTTGAGTGGGGACAGATTCTGCCACAGACAAACACAAATTCACACAGAAATGTCATCGCACCCTCATCGTTGTGTCCCCCCTCCGGCAGCCGTACTGACTGCAGTGTGGTGGGAAATGTGCTGAACAGGTTTAAAGTTACTGTGAATATTGTAAATGTGTGAGACTGAAGGGCGGTGGGGGGGGGGGTCCCAGACTGTGACTCCCCCCTTCACTACTTCAAATGAAAAATATGCTGGATTTTTTTGCTCATGGACAATTTTAAAGAAGTTTTCACAAAAGTAACAAGCAGACAAAAAAGGTTTATGAATTCTAATTTGACACTGTTTATTATAATTATTGTTATTCTAATTATTATTGTTATTCAGATAATTTATTTTCACTGTTGCTTTCTCCTCTGATTATAACACCTGAATCATAATACGGATCCTGCTATCTGAATTCTGAGTATATTTTTAGCTGAAGCGCCTTGTCTGAGCTGGCCGACATTTATACTCTTCGGAAATAAAGAGATACAAGTTCATTATACGATCTGTTCGCTTATTTAATAATCACACAAGCTGATCTCTGAGGGGGAGAAGACGCAGGGATTCACACAGCTACAACCAACATCACACGCGACGAATCTGACAAACTGAAAAATGGTAGTTTACATTTATTGCATTTCTGAATGTGGTTTCATCCAAATTCAATCTGCAGCTTGCGATGACGCATCTGTCGGCCTTCGAATGACCATCTTATGTTGACCTCTGGTACTTCAGCCGGTGTGCATCCCAGTCTGTGTCCTTCTCCCCCGCAGCAGTATCAAACGCGCAGTTCTTCACCAATGATGCTAACGTCTCCTCAAGGGGAATATATTTACATTCTTCTACTAATAATCTGTTGTCATAATCCTCGTGCATTCATACCATCCTGCCGCAGTTTGAGAGCACACGCTCGCTCTTTGACACCTGTTTAAAGAATAAATAAAAGCTGAAATCTCGTGGCCAATGCATTCTGTTGATAATAAAAATAAAAGATATATAAACCTAGCTGACTGAGCAACTTTTTTCAACAAACTTTTTCTTCTGTCCACATATATTTCCTAAACTTATATATAAGAAAAAGTACATCCAATGATTTATTGTATTTGACAGGTGAGTTAACGTTCTGTTTATTCTGAGGCCTCCTTCAGTCTCTTTAGCTCACTTAGGCGGGTTTTACAGACAGCTTTGTCATTATTTCATTGTTCTCTCTGTCTCTGTCTGTCTCTCTGTTTCTCTCTGGGGTCTTCTTGCAAAATCATCAGTCATATCAGTTATGAAGCAAACAAGTTCAGGGTGAGAAAAGTGTGAAAACAGCAAAGCATTTTAATGGCATTAAAAAAGACCAAAGCAACTTCAAGAGTTAACGGTGGATTCTTAGGTCAGTGGTTCCCAATTTGGGGTCTTGGATCCCATCGGCAGAGCACCAAAGATCGCCCCGAGGCTTTGCCTGCTTTGAGGTGGTCATAATTAGATTTGCATGACAAAGAAATAGAGAACAGAAATGGGAAACTGGCCAGTTCTTTTATTTTGAAGGCTCCTGCTTTTCTGTGTTGGTGATGTGTCCAATGGTGTTTGGCTTCACTATTAGTTTTTGCATCCAAGCCACTTGCTGACCTGCCGGACTGTATTACTCAGCAGCGCAGGTGTACTTTAGTTACTCTCTTCAACTTTGCTGACACGAACCACCACTCTGATGAATGGGTTACTTCACTCTGCGGTGCAGATTAGTGTTGTTGACAGAAACGGAGCAGGCTGAACCATATGTTCCCGCAGTGACTTAACCAGTTGCATCTGCTCATTGGATAATACGCTTATGAAATTGGCTTTCTGATGATGAGTCTGCTGCGTGAGACTAATGCAGCCATGATACTGGACATTTAAAAATGACGTATATTCCATATTACTTAAAACCTGATTCCAGATTATCGATTCAATTTCAATTCAATTTTCTCTCAGTAGCAGTGCAAATAATTAGCCGATACATTCAAGTTTAAACGGGGAACAATTCACTCATCCAACCAAATTTGTTTTTGAATCAGGTTCTTTTATGATGAATATATATAAAGGTGGGGCTTATTTTGCCCCGAAAATGTTCAGAAATTCTTGTAAAATATTTTAAAAATTCAAATAATTTCACAAGAGTGTCAAAGATTTTGGAAATCATTTGTCACAATGTAAACTGTGGAAAACCTCCCTAAACTTCTGAGTGGCTCTGGTTCATCGCTGACAAAAAAATTTGAGTCGTGCAGAGTTTTTGAGTGCCGTCGCGTCGCTGAAGGCTTAAAAGTGTGTCTGCCTCGAGGCAGCGAGCCTCGAGATTCACAGCCGAGGGTCAACGCAAGTGCAGCCTGCAGCCTCCTCTCCAGACTCCCCTGACCTTTCACCCTGGAAGCACTTACACTGTCACTCTTCCAAGGCCTCCCACAGACTCAGTCACAGGCCACTTTAAAATGCCACGTCCTCTCCGAAAACACAACAAAGCGAAAACACACGATTTTCCCCCTTAAAGAGGAGATAAGAGGCGGTCGAGTGGTAAGAGCCACTTTGCAGGGTGGACCTCAGCGAGGACCTCTGTGCTGCAAGGGCGTCGGGACTGGGTGGGCATCCTAAATCAGCTCACAGGGGAGATTTACAGCTCTCACCTTCGTATGGAAACAACTCCCTGGGCTGCTTGTTTTTCTACCAAATTCAATTACGAGAATCAAAAACAAGGACAGAAATGACTTCAGAGGAGTCAGTTGGCAGGCAGATGGAGATAAAGGAGATGAAAGAGCAGAAGGTGGAGAGTTTTGTTCCGTGCAGAGAACTAATAATGATGAAGGGAGGCAGCATCAGCCAGAGGAGGGACCGAACAACGGATCCACATCAGGCGTCTGTCCTCAAATGCTGAAAACAGAGAGTTGAACACTGACCAAAAAAAAAAGTTCTCTGATGGGGCCTTTGGTGTGACGTTTGCATGTTCTCCCTGTGAAAGGGTCTTCTCCAGGAACTCTCATTACAAATATTTGTGCGTGTGTGTGTTTCTCTGCATCCCACAATACGAAAATGTGGCAGAGAGGAGGGATTGATGAAATATCAAGGAATCTATCAGTAAAACATATGTGGAAGGTTTAAGAGATGCAACTTCACAACTCATGCTCAGGTGAGTTCGATAAATAGATTTTAAGTGCAGATGACAGCTTTTTTTTTTTTTTTAAGAGCGAGTAGCTTAACAAAAATAAGTGAGTTGTTAAAATACTGTTCAGTACTGTCTGCCTGCAGAAGTTTTCTTACTATTTTATGTGTTTCTATTTCCAGGACTCAACTGAAAGAACTCCAGCCTGTGAATTGAAGCCACTTTCTGTGGTGGCTGCAGTCTTTCACTGACAGCTGTGCTGCAGACAGGCCAGAGAGCGTTACACCGTCTAAGTGACTCTCCGAGCCCGACAATTAAAACTAATTCGGTGATCTCTACATGCCTGTCCGCTGAGTAATCAGCGAAACCATTCGGTCATTTCATCCTCGACAGCATAGCGAGGCAGTGAGATATCTTAGATCTGCTCCGGTGGTGCTCTGTTGCATTGTGGGATGAGCTTCAGTGAGATCTAGGTTTGATACTGGAAGAGTTTTGTCTGCCGGGATCTCGAGAGGGTCGAGATGTACAAAAAGACATAAGAGGGACGAGAGGGAGCGACTTGTATTATTGATCTACAGCACCCCAGGGGGAAAACCAATGGCCCTGACAAAACTTTCCCGTCCACAGAGACCCAGTGACATGTTCTATCTCCTGACGTGGACGGGGAAATATGTCATGGTCTGGCTTAAAGAGAGATAACACCGTGTTTTTAATCACATCATAATGTACACACTATAATCCTGATTGTAGTTGAGCACAATAAACAGAAAACGTTATGTGAAGAGGAAAAGGGAAAACATCTAGGTGATGGAACTATGACACAATGGGGCTGCACCAGGAATTCACACACTGATGTGCCCAGCGTAACACACACTGTGCAGACCGCAGACTGGGCTCCACAGGAACGGTAGAACGTGCTGACACATGGTGCCTTCTGCCTGAAAAGTGGGACACCCTCCAACCATCCGATCCACATCCACTGACAAGTCCCTTTCAAACTGCTTTTCTTCTCCTGTCTGAGGCAGACAAATTCATCCCTGGTCTTCAGACAATCACCTCTTTTCTTCAGCCTGTTGCACCAATGAAAGAAAGAAGGAGGGTCCAGGAGAGAGGCAGCGAGAAATACATCTGCCTGACAGGGCTACACTGTAGGCACCAGGCTAGTCCTGTGTGTTAGGGCCCCTGGGACTGGGCGTTTGGGCCCCACTATCTTATGACAAAGTTGACAAAAAGCCCAGGGCTCAGCCCTCAGGAAATCCGAGAGGCGGGGTATCTAGGCCGGGAGCGCTGGAACGAGAGGGAGGGACAAAATGTTTCAGGTCTGTTGTACCTATGACGGCCTACATATATACATACAATTAAATTAAACATGATTGATTTTCTATCGAAATGTGACATTTATGATCATTTTATGATAAAGTGAAATGACAAAGGATGAATCCTGACTAAAAGTTGAGTTTAAGACCTTTGTTTTAGCTGAGTGAGAGCCTTCAGTTGTCCCCACAACTCGTCAGCCCCAATGTGGACCCTCGACCATGACATCAAACCCCAACTGCTTCCCGGGCAAACCATGATGACACCAAGATGAGTTAAACGTAGGTGAGAAAATTCACGAAGGGGACACGACTTCTCTACTCTGTCGGCATGCCTTTTCCTGACTCTGGATGTTTTTGTCATTGCTTTTCATACGACAGGTCTTTCTTCAAAACTGAAGCCTTGCGTTTGGTATTAACAGAAATCTTCGGCGGTCACTGAAGTCAGGGGAAGACGTCGAATTATTTAGCAAAGCTCCGGCAAATCTGACGAAAGGAATGTGTCTGCCAAGAGTTCAACAAGCTCCTGGATTATGAGGGTTCCTTTAAAGTCTGCGATAATGATTATGTTGGAAACCACGTCCATTGTTGTTAACTGTAAGGAAGACATAAAAGTGAAAGTAGAGCTTTCCTGTGGTGCACTCCATTGTTACTCTTAATACAAGAAGCATTCATTGTAAAAACAACGACACAAGTTGTGAGTACAAGTTAAAACAACTTGCAAATATTTAGACACGAGTACTGAGCCTGCAGCACACATTTCTGCCAAGAGGATCAAGATCAGTCTCTGATCACATCAGTCGGTAGCCACTCATGTTTTTTTTGTAGCTCGAGGCCACTTCAGCAATTGAAACAACGTCTTGCAAACCAAAACCGGCACTGACAGTAGGTTGTGCTGTCATTGTGTTCCTCATGCATGTGTTGCATTTAACAACACTCATGTAAACACCCAGATGTATCGGGAACCAACGGTGACAAATGGTAACAAAGCAGCATTGTTTGTTTTCTCACACTCCCTGTCATCAGCTCATATTCGAGCCAAACATTTGGACCTCAACTCACGATTCACGCACTTTTGCCTTTCACTTTGACTGGAGTCAAACAAGAGGAAAAGCCACATGGCCTGTTGGCAGCTCCCAGCCAACACATTTTTCTTTGCTGTTCACTTCCCTGTTTTGCACATCCAACTAATAACTACGTCCTGTGACGGCCTTGAGCAAGGATGCTTGGGAGAAAGAGAGAGGGAGAGATAGAGAGAGAGAGGGGAGATAATCATTTCTAGGGATTTATGCTGGAGGCCAAGTGTCTCTGCTGTTAATGTTGCCTCTCAGCTGACCTTCAAGTGACCTGCAGAGCATGCAGAAACCCAGAGCGGAGGCCCCCTCTGGCTGGGGACCAGTCGCTAGAGAGGAACAAATGTCGAATGGGAAAAACAGGACAGAATAAGGCACATGGAGGGTCACGGCAGTGACTGATGAAAGATGAGCGAGAGAAACGGTGAGACGGGAAAACACAAAAACAAGTTTGAAAAAGAAGCAAGTGTGTGTTCAGTCCCTGTGATGGTTGGGTTAGGTGCATTAGAAGCCGAAAATTGAATCCAGCCACAGCAAACAGCTTATAATGTTGCACCTCCAGCAGTTTCTGAAGCACCCGCGTCCTCCTGGCAGATCACAGCTCTGATACCTCACATGGCGCCCTGGAAACGACTGCAGTCAGAGATGCTAATGAGCTAAATAAGCAGAACCAAACACGCGCGCAAACACACACGTATGAGATTTCATAGACCCATAAAAGTTTGATTTATCTGACTTTGATTGCAACTGTGTCCTGATGTGACACGCGCCATCTCTTCCTCACTTTTAACAATTTGAGCTGATTGCCTTTTTGAAGAGTGCACCTCTTATCACACGGCACCATCGAGCTGCTTTTCATTTCCTCTCCTTTTTATTGCTTTTCTCTTTCCTTTTTTTTTTATTATTCATGTGTCTCCTTAACCCCTTCTTCCACCGAATCGAGTGCCAGTTTTTCACTTTTAATTATTATAATAAATATTGTACTTCATCCATCAATTAAAGCTGGAATTGGCCTCCAGCTGTCTCGTTTTTCATTCATTTTGGCCAATGAGGCAATTTCAATAAATTTGGGAAATCATTGTTTTTACAGGTCAGGACGAAGGCTAAATGAGCCACGTCTTCATTTCATTTCATATGATATGAAATGAATCTGAAATAACTTTATAGACTTGTGCTTTCAAATCTGAAAAATGCCTTATAGTCAGATGTTCATAATAAATCTTGCTTTGGAGACACGTAGTTCATGCTTTTCCAGGAATTAGTTGCCACAGTTCTCATATATCCTTGTGGTAGAAGTGTCCAGTCACAAATTGGCTCTGCGAGTGAGGAAGAAGTTTCTGGAGCCCTCTGAACAAACAAAGCAGAGAAACGGTAACATTTCAGACAAGAATTAAGATTTTTGGGGAAAAAAACAACAAAGAAGTTTATTTTCATGGATTGCATACCGCTTCAAATGAACACCACAATTGACCATGAAGTAAAGATGCACTTACAAACACTGTCACACACTTAGGCGGGGCGAGGGATGGAAATCAGGCCAAGAGAAACTGGAGACACAGATAAGAGAGGACGAGGCATCGAAGAAGAAATGAGAGAGAGAGAGAGAGAGAGAGAGAGAGAGAGAGAGAGAGAGAGAGAGAGAGAGAGAGAGAGAGAGAGAGAGAGAGCCATCTCACCTGTAGCTTCTGCTACTGCTTAAGTGTTCCTCTGTATTTAGCCCACAGGTGCCCCCCCCCCCCCCGCTAACCCACCCCTACAACCCTCTCCAACCATTTGCACACAGTCTCTTGCTTGCTTTCTCACATCTTTAATTTCACGGCTATTGTCGCTGCGGCCACAAACCCCCTGTTGCATTGTCTTCTATACAACCCCACATAATGAGGTTGTTTTGTCACCTGCTAAGGAGCCATTTCGCGAGGACAGAAATCACTGTAGACATTTGCAGCTGCTGCAGCTCAATGAGCCAGAGGACAATGTGTGTTTCCTCAACAGTTTAACCCCATTAGGCAGACACTTGCTCCCCTGCTGGCCTGTGTGCACATGCATGCATTTCTGTCTCCATGACCTAACGTTTAGGAGCGACTCAATGATAGTGCTTTTTGTCATTGTAACTGTATTCAGATCCACTTTTCTCAGCTATTCAGCCAAAAAAATAAAATAAAATTTACATCGATTGATGTTAAAAAAAATTTCTATCATGTAAACCTGCATTCTGAGGAAAAAGAAAAATTGCTGCTGTGTTTTTTTGTTTTTTTGAGGTTCAGTTTTTTATTGAATTGTTTTTTTTAATCAGTATATGCAAAAGCATACAGCATCATGGTTTACATGATTATGCTAGATTGTGCCATACGTCATGTATCCACCTGGTCTGGACTGGAATCAGACTTGGTGTTCTGCTCTTGCATAACTTCATCTTACGCAGCTTTTCCCCGGGAGGAAGGAGGAGACGATATGCAAGCAGATCAGGAGAAAGCGGTGCAAAAACCAAAACAACAAACACAACCACGGCCGAGACGCAGAAGACACACTTGTGCAGTGATGAAGAGACAGAGACCGAGCTTTGACATTTCCATTCATTTTTATCTTCCTCTTTAGGTAAATGTGTCTCGTTCAACAGCTTAGCTTGTTTTAAAGGCCAAAGCCCCATTAAGACTAGTATTTGTGTTTTTTTAGTGTATACTCACACAGAGGTCCAACTACCCTAAACTAATTAGTCAACCTATGAGCTTAGCTTGATTACTGCGCACATGTTAAATGTAATAAGTGCATTTATCTCATTTTACATTCCTCTCTATTTGAGTCCTGCTTTGGGTTTGTTCTCCTGACCTGCTGATGAGCCAGTCAGATAGCTTCGCATTGGCCTCCCTCTACGCTGTGCCGCGACCCCACCAGTAGACAAGGGTGGGGGGGGTTCAGTAGACTGGTTTTTAGCACAATATGTTCACTGTGTCACTGGGAGGGTCCTGGAGTCAATGTGGACCCAAGCCGAAGCGGTTACATCAGTACAAGGCTTCAACACTGACCTTTATAACTTTAGATAATCAGCTGCAAAAAAAATGAAATGTCAAACACCAATACAATGATATCTGCCTTATAAATCCTTCCACCGCTTTGTAATGTAAATTTCATGAAAGAAGAGGATTGTGTGACTTTCAGACTCGCATCTATTCAGAGAATACGTCTTGATTTGCTGAGTTTCACACAGTCAACCTGCCGCTGTTCAGCTGTGAAAGAAAACCCATGCGTTTCCTCTAAACTGAACCTTTTGTGAAATAAACATGATCAAACTGCTCGCTTACACTCGCTTATTGTGCTTTTTATTGTCATTTAAGAAAATACTTCCTTCATGAACCACTGCCCTGGGCCACATAAGCGAACAATGGCGCTCAGATTGCCGTGACATCGCAGCCGAGAAGCTTCGGCACAATCGCTGTGGATTGAGTGACGCTGTGAGGTTATTAGTCCATGTTCTGAAACCTCACCCTGCCCACCTTCTCTAGTCCTCTCCGCCTATAAATTACACCTTGTACCGAGCCGTGCTCTTGTTACACTTGCACAACTAGGGGTGCTTTGGATACACTGTAAACCAGTGTCTCTGCATCTCAGTCAGCCTCAGATGTACTTTTTTCCCCATTGAAACGGGGAAAAAAAGAAAAGGAAGGACGTATTTCTCCCTCGAACATTTTGAATTTGGTGCAGGATGATAGCTGGGAAATAATGAATACCGACTTTTTCCAAAACACCACCGTGTTTCCAAAACACAAAGCACTTTCATCAACAGTGGTAAGTTAATAATTATGGGTGCAGACTTATCATTTATTTGCATCTTTTTCAAGTACCTCATACCCTTAAAGAGTGATCTGAATTTCCTTTTTGGAAAAATTACGTCAGCACAGTTCTCAAAGGGCTTGGTGAGGAAAAAAATAACAGAGATATATGTGACTGGGATTTATGTTTCCAGGAGAAGATGAGTCCTGAAGTGCAACTCAACGGAAGGTTATATAGCTGCAGATAAAACCCACAAGTAACCTTTTGAACAAACTATCACAGTTGATTCAAAGAGGTAAAACGGAAACACTTAAGGTGATTTATAACTTTTCACATCAGATTTATGCCCTTTTGAAGCAGTGAGTTTCTTAACTCCTTTGTAATGTAGCCCAGCTTTCCTCCAGTTGTATCCTTTATATTGAAGATGTGTTCAGGTGACACTATAATATATTTGATCTACTTGTCATTTGTTGAAGTAAATCAGCTTGCAGTTATTGCTCAATTAGTGAGATACAAACACACATTAACCTTTACCATAAAGAAAACTGAGGAGTGATAGGATGTGTTGGATGTCAGATATTTCGGTGTGCTTTTCTCAGTGTCGAACTGTGGCTCTACTTCCACGCTGACTGGGCAGTGCGTGATGCTGTAATGTTACAATATCAAGATAAGCGGTATCCAAAGCACAATCTGCCATCGCAACATCAGAGGATCAGCACATCGGAGACAACTGGAGCATAAAAGAACAACTTCATCACAGGCAGAAGTTTGGCTGAATAAAAAACACATGACAGAAACAGTCAAAGTTCTGTCAGAAAAACAATCCCGTGAAGATTTTAAAGCTGGTTATGTCCTTCAAAGCACTGCTTATGAGAGAAATAAAACAAACCTCCAGGATGGACATCCTCCTGAACAGAAAAAAGATGCTCCCGACTCTTCTGGTTTTCATCTTTGTGTGAAGAAACTCGTACTTTTACACAATTGTGAGTCAAAACAGCTCAAATCAAAAACTGCTGGAAGATCAGAGAAGTGTCAACTGTCATCAACTTTTCTCCTCCGTCATCTGAGCGCAGCCTCGCTGAATATGAAAGGCAAATATGCGTGACATGGCAAGAAACTCCCTAATATTATCACCTTATGCTGTGGTAATGTGGCCTATGTGGGCCTTTTTGATGCTGTCAGTACAGCAAAAGAAAGAAAAACAAAATTTTTCTATGTATTTGATACAAAGTCAAAATACATGCATGTTAATTGTGGTCTCAGCTGTTTGGACCCCACTGTAGGTTCAGCATCAAACAAGGAGGGTTGATGTCTTATTGACACAACAAATGGATCCAATAGAAAAAAAAAAGATGATATGGCTTTAGGAAAAATGTTGCATATGACTTGTGCATTCTTTGAACAACTTTGATAGCATTTTTGAACTGTTGTTAAAGGTCTAAACTTGTTGTGACATCTGTGTGATGATATATGTTTGAGTCAGAAACCTCCACATGTACGTATAAACATTCATTGATTCACTGCTCACCCCCCCCATTTGAACCAGTCTCGTTCTTTTCTGTGTGTGGAGTCTATTGTGTGAGCAGGCGCCACATATTGAGTACGTTGCCTACACAGAAACACACACACTCACCTATGACTGCTGTGCGTGTGTGTGTGTGTGTGGGGGGGGGGGGGGCGCTCTCTCGGCGTGTGGGGGAACATGGTTCCGCAAATTTCTATAACAGGAAGCCAGGCTGGAGTCAGCCCACACACCAAGGATGCTGGGACACTGGAGGCCCCAACCGTGGGAGAGACGGGAGAGGTAAGAGGAAGTCAGTTTGAGTTCGCGAGACGACAGCACATTAACTGAGATCAGCCATGAAACCTGTTTAAAAACTAAACTTCTGTGAGGAGACTCGAATCCACGATAGCAAAGAGGAGTGGTTTGATTGACAGAAGACACGCGTCCTCTATTTACACTAAATCCAGCTCCACCTGAGACCACCTCATCTGTCCGTCAGCCCACTAATCCCTTAATGACAAACCACAGAGAGTGAAAGTCAGCAGACAGGAGGAGGGAAAATGCAGGCGCTGGGCTGTGTGAGGCCTGCAAATAACGAGTCTGAAGCTGCAACAACTCCGCAGCCGCCAGGCAATGAAACCTCTGCTTCAGCATGAAGGATCAGACACAGCTCTGATTGTGAAGGCACCAACAAATAAACAAAATACAAAGCAACTAATATCAAAACACTGCTTCAAACAGATTATTCGCCATGTGTGCCCATAAAGAGCTGTGCCAAGAGACAAAGAAAATATGTGTGTGTGTGTGTGTGTGTGTGTGTGTGTGTGTGTGTGTGTGTGTGTGTGTGTGTGTGTGTGTGTGTG